>CAWUFW010008231.1:600000-913760 GCA_963921515.1 Calotriton arnoldi | reverse complement strand
TGTACTTCGTTTCAGTTACGTATTGTTCTTCATCGTCCGAGGAGGACAGAGGCTGTACGACGCCAGTGAGCTCGGCATCCTCTTGAGCCTGGGACTCCTCAGCGTCTGCTGCTGTGTCCCTATCATCACCTGTTTTTGGGAGACACAAACAATGTATGTCATGTTTCTGCAGGCATCAGTGGTTGACACACCTGACAGTTGTGACTGTGCCTCGGGGTGCGGGCCTGTACATTGTATTGTCCTAAGTCGTCACAGTCAGGGGTTGATATTGGTGTGGCACATTGTCCTGCATTATTTGGGCATTTCTATGTATTCTCTGGGGTGTGAACATGGTCTGCATTGATTGTGTTTGGTTGACAGCCAGACCTCCTTCCCACCCACCCAGCCAGCCAGATATCCCACCATGGAACGTGCTTGCATTGCAGGGAGTGGAAGTTGTCTCTCAGGATGTCAGTCAGTGGTGTCCTGCTGTTTGTTGGTGCACAGTTGCCAGCAGGGCCTTGTGCTCCCACAGCAGTAGCCAGTGTCGGCCATCTTGTGAGTCCTTCTCCACTCCCTGTGATGTGAGCATGGTTCAGGGTGGTGTTGATGGGCCAGTTGTGAGGCTGAGCAATGTCTGTGACTCACGACTCCCATCATGCTATTGCCTCCACCCCCTTCCCAGCATGCCCATGCTTCCTTCCTTTTGACTCTGCTTCCCTGTGGGGTGGGCTGGCTGTGCTGACAGGATGGCTGGGAGTGTTGTCCTGGCAGTTGTTTGGCTAAGAGTCCCAAGAGTGTCCCTGTGCTTCACACAACATAACCCAGGGTGGTGGTGCTTTGTGGGATCTTGTGTTAGGATGGAGGGCATTGCATTCTACCAGGTGGGTACTGTGGAGTTTGTGTTGGGGGGTGAGGGAGGTGCTGGTGACTATAGTCAGTGCTGCTAGTCCCCCTTCCCACCCAGCCAGCCAGATATCCCACCATGGAACGTGCTTGCATTGCAGGGAGTGTAAGTTGTCTCTCAGGATGTCAGTCAGTGGTGTCCTGCTGTTTGTTGGTGCACAGTTGGCAGCAGGGCCTTGTGCTCCCCACAGCAGTAGCCAGTGTCAGCCATCTTGTGAGTCCTTCTCCACTCCCTGTGATGTGAGCATGGTTCAGGGTGGTGTTGATGGGCCAGTTGTGAGGCTGAGCAATGTCTGTGACTACGACTCCCATCATGCTATTGCCTCCACCCCCTTCCCAGCATGCCCATGCTTCCTTCCTTTGACTCTGCTTCCCTGTGGGGTGGGCTGGCTGTGCTGACAGGATGGCTGGGAGTGTTGTCCTGGCAGTTGTTTGGCTAAGAGTCCCAAGAGTGTCCCTGTGCTTCACACAACATAACCCAGGGTGGTGGTGCTTTGTGGGATCTTGTGTTAGGATGGAGGGCATTGCATTCTACCAGGTGGGTACTGTGGAGTTTGTGTTGGGGGGTGAGGGGAGGTGCTGGTGACTATAGTCAGTGCTGCTAGTCCCCCTTCCCACCCAGCCAGCCAGATATCCCACCATGGAACGTGCTTGCATTGCAGGGAGTGTAAGTTGTCTCTCAGGATGTCAGTCAGTGGTGTCCTGCTGTTTGTTGGTGCACAGTTGCCAGCAGGGCCTTGTGCTCCCCACAGCAGTAGCCAGTGTCAGCCATCTTGTGAGTCCTTCTCCACTCCCTGTGATGTGAGCATGGTTCAGGGTGGTGTTGATGGGCCAGTTGTGAGGCTGAGCAATGTCTGTGACTACGACTCCCATCATGCTATTGCCTCCACCCCCTTCCCAGCATGCCCATGCTTCCTTCCTTTTGACTCTGCTTCCCTGTGGGGTGGGCTGGCTGTGCTGACAGGATGGCTGGGAGTGTTGTCCTGGCAGTTGTTTGGCTAAGAGTCCCAAGAGTGTCCCTGTGCTTCACACAACATAACCCAGGGTGGTGGTGCTTTGTGGGATCTTGTGTTAGGATGGAGGGCATTGCATTCTACCAGGTGGGTACTGTGGAGTTTGTGTGGGGGGGGTGTGAGGGGAGGTGCTGGTGACTATGGTCAGTGCTGCAAGTCCCCCTTCCCACCCAGCCAGCCAGATATCCCACCATGGAACGTGCTTGCATTGCAGGGAGTGTAAGTTGTCTCTCAGGATGTCAGTCAGTGGTGTCCTGCTGTTTGTTGGTGCACAGTTGCCAGCAGGGCCTTGTGCTCCTCACAGCAGTAGCCAGTGTCAGCCATCTTGTGAGTCCTTCTCCACTCCCTGTGATGTGCGCATGGTTCATGGTGGTGTTGATGGGACAGTTGTGGGGGCAATATGTGTGACTGCGACTCCCATGATGCTATTGGCTACACTGACTTGGCCAGCATACGCTGAATTCCTTCCTTTGAGTGGTCTTCACTGTGTGTTGGTGTTGTTGTGGTGGCTACATGTGTGGATGTGTGTGTTAGTTCTATTTGTGCCACTGCCTAGCTGTAGTTGTGGT
The DNA here is from genome assembly GCA_963921515.1 of Calotriton arnoldi. Classification (NCBI taxonomy): domain Eukaryota; kingdom Metazoa; phylum Chordata; class Amphibia; order Caudata; family Salamandridae; genus Calotriton; species Calotriton arnoldi. The sequence continues at coordinate 911,293 of CAWUFW010008231.1, read as the reverse complement.
TGTGTTTGTACATGTGTTGGCACAGTTGGATGTGACTTTTTTGATGGCATGTGTTGTGTTTCTCTGACTGACATACACATTTTGGGATGATTCTGTTCTGGTTGCTGTGTGATTGCTATGAGTGCATGGTTTGACTTTCCCCTTGACAGTGATGTGTGTGTGTTTTGTGGCAGTATATTGTGTACATTTGTTGTGTACTCACCAGGCTCTGGGATGTCCTCTAGTCCATATATGCTCACTGGCGGTAGGATGGCCCGCACCTTCTCCTCCCAGGGCCTGAGGTATATTGGCTTGGCAGGAGGGCCACTGCCGGTGTGTTGGCTGTTGATGTAGTCTTGCTTCAGCAGTTTCCGTACCCTCCTGCGCACGTCATACCACCTGTTCTGGATGTCGGTCTTTGTGCGCCGACATGGTGATTGGGCGTTCACCCTGTTGATGATCCTCTCCCACATCTTGGTTTTCTGCGACATGGGGGTCTGTTGGACCAATGTGCCAAACAGCTGTGGCTCTACCCTGAGGATCTCGTCTACCAGGACTTCCAATTCACAATCTAGGAACTTGTGATTCTTCTTGGGGGCATGGTGATGGGTGGTGATGGTGGGTGATGTGTGTGTTGGTGTGCAGGTGAGGGTGTGTGGGTGTGTGTTGTGCTGGGTGTATGTGAGGTAGGTATTTGTTGGTGTGCTGCTGGTGTGTGGCTTGTGTGAGGGATGAGCTGTGGGTGTGTGGTTGCTTTCTCTTGGGTGCTGGCAGTGGAATGGCATTTGCAAAGGCTCATGGTAGTGATTTGTGTCCTTTATATAGGTGGAGTTGTGGGTGTGTCTTTGTTCTCTGTCCCCACCCCCCCAGTATTTATTGGCTTGGTAATTGCTTGTTTGGCCTTTTTTGGTTGATTTTTCCTTTGTGCTGTTTGTGTATGTTGGAAACGTTCTTGTGACCGAGTCGGACCCTGCATTGGTCTCGTACGGTGTTTTCCGTTTCGTTCACGCTGTGTTTGTGCAGTTTTGTATGCTGCGTACGCGTCGGTCGCGGTGTATTGTGTTGCTTCGGCTCGGTTTTGTATGCGTGTCGGTCGTACGGCTTGTCCTCCGTCCGACTCGGTCGTGTTTTTCGCGCCTTGCATCGTACTTTGCGGGTTGGAGTTGGCGGGTACGATTCGGTCGGATTTGTTCCGGGTGCGTGTCGGTCGGTTGAATTCGCGTGTTTTTCCGGCCGGATTGCTATTTTCCGAGCGGCTCGGTCGGTCGGCTTGGTTTCCTGACGTGTCGGTCGGATTTATCGCGGCTTGCATCGTACTTGGCGTGTCGGGCGCCACTGGTACGTGTCGGTCGGTAATTTTTCCGGCTCCGAGTCGGTCGGTGCTTTTTCCGGCCCGAATCGGAATCGACCCCTTTGTGCATTATAAAAATTAATAATGCCCATACAATCATTTCCTCTCCCTAGGACAATTACTTGAGAGTCCTTATTAGCAGTAGGAAGTTGCTGAATCCTACAGGTCACAGCCAACGATATGTAGGTCACTAAACCACCCCTCGCTCTACCACAAGGTGACGGGGTTGCAGGGACAAAGAATGCTTTATATCCCTCCAGAAACAGGTTGCAGTTCACAAGCCAAGTCTCCTGGAGACAAATCACGGAGAATTGTCTAATGAACTGCATCCATACGGGATCCTGAAATTTTCCTCACAACCCTGCGATGTTCCAAGACAAGATATTATAAATGTCTGCCCTTTCAATCATCCCCTGTTGTACAATCAATGAAAGCACCTGCTGCTGAGGGCTAATCCTCCCAGACGGCTCCCCGGCACTGGGCACTATATTTCGCATAGAGATTGATGGGGACCCCTGTTGATGCGATAACTCTCCAACGGGCTCTGTGTTCGTGTTCAGTCAATCTTGCTCATCCAACCTTGATAAAGCTGAAAATCTATTAGATAGCGCTAACCGAGTAGTAGGCTGGTGCGCGGTCGATCGAAATTGTACCCCCTGGGGCCGCGGATAACCTCCACCCGCAACCTCACGGGGTCCATGAGACCACCCATCACAAAAATTATTGGTGTTTGGGGGCCCTATAGGGTCAACCTCGTAGAAGAAACCCAACGGGAGGACCTGGATACCAGAATCACGATGTGCACGGTCGAAATAAGCGTCCCGCAAGATTCTATCCACAAGGGGAGATCCATTGAAGTTCACAACAATACAATCCCCCCCTCCGGGTTTCCTCCTGTTCCCCAACCAGCCCACGCGGCGCACCATAATAATATTACGTTCCACCATTGGACCTACAGAGGTGTTATTCGACAGCCAATGAGTAACCTTATTTTTGAGTTGACTGAAATCTTCATTGGACCCTGGCGAAAGTGGAGGAACATTTCCCAAAATTATTACGAGGGGTGTAGATTGAGGTGGAAGATTGATAACCACTGAGTTCTTTGTGGCATTTACCTGATGACCCTGTACCCCCTCCATTGATGTTCCTGAAGTTTGAGAAATCAAACCCTGGGGATGAAAGTTAGGAGCCTGTCTTTCGCTTAAGGTATTTGCCAACCCCCAGATCTTTAGGCACTATATTTACACCATGAGGCTGAATTCCACTGGCAGGCCACGGGGCTAATACTAACCCAGGCGTAGATGTAATACCTGGGATTATGTTGTCCTTAGATGAGTTAGGGACCATAGGTTGAGTAGATTGGACAGGTAGAACAGACCTGTTCTGTTCTGCTAAAATTTTCTCAATAAGATTTAATTTATCCAAAATGGGACTCAACTTAGCATCCAACATGCAACTCATGGTAGATTTGAAGGCTTCCATCAAGGCCGGGTGAACTGTGTTTACTACCGATGATACAGGTACCGGGATTTTAGGAGCTAACTTGGTGGATACATTTAGTTTGGTTTTTTGGCTTGACTCCCAATGGACTTCAAATTTCTTTTTATACTCCCACGTGACCTTGGAGCCACCCTTGGTTGTTGTGAGGGGCCAACATTACGATGTATTTCTGGTGACCTATAATTGATAATACTGCCAGACTCTATCGCTTGTGTAGAAACACCCTCCTTGTTATTCTCAATAATTACAGCGGGAGAGAGTGGTCTATGAGGTACCTCACAAGAAATTTCTTGCAGAGGAGATGAAGCTACAATAGTCTCTCGGTTAATACTCAATAGGAGGGGCGTGGGTGTACTCGATATTTCCATAACACCTTGCCTTATGGGATTAATAGAGCCAGCCAATAGGGAGGATAAGCCATTAGAGGGAGATCTAGAGAGACGCCTATTCACCATTTCGATCTCCTTATCAATAACAGAGGTAGCTCTCATTAAAAGGCATCCATGGTTGTAACATTAGCCCTGGTTACAGCTTTTGTCCCTTCCTGGCTCTCTTGGAGCCTCCGCCTCCCCATATCACAATATCAATGCGTCCCCCAAGTTTTAAACAGAAAAAGCAACACAACACCCAATACCCTGGTTAAAATGTAAAGAACAATCTTAACCTAATAAACCATTACAAGCCCCTGCAAAGAAAGGTCCCATTCAAATAATACTTCCCTATAGTATAGTACTACACCTAAACACTTCTCAAATCGGACCGCCAGAAAGTGCAAATATAAAAAGGCACAATCCCAAGCCAAAGTTTCAGTGGACCCCTGCTACTGCAAACAGGTTACTAAGAGGAAGGGCCCAGCCCAGCCTCCTCCGGACTCTGACGGGCTAAGACGGGCCCGTCTTGGCCCGGTCTTCGCCCGTGCCGAGCCGCGCGCGTCCCGCGTTGCGTTGCCGGCTCTGTGCCTTGTAGCGTCCTCCAGGGAGCGGGGCTAAAGTGCGCTAGTGCAGGTTAGGGGCCAGGGACAGCGCAAAAGCACCAGGAGTAGTCCGTTGCAGAGCGGATCCCGCCGTCGCGGTGCCGGCTCTGTGCCTTGTAGCGTCCTCCAGGGAGCGGGGCTAAAGTGCGCTAGTGCAGGTTAGGGGCCAGGGACAGCGCAAAGCACCAGGAGTAGTCCGTTGCAGAGCGGATCCCGCCGTCGCGGTGCCGGCTCTGTGCCTTGTAGCGTCCTCCAGGGAGCGGGGCTAAAGTGCGCTAGTGCAGGTTAGGGGCCAGGGACAGCGCAAAAGCACCAGGAGTAGTCCGTTGCAGAGCGGATCCCGCCGTCGCGGTGCCGGCTCTGTGCCTTGTAGCGTCCTCCAGGGAGCGGGGCTAAAGTGCGCTAGTGCAGGTTAGGGGCCAGGGACAGCGCAAAAGCACCAGGAGTAGTCCGTTGCAGAGCGGATCCCGCCGTCGCGGTGCCGGCTCTGTGCCTTGTAGCGTCCTCCAGGGAGCGGGGCTAAAGTGCGCTAGTGCAGGTTAGGGGCCAGGGACAGCGCAAAAGCACCAGGAGTAGTCCGTTGCAGAGCGGATCCCGCCGTCGCGGTGCCGGCTCTGTGCCTTGTAGCGTCCTCCAGGGAGCGGGGCTAAAGTGCGCTAGTGCAGGTTAGGGGCCAGGGACAGCGCAAAAGCACCAGGAGTAGTCCGTTGCAGAGCGGATCCCGCCGTCGCGGTGCCGGCTCTGTGCCTTGTAGCGTCCTCCAGGGAGCGGGGCTAAAGTGCGCTAGTGCAGGTTAGGGGCCAGGGACAGCGCAAAAGCACCAGGAGTAGTCCGTTGCAGAGCGGATCCCGCCGTCGCGGTGCCGGCTCTGTGCCTTGTAGCGTCCTCCAGGGAGCGGGGCTAAAGTGCGCTAGTGCAGGTTAGGGGCCAGGGACAGCGCAAAAGCACCAGGAGTAGTCCGTTGCAGAGCGGATCCCGCCGTCGCGGTGCCGGCTCTGTGCCTTGTAGCGTCCTCCAGGGAGCGGGGCTAAAGTGCGCTAGTGCAGGTTAGGGGCCAGGGACAGCGCAAAAGCACCAGGAGTAGTCCGTTGCAGAGCGGATCCCTGATTTAATTTTTATTGGAGTGGGAATAGTAATTTTATATGTTTAGTGTCCAGCATATTCCCTGAATTAATACTTACTGCAGTTGGAATAGTAATTGTTATATGTTTAGTGTGCAGCAACTTCTCTGAATTACTAATTAGTGCAGTGGGAATAGTAATTTTAATTTGTTCAATGTAAAGTAGTTTTTATTATTTAATGTATGCTGTATTGGGAATAGTAAATTATATATGGTTAATGTTTTGTATGTTTTATTACTAAATTTTAAGTGTAGTGGGAAGAGTAAATTATATATTGTTTAAGTTTACCACATTTAATGAATATTGTTTAAATGTATTGGGAATAGTTGGTGATGTTTGTTTATGTAGAAATATATTTTTATAATTATTTATAATTAATATTAAATATTTATATAACAAATATGTTATTTCATGTGTATTTATTTATTTTATATAAAAAGTTGTAGGAAACTTACTGTATGTGTTTTTATATGTGAAGGAATATAAATGTATTTTATTATGTGTAGTGAAAATGAATTTGTCTTGTGTAAGTGATGTATAGTTTATAATTTTCTAGTAAAAAAACAAATGTTAATTAAAAAGGTACATTTATCAAATTAATATATTTAAGTAAAATATTTAATTATAAGATATACATATAAAAATAAATTAGACTTTTTTTATTTTCAATTTTTTTTATTTTTGTATAAGTAGATAGAAAGAGAAACAATTTTTTTATTTATTTATACAATGCAATAGACATTATTAAATATACATACAATTTGTAAATTTTTATTGAAGGAACATAAATTATTTTACATACATTTATTCGTTAATAGAATTTTTTAAGGGAAAAAAAATGTTATGTTATTATTTTACAACATTTGTAACATTGTAATATATGTATACAAATTATATAACCATTTTTGGTATATATATATACAGAAAGTAAAGCATTGTATGTTTATTTATTATTTAATATTGTAACATTATAATGTTGTAGTAAATATTGTTTATCATTTACAAATAATTAGCACTTTATTACATGCAAATATATTTTTAATTAATATTATTAGTATATAAAATATTAATAATATTAATTATCACATTGTTGTAATTAATGAAAATTTATTTTTAAACAGGTAAGTTTTATTTAACAATTTCACATAATTAATATGTATTTTTTATAATTTTTATCATTATAAAAAACATATATAATTATAATAATAATAAATATATTTTTATATTAATTATTATTATAACTTTACAAAGTATAATACATTATATAGTAATTTTTAAATATACAGAAAATTGTGTACAACATAAGAAAAATATATGTGAAATTTATACTTTGCTATAATGATTTTTTTTACATTATTCCTTTTTTAAACTTTATTTAGGCAGCCATTTTAAGTTTACAGGGACTATTTTGTAACCGCGTACTGTTATTTTGGGTCATTGAGGGTCGGAGAAGCTCGCGGTTGGAAGCTGCGTCGCGTCGAGCAAGGTAAGGGAAATTTTACTTATTTTTCTAAGTTAATACTTATGTTTTAGTGTAGTTAGGACTTATATATTGTATTTATAGTTAGGTTATTACGTTTTTGGTGTGCTGTAGTTGTTAGTTATATTTTAGTGAGATGACGTGAGTTACTGTTTGAGGTGTAGTGTAGACGGACATTAATATCAGTAAATATGTGTTGTTTTGTTGCTATAAATTCATTTTATTGTATTTAATAAATGTATTTGGGTGTATTTGTGTGGGTGGGTATGCTTTTAATCTTTTTTGCAGATTCATTTTAATCGAGTTTACGTTGGAGACAGAGACGCGTTTTTTTAATAAAAGAACTGTGTATTAGTTTGTTAAACTAATATTATTATCACAGTTTCTTTTAGTTTTCGGTATTTCCTGGAGCGTTTTTTATATTTTTGTATCTTTTTCGGGTTTTTGAGGGTTTACGTAATTTGGATTTCGGAATGATGGATTTGTATGGGACGTGTTGTATTTTTGCATTTTTTGGGGCTTTTTTAAACTGCAATGCATTAACACATAGATGGAAGGATTATTTATTTTTGGAATACATTTTCTACAGCTACGTAAACCGTAAGTGTATTTTATTTAAATTAATTGGGTGGGAAATGTTTTTAAAATTAATTGTGTTTTATAGTATATTTTGATAATTATTATTTATTTGTAAATATATATTTTTAATTTAAGAAAATATATATGACAAGTAATATTTGTGAAAATATAATATTAGTATATGTGTGTAAAGTTTATGTTTTATGAACGAAAAAATGTATAATACCTGTGGAACTTTTGTTTATAAAATGCTTTTGGCTATTAGGGATAGGTAACTAAGGGGCACATTACGATACCCGGCGTAAATAAATCCGCCAGGCATGGAAGCGGCAAAAATCCGCCCGCACACACCGCCTGAACACCGACCACGCCATTACGATTACACAAACCGAAAACCGCCATCGGCGGAAAAATCACACAAAATACCGCCCGCCATCGTCCGAGTCGGAGTCAAACCGCCCGCCACGGACGGAAACACGCACGACAACACAAAACCGCCCGCCCACACGGCCGACACACCGCACGTGAAATTACGAACGCACCGCCTTGAGCGCGGAAAAACAACAAATATACCGCCCGCCAGCGCAAACAACGCCGATGAGAATCGACACGGCAGAAGCCATGGCGCCAACGTACCTGCACAGAAACCATCCGCACACAAAACCAATAGCACACAACATGGCCAACAAGTCCACACAGCAAGGCACGCACAAATACACAAGCACAGTACACATCCCGAAAACACCCCCCGGACAAACAAAAAATACAAAGGCCAGAACCCCAGACACAACACACCTGAAAACAACAGACCATGAGGACACACCCACATAGGTGAGTACAAAAGCAGCACTCCCACAGACCACAACCCCTTGCTACATTGCAAACCAGAGAGGAGAGGAGAGGACACAGTGACACAGCAAGGACAGCAGCACACCACAGAAACGCACACATCACTACCACCACCACCACCACCACCACCACCACCACCAAACACCACCACCACCACCACCAAACACCGGCACCACAAACCCCCTGCACATTACACAACACACACCGCACCAGCACCACAAACACCATGGCACCACAAAGGATGCCCAAGTTCACGCCCATGGAGCTGACGGTCATGGTCGACGAGATCATCAAGGTGTACCCACAAATCTATGGGAACATGGTCCAGCACACACCACTAGCCACCAGAAACAGAATGTGGAACCGGATCGTAGACCAGGTCAATGCAGTCGGGACCCTGCCCAGGAACAGAGTCGAGATTAACAAACGTTGGAATGACGTAAAGAGCCTGGTCAAGAAGAAGGAGGGCAAAAACAGAGAGCTGGCTGCCGTCACTGGCGGAGGGAATCCCGCGCTCTTTAAGACCTTCAAAGCGTGGGAGGAGAAGGTGCGAGTCGTAATCCATCCGGAGATCCTCGCCGGATTAGCAGGGGAGTGGAGGCTGGTAAGTACAAACTAATGTATACCAGCACACCGCTATGTACTCACATGCGCAACTACCATGCCACAGCTCCCAGGGACAAACACCCCCATGTCCAGCACACAATACACAACACATCACACACACATGCAACAGACACTACCACACACAGCCCAAACCGAACAACTGTAAGATGCGTGGGGACATGTGTACACTAAGCCAGCCACGTAACCACCAACAGGTCCCCAAATATGCCAGAAGCGCCACAACGAGCACCCACCACACCCATGTGTCCGCCACAGCTGCACTAACCGACAAGTAACAGGTAAGTGGCAGGAACACAAAGTGCAGTGGGTGGGAGGGTGGACAGCCCAAGTACAACACACACCAGGCCCCAGTCCCACAGCACAGCAAGGAGGAGCATCCCCACACCCCACAGCCACGTGTCAGCCACCGCAGTGCACAACGACAGCCGAAAGGCAGACATCACGGTCCACAGCAATCGGTGTCAGTGGGTGTCCAGCCACCCCCACGACCCACAACACCCCCCACCCCCACAGACCTGCAACATGGAGCACCCCCGCTTAGAGCCATGTGGCATCCAGTACAGTGCACGCACGAACAACTTGCAGGTGGGAAACTGGACAGGGCTGCATTACTGGAGGCATGAGGACCATAACACGACCAACACATGGGACATGTCACGTAGCAGACGAACACGCAGCACCGCCCACCGTCACGAACAAGTGAACAATGTGCACACGGACATGAACAACAGACTCACACCCCACATGACCCATCACAGACATAGCAACACCCAAGGAGCCACGTCTGCATGCACAAGCCACACTGAATATAGTCCCACACGGCAGCCACTGTGCAACTCATCACACACAACCGAAACACCATTGAAGTCCTGTCCATGTAGCCCCAACTGCCTGTCAACCACACACCCCACAACTACGCCTATGTAAGACAAACAACACTAGACGCAACAGAGCGGAACAACATAAATGCACACGAACACCACTGAACCCATCAAACACACAGACACACCATGCACAAACAACATACCATCCATCCCATCCGTCAGCCCCAGTCTCATGAAAGGCATGTCATCCGCACAGCTGCCACACATACAGCAGTCACGCTAAGATACATGCCCATGACCAACCATGTGCCAGAAGTCAATGAAGCGCACGACACACTGTGAGCAACAACACACAACATGGGCCACACCCCCGAGCACTGCAGTGATGCACATGGCACAGGGCAGCACGCACACCAAGGAGATGGGACAACTGCAATACGTTGGCTGGCACACAACCATCACTCACTCATAACGATGCGTCCAATGCCATGTCCAGTAATCACAACAGACAGCAAATATGCAGGCCATGTCAAGCATGCACACACCTCAAACCATGCACTGTCATGCTGCCACAACACATGTCACGTTCGGCACCCATGGCTCACAGCATGTACCCCAAAAGCATATTCCCTCCCAAATGCGAATCTGGGGCATGGCCCCCATGTTGCCATATGCGTTCCTAAGCGTTCCATTTGAACCCCAAAAGCATATTCCCCCCAAATGCGAATCTGGGGCATGGCCCCCATGTTGCCATATGCGTTCCTAAGCGTTCCATTTGAACCCCAAAAGCATATTCCCTCCCAAATGCGAATCTGGGGCATGGCCCCCATGTTGCCATATGCGTTCCTAAGCGTTCCATTTGAACCCCAAAAGCATATTCCCTCCCAAATGCGAATCTGGGGCATGGCCCCCATGTTGCCATATGCGTTCCTAAGCGTTCCATTTGAACCCCAAAAGCATATTCCCTCCCAAATGCGAATCTGGGGCATGGCCCCCATGTTGCCATATGCGTTCCTAAGCGTCCCATCTGAACACCAAAAGCAAAGTACAAACCAGACCCAGGATGGGCCAGGAGCCCGCATACACCAGAGTCACAATAAGTAGGGGCACAGCAACACACCCATCGGCATGGCCAATCCGTCCCATGCCACATGTGCACAGCACACAGTCCCATTGCCAAGCACACACAACTACAGATGCTACAGCCACACACACGCCTCCGGGAAACCCATGTACGAGATTGCACGAACTGTCAATGTCAGACGACAAATACATACTTCGCCAGGTGCAACACAATAACAAATCTCATTCTCTCCACAGGTGACGAACTGCCGGATGCTGGGGATGGAGACAGCAGCCAGCACAGCCAGCCCACAAGCCCCCAACGAGGACACACGGATCTGGAGGATCTGTCCTCCTCTTCGGACACGGACCACCAAGCAGGCCCATCTGGCGTGGCAGGGCCCAGCCGCTCCCCAGGACCCCTCCTACCCACCAACCCATCATCCAGGGATGCTGAACAGTCCCAGCCCCCTGCTGCCACTGTCGTTGCGGCCACACCCACGGTCATTGCGGCCACTACCACTGCCGCAACCGCCACCATCGCCGCACCGACCACCACCGCCACCACCACCACCACGTCTTCGCTGGCACCAGCCCCAGCGCAGGTGGTGGCCCGGCCGACTGGATCCACCCTGGGAGCCACAGCGAGGACCGTGGTGTGCAATGTGGCTAGTGGGCAGGCCGGTGGCAGCAGGACTGGTAGGAGGAGCAGGGTCAGGGAAACGCCAGCCTCCCCTGGGAGCCATGCCCTGCCTCAAATGGCCAGAGTCCTTGGGGCCTATGAAGAGGCCCAAGGACAATGGGCCAGGTCTGCTACAGACACGCGGGAGGTGCTGGGGGTGCTGAGGTCCATGGACGCCCATATGGGCCAATTCGTGTCCCGTATGGACCAACTCGTGGACCTCATGGGCCAGCTGGTGGTGGCGGTGGGGTCACAGGCAAGGCCAGCAACACCACCTCCGCCACCACCTGCTAGGGCGCAGGGTCGGGCAGCAGTGTCCACTTCCCCTGCGTCCACAGCCAGTGAGCACACCTCACCCACCACCAGCAGGTCGCCACCACACACCCCCTCCCAAACGTGGAAGGGGCCGTCCGAAGAGGAAACAGATCTCCCGGGAGGACTTCGCACGCTCCAGTCGCAAGTGAGGCAGCCAGCCAGCCTTCCGCCAGCCTTCCTTGACCAGCCACTGCATTGACTTGCTCTACGATCCCACTCCACACAGCCAGCTGGATGGCATGTGTGTGTTGGACTATGGACATAGAACCAGTGGGTACACCCTGAGCTTCACGCAGCCATGACCGACAGCTCATTGTCACTGCACGCACCACTTTTGTCATCACCTTACACACAATCACATGTCACAGTTTGTAATAAATGCACCTTTTTCACTAACTGCTGTTTGTGCCCTGTGTTTTATTTGTACGGAATACAACGGCCACCTTGGGCGGAAAGGCACCTGATGCGTGGCATGGCAATGGAATCCGGAGGGCCTGTAGGGACCTAGGGGTGGGAGACAGAACAGGAGCACATTCAATGAGTGTGTCACACACCCATCACACAGTACATGTCAACAACTACAAGCAATGTACACACATCGCACAGAGCAATAGGGCACAATGCCACAGTCACCAACAGTGGCATACTACCCTGGCCATGGAGCGTTGACACACTGCACGCAGTGAACATACGGCCACCCTGACACAGCACACACACACCTGCACAGATACAGACACATCATCCGTCGTACATGGACACTCACCGTCAAGTGAAGTAGCGGGCGATGAGCTGCTGGCGCACATTCCCAGCTTCCTCCTCTCCGCTGTCCACCTCACTCGAGCTGTCCTGGTCTGCGGGCTGGGGCCCTGGTTGATCTCCGTCATCCACAATGAGGGGGATCTGCTTCCGAATGGCCAGATTGTGCAGCATGCAGCACGCCACCACTATCTGGCACACCTTCTGTGGGGAGTACGCCAGTGCACCCCCGGTGCGGTCCAGGCACCTGAACCTGGACTTGAGGAGGCCAAAGGTACGCTCGACCACACGTCTGGTCCTCCCATGTGCCTCATTGTATCGATCGTCTGCTGGGGTGCGAGGATTCCTCAATGGACTGAGCAGCCATGCCCCATTCGGATACGCAGAGTCACCTGGGTGTGAGGGACACAGAGAACCGTAGCTATTCCAACTGGACAGGGGACAGCATCGCACAACCAGCACGCTACACCACTCCACATACTCACCGACAATACAGGCACGATCCTGTTGCATATTGGCCATCAGTCGTGGCAAGATGCTGTTGCGCATTATGTGTGCGTCATGTGCCGAGCCTGGAAACTTGGCACACACGTGGGTGATCACCATGTCCGCAAGGCACACCACTTGCACATTCAGGGAGTGCGTGTGCTTCCTGTTGCGGTACAGGTGCTCAGTGGCCTGTGGTGGAACAAGGCCAACATGTGTGCAGTCAATGGCTCCCACGACGTGTGGGATTCTGCCAAGGGCATAGAATGCACCCTTCACTGCCGCCAATTCACGAGCCCTGGGGAAGCGGATGTACCTGTTCCGGTACAGCATCATGGCTGCCAGTACATCCCTCAGCACCTTGCTGAACATGGGCTGGGACATCCCTCCTCCACTGCCCACTGTGTGCTGGAATGACCCAGTGGCGAAGAAATGCATGGCGGCCATCACCTTAGCCGTGGGGGTGACAGCAGTCGGATACACCCTGCGGGGACGGAGATGGGGCTCTAACATGGCACACAGTCGATGCAGGGTTGGCCTGTCCAGCCGAAACTTCCTGATAACCTCTGTATCGTCCATGTCCGCCAGCAATTGGTATGGGCGGTCAATGTTCGGTCTCCGCCTGGGGTAAATGGCAGAGGACACATGTCAAGGCAACACGGCACATAGCAATTTCGCATACACATCACTGACATGACTGAGCAAGCACATGAGCCACAGCCCAGCTGTCAAGCTGGGACGGCACGGCCACAATACACTTACACAGGTCTCCCAACAATGGCAATGGCAAGTGAGACATACCACTGCCATGTGCATGCACATGGGGATCTAGGCCCCAATGACTTGCGGGGCGTGCTGATGGGGACTGACTGCATATTCGTCAAGCGGCAACGCCACGGCAACATGAGTGTCTGCTGAGCATGGAACTGCTTCCGAGGCTGGATGAGTATGGCACACGACGACGACGATGTGGGCACGGGCTGAGCGGCCAATACAAGTGGGACCTGTGGCACGAGGGGATATGAGACAGTAGTAGGTGTCAGCACTGCACCCTATGTACAGCACTGTACGGATCACAGCTCCCGAAACATTGACTGGTGTCCACATTGACAGCCCCATGCCAAGACGGCTGTGTGCTTGCAGTCACACGTCACAGGTGAGAGGTTACATTGCACGTGCCAGGTGGCAGACGTACATAGTGGGAGCTGGCATGTGTGTGCATGTGTCTCCTGTTCAGGATCCACCAGATGGGCGCTGACTCTGTACTGACCATTGGACACAGCATGTTCCGTGGAAGGCTTGTGTGTGTGGGATGGTGGCACTGGATGTGCCTCCGTTGGGTGGGGGGCCATGCACAGGGCGGGTACGTCGATGATTGCGCATTGTTGGTCACGGTGGGTGCACCAACTAAGATGTGTTGCCCTGTGTTCAATTCCTATGTCCGCATGATGATGGACTGTGGATGTGGGCAGACTACACATTGGTCGATGTGCTGTCCATATGCATGTGCCTTCACACCAGGCACAGCTGCCCCTGCACATGTGACCCCTGCTGGACTCGCTGCTGGGTCTGTGGAGCTGATGCACCTTCTGTGCGTGGGGCGGACAGCTCTCCTCACTTCCCTCATTGCGCATGTCATGTCTTTGCCGCAGGTGACATGGATCATGGAGGGCCCACATGTACGCGTGGGTAGGCTACACATGATTGTACACTGGTCGCCACCCCCAGTCAGTGTTTCGAATGGGAAGGTTGTCGTGCTGGTGGTATGTTCGATGTGGCGGATGGGCGGGCCTAGGTGCGGGCTTACATTCCGGACATGGGGGGTAGTTGGATTGGCGACTAGTTGCAGTACACACGGGACACGTCTCTTCCTTTCCACATCTGGGTCATCCCTTGTACTAACTGACAGTGATACAGTCATCTTCGCCCCAGCCCTCATGTCCTCCCCTCGCCCCCCAATATGCATGCTCACCTGCGAGGCTAGCGCTTGCACAGGCAGCCCCAAGCTCGCACCAGAGAGGGCAAGGAGTGTATGTGTGGGTCCAGTTGCACGAGTGGGCTGTCTCAGGGTATGATGTGTGGCGGGACGCCGTCCACCTGCGTGGTGCCCCAAATGGAGACCCGGCCTGCATGGACTATGCATCACAGTCTTCGCCTTCCGGATCCGCCACCTGCGACACCCAGTGGCTGTGGCTGCCCTTGCGGCCAGGCCGCGTCCGTCTGTGGCTGATGGCCCACACATTCACTCTTTGGCCTCTCTGGGGAGGGCTCAGGGGTGGTGGCGCACGCGCTTGCACTTAGTCGCAATGGCATGTGGCGTGGTTGGTATGATGGGCAATGGATGGGATGGTGCGAGCCACCTCCCGTGACGTCAGTGCTGCTCGTGCTGTGGTGCGTCCCCTACACTTCCATTTGACTTTTTGCCATGCTGGACGTTGAGGTTCTATTGCCTGCGTGATATGACCAGGAGGAGCGCGAGGAGACCTCTCACACACCATGCTCCACTGCCATCCCGTGCCCTGTATCGCCTGTGCGGATTGACTATGTTGGGGTTACACCTGGTCGACTGGGGCTGTGTGTGCCTTGTCAAGGGGCATGGCGGGCGCACAACAGGATCCAGCTTGTCCACAGAGGGTGGGCTGAGGTGCGCCTGGTACCGCTTTGTACGTGTGCCCGGCTGCTGTGCACACACGTGTTCACTCCCCCGACAGGTGTCCTCTCACAATGCCCAGGGAAGCGGTGGTGTACTGTTCATGACCCCTCCCAACACGGCGTGCTCAAACTTGGCATGTGCGCATCTACCCGTCGCACCCACCCACCTGAGCACTGCGTCCATGCGACTTCACACGACACATGTGTGTCTTCCACAGTAGTGCTACTCATTTGCGTTGACATCCAATACCAGTGGACTACATGGTCATGTCACGACTGCCGTGTACTTCACATACTCTCATCCTCTCTCATTCGTACTTGTGAAATGAGTCAGCGGAGACAGTTTTGGTTTCAAACATTATATTGAGTCTTCTGTCCTCTGTGATGCAGTATAGTGGACACTACTGGCAGCGGAATACATGTTGAGGATATACTGAGCATGATTACAAATGGGATAGGGTGTGGGGTTACATCTGCTTGGCCAAGGCTGTGCTAATGTACATTTACGTATAGCTGCGGAGCTGCGGACTTTGACACAGACGGTATACATGTAGCCTACCAGACCGCTTGGCATCATGGGCACAGTCCATCTCAGTTCCATGTGACAGGTTTGCTGCGGTTGTTCCTCATGCACGCGTGCATGTGAGATGACATCAGGGCATGTGCTTGCGTGCATGCAGCGGCGTGCCACTTGTTGTTGCACTGTGGTGGTTACTGGACATGTCACAGTCACTGGGGTCGTGTTGTTGTTGTATGCACTTGTCGTCCATGCAAAGGTCCTGGTATGGGATTCCCGGGGCGGGGGTGGGAGGGGTGCAGCACCCACAGACTCCAGGCGACCTATTCATGTCCACTGAGCGGTGTGTGTGTCCATGTGCGCTGGATCCATGTCGTGTCCTGGTTGTTCGTGCAGTTCCGTCCATGTGGGTGCGATACACAGAGCCCATGCCACTGCCTCCCACGATGCATGCGGTGTTCCTGGATGTGATGGGGAACAGTGTGCATGTCCCGGTCATATCCGATGTCATGGCGATGTCGTTGATGGTGTGGTTACAGTTGCCGGTCGTTTGGTATGGCTGTTGTGGTGGTGACTGGCCAGTCCGTGCGGAAGCTGAGCATGGGTGCGGGGTTGGACTTCATAGGTCACTCGGGGAACCTGCGTTGTGGTCCGACGTATTTACAGGTTGTCAGGTATGCGATGCCGTCCAGCAGGGCTTCCATGTCATTGGTGGTGTACATGTTTGCCAGCCAATGAAGCGGATGGTGGCTGTCAAGGTGTTGTTCGTAAGTTGTCCCTTGGAGGACCATGATGGGGCATGCTGGGTGACATTCGATGTAGCTGTTCTCGATGATCCGTCGTGTGGAGGCACAGTGGTCCCATTTCAGTGCGGGTGCGATGTTGGCCACATACGCCATGCCCCCATAGGCAGAGCAGGCCCTGTCGTGTGCGTCCAGAGGGAGGAGTAGTGGTAGCAGGTCCGCCTTCAGACATGCCGGGTTGGAGAGGCATATCTCGACGGGATGCTGGTAGGGACACCTCCGACAGTAGAAGACGGGCATGACGCAGCTGAACAATGTGATGCGGTAAGTCAGTCGGTAACTTACGTTCAGCAGGGACAGGAGATCGCATCCCAATGTATGTATCGTGTTGGTTTTGTACAGCTTGAGCTGTTCGGCGTAGTTGGGTAGGTGTGTTGCGGTTGCCATTTCGCAGCGGTTCGTTGAGGTGGCGTGCTCCGGCTGTGTGTGCAGTCTGCAATGTGCACGCTCCGGGGTTGCTGTGAGCTCTGTGTAGTCGTAGGGAGACAGGACTTGTGTTCTGTTGGCTTGTTTGGAGGACACGGGCCCTCTTCCCACATGCTTCTCAGACAGTTCAAGGTCAGTGCTGTGTGACTCCTTCCAATTAACTTGCATGTGGCCGACATGGGGGAGTGTTTTCTTCTTTCTTCCCCGTCCGTTGTGTGCTTCTGTGATATGCGCTATCTGCCCTGTGGTCGGTCTCCTCGGCATGCCTGTGTTGGTCTATTCTTGGACAATGGCTGTATTCACCGGCTTCTGTCGTAGGGCTGTGGTTTCGGAGTTGGAATGGAAGGTCATTCAGTGCTGTCTGCTCTCCCTTGTGTGGGCGGCAGGCTGCCTTTCCGCTCTGCGTTGGGCCTTGTGTGTGGATGTTATTCTTGGGCCACCTGTTGTCGGTCCCCGGGCTCTTTGGTGTTCCGTTTCATGTGTCTTGTTCATATGTGCAGGGTGGTATGGGTTTTTCAGTGTGGTACTGGCGTTCCTCTTCCCGAAGGGGCCCTGCTTCTCCTAGTTGGTGTTGCCGCCGCTGTGTGCTTCGCCATGTTTGTTACACTGGGGTGTGTCCTGCTGTTGCGTGACTTCACTGACATGTGTGCGTCGGTTGTGTGGCGTTGGGTGTTGTCCGTGAATTGGGCGTTGGGGACATGTCTGTGGCCGGCCTGTCACGTGTCATGTGCGTTCGGGGTGGGGCTGATGTGTGTGCTGCTTGGTTGTGTCCCTGTGTCTGTGTGCGACGCATGCATGGCGCTGCGGTTGGCCTCTGCGTTGTGCGCATGTGTGGCGGCGTCATCGGCGCTTTGTGGCCGTGACGGGGTGGTTGGTTCCTAGTCCCAGGTGGTGTGTACACATGTGTTCCGCGATGTTAGGATTTGGCCTGTGTGTCATATGTGGATGCAATGGTGGATGTGTAGTGTACACGCGCTGGTGGGGGGTTGTCCGCTTTTTCCGCCCTTGCACTGTGTGCGCTGTTTGCGTGCACTTGTTGTGTGTGTGCCTACCTGCGTCTCCGCGGTACGTTGCGTCCTTGGTGGTGCATCAGCAGAAGCATGGGAAGGGCCTGCAGTGCTGGATTCATGCCCGGGGTGCCGCTTCTTCGTTGTCCGTGCTCTGCGTCCGTGTTACCGCCTCTCTTTCACGTGCGGTGTCTCTTAGCCGTGGGAGCCGTTTGTTTGCGGCATCGTAATTTATGCGCCGGGCGGGACGTGTTTCGTCGGACGGTGTGTGTCAGTTGGGCTGCGCCGCTACATGTACGGGCGCACTTTGATGGCGGACGGTGTTGCTGGCTTGCCGGCGGTGTTTGGCCTACTTTTCGCATCGTAATTGGACGGGCGTGTGGACTGCTGCGTGCCGGCGGTAACTGGTGGTTTTTGCATCCGCCAGCACGGCGGTTGTGCTTCCGCCCGCCATCGTAATGGGCCCCTAGGCCTCTTGTAGATGGGTATAGGGTAACCTGACTTTGCAGTAGCTCAAACATTTTTTTAGTTTGTTTAGTTAATTTGGGACATATTTGAGTTACATATTGTTCCATCCGTAATTCTTGATAGCTTTGTTCTTTTTGTATAGATTCTAGAAGTTTTTGTAGGGTAGGTTTACCTCTGCTTGTTGTTGATTGGAAGGCATTATGCCATCCTTCAACACTATTATTTGTTTTTGATTCTTTGTTTAAGGTACTTAGGGGCTCATTACGATGGCGGGCGGAAGCACAACCGCCGTGCTGGCGGATGCAAAAACCACCAGTTACCGCCGGCACGCAGCAGTCCACACGCCCGCCCAATTACGATGCGAAAAGTAGGCCAAACACCGCCGGCAAGCCAGCAACACCGTCCGCCATCAAAGTGCGCCCGCACACGTAGCGGCGCAGCCCAACTGACACACACCGTCCGACGAAACACGTCCCGCCCGGCGCATAAATTACGATGCCGCAAACAAACGGCTCCCACGGCCAAGAGATACCGTACGACAAACCGAAGCGGTAACACGGACGCCGAGCACGGACAACGAAGAAGCGGCTCCCCGAGCATGAATCCAGCACTGCAGGCCCTCCCCATGCTCCTGCTGATGCACCACCAAGGACGCAACGTACCGCGGAGACGCAGGTAGGCACACACACAACAAGTGCACGCAAACAGCGCACACAGTGCAAGGGCGGAAAAGCGGACAACCCCCCACCAGCGCGTGTACACTACACATCCACCATTGCATCCACATATGACACACAGGCCAAATCGTAACATCGCGTAACACATGTGTACACACCACCTGGGACTAGGAACCAACCACCCCGTCACGGCCCCAAAGCGGCGATGACGCCGCCACACATGCGCACAACGCAGAGGCCAACCGCAGCGCCATGCATGCGTCGCACACAGACACAGGGACACAACCAAGCAGCACACACATCAGCCCCACCCCGAACGCACATGACACGTGACAGGCCTGCCACAGACATGTCCCCAACGCCCAATTCACGGACAACACCCAACGCCACACAACCGACGCACACATGTCAGTGAAGACACGCAACAGCAGGACACACCCCAGTGTAACAAACATGGCGTAGCACACAGCGGCGGCAACACCAACTAGGAGAAGCAGGGCCCCTTCGGGAAGAGGAACGCCAGTACCACACTGAAACACCCATACCACCCTGCACATATGAACAAGACATATAAAACGGAACACCAAAGAGCCCGGGGACCGACAACAGGTGGCCCAAGAATAACATTCACACACAAGGCCCAACGCAGAGCGGAAAGGCAGCCTGCCGCCCACACAAGGGAGAGCAGACAGCACTGAATGACCTTCCATTCCAACTCCGAAACCACAGCCCTACGACAGAAGCCGGTGAATACAGCCATTGTCCAAGAATAGACCAACACAGGCTTGCCGAGGAGACCGACCACAGGGCAGATAGCGCATATCACAGAAGCACACAACGGACGGGGAAGAAAGAAGAAAACACTCCCCATGTCGGCCACATGCAAGTTAATTGGAAGGAGTCACACATCACTGACCTTGAACTGTCTGAGAAGCATGTGGGAAGAGGGCCCGTGTCCTCCAAACAAGCCAACAGAACACAAGTCCTGTCTCCCTACGACTACACAGAGCTCACAGCAACCTCGGAGCGTGCACATTGCAGACTGCACACACAGCCGGAGCACGCCACCACAACGCACCGCTGCGAAATGGCAACCGCAACACACCTACCCAACTACGCCGAACAGCTCAAGCTGTACAAAACCAACCTGTTTCATACATTGGGATGCGATCTCCTGTCCCTGCTGAACGTAAGTTACCGACTGACTTACCGCATCACATTGTTCAGCTGCGTCATGCCCGTCTTCTACTGTCGGAGGTGTCCCTACCAGCATCCCGTGGAGATATGCCTCTCCAACCCGGCATGTCTGAAGGCGGACCTGCTACCACTACTCCTCCCTCTGGACGCACACGACAGGGCCTGCTCTGCCTATGGGGGCATGGCGTATGTGGCCAACATCGCACCCGCACTGAAATGGGACCACTGTGCCTCCACACGACGGATCATCGAGAACAGCTACATCGAATGTCACCCAGCATGCCCCATCATGGTCCTCCAAGGGACAACTTACGAACAACACCTTGACAGCCACCATCCGCTACATTGGCTGGCAAACATGTACACCACCAATGACATGGAAGCCCTGCTGGACGGCATCGCATACCTGACAACCTGTAAATTCGTCGGACCACAACGCAGGTTCCCCGATTGACCTATGATGTCCAACCCCGCACCCATGCTTAGCTTCCGCACGGACTGGCCAGTCACCACCACAACAGCCATACCAAACGACCGGCAACTGTAACCACACCATCAACGACATCGCCATGACATCGGATATGACCGGGACATGCACACTGTTCCCCATCACATCCAGGAACACCGCATGCATCGTGGGAGGCAGTGGCATGGGCTCTGTGTATCGCACCCACATGGACGGAACTGCACGAACAACCAGGACACGACATGGATCCAGCGCCCATGGACACACACACCGCTCAGTGGACATGAATAGGTCGCCTGGAGTCTGTGGGTGCTGCACCCTCCCACCCCCGCCCCGGGAATCCCATACCAGGACCTTTGCATGGACGACAAGTGCATACAACAACAACACGACCCCAGTGACTGTGACATGTCCAGTAACCACCACAGTGCAACAACAAGTGGCACGCCGCTGCATGCACGCAAGCACATGCCCTGATGTCATCTCACATGCACGCGTGCATGAGGAACAACCGCAGCAAACCTGTCACATGGAACTGAGATGGACTGTGCCCATGATGCCAAGCGGTCTGGTAGGCTACACGTATACCGTCTGTGCCAAAGTCCGCAGCTCCGCAGCTATACGTAAATGTACATTAGCACAGCCTTGGCCAAGCAGATGTCACTCTGAAGCCCACATGCAACAGCCAATCACATGTAACCCCACACCCTATCCCATTTGCAATCATGCTCAGTATATCCTCAACATGTATTCCGCTGCCAGTAGTGTCCACTATACTGAATCACAGAGGACAGAAGACTCAATATAATGTTTGAAACCAAAACTGTCTCCGCTGACTCATTTCACAAGTACGAATGAGAGAGGATGAGAGTATGTGAAGTACACGGCAGTCGTGACATGACCATGTAGTCCACTGGTATTGGATGTCAACGCAAATGAGTAGCACAACTGTGGAAGACACACGTGTCGTGTGAAGTCGTATGGACGCAGTGCTCAGGTGGGTGGGTGTGACGGGTAGATGCGCACATGCCAAGTTGGAGCACGCCGTGTTGGGAGGGGTCATGAACAGTACACCACCGCTTCCCTGGGCATTGTGAGAGGACACCTGTCGGGGGGAGTGAACACGTGTGTGCACAGCAGCCGGGCACACGTACAAAGCGGTACCAGGCGCACCTCAGCCCACCCTCTGTGGACAAGCTGGATCCTGTTGTGCGCCCGCCATGCCCCTTGACAAGGCACACACAGCCCCAGTCGACCAGGTGTAACCCCAACATAGTCAATCCGCACAGGCGATACAGGGCACGGGATGGCAGTGGAGCATGGTGTGTGAGAGGTCTCCTCGCGCTCCTCCTGGTCATATCACGCAGGCAATAGAACCTCAACGTCTAGCATGGCACAAGTCAAATGGAAGTGTAGGGGGACGCACCACAGCACGAGCAGCACTGACGTCACGGGAGGTGGCTCGCACCATCCCATCCATTGCCCATTATACCAACCACGCCACATGCCATTGCGACTAAGTGCAAGCGCGTGCGCCACCACCCCCGAGCCCTCCCCAGAGAGGCCAAAGAGTGAATGTGTGGGCCATCAGTCACAGACGGACGCGGCATGGCCGCAAGGGCAGCCACAGCCACTGGGTGTCGCAGGTGGCGGATCCGGAAGGCGAAGACTGTGATGCATAGTCCATGCAGGCCGGGTCTCCATTTGGGGCACCACGCAGGTGGACGGCGTCCCGCCACACATCATACCCTGAGACAGCCCACTCGTGCAACTGGACCCACACATACACTCCTTGCCCTCTCTGGTGCGAGCTTGGGGCTGCCTGTGCAAGCGCTAGCCTCGCAGGTGAGCATGCATATTGGGGGAGCGAGGGGAGGACATGAGGGCTGGGGCGAAGATGACTGTATCACTGTCAGTTAGTACAAGGGATGACCCAGATGTGGAAAGGAAGAGACGTGTCCCGTGTGTACTGCAACTAGTCGCCAATCCAACTACCCCCATGTCCGGAATGTAAGCCCGCACCTAGGCCCGCCCATCCGCCACATCGAACATACCACCAGCACGACAACCTTCCCATTCGAAACACTGACTGGGGGTGGCGACCAGTGTACAATCATGTGTAGCCTACCCACGCGTACATGTGGGCCCTCCATGATCCATGTCACCTGCGGCAAAGTCATGACATGCGCAATGAGGGAAGTGAGGAGAGCTGTCCGCCCCACGCGCAGAAGGTGCATCAGCTCCACAGACCCAGCAGCGAGTCCAGCAGGGGTCACATGTGCAGGGGCAGCTGTGCCTGGTGTGAAGGCACATGCATATAGACAGCACATCGACCAATGTGTAGTCTGCCCACATCTACAGTCCATCATCATGCGGACATAGGAATTGAACACAGGGCAACACATCTTCAGTTGGTGCACCCACCGTGACCAACAATGCGCAATCATCGACGTACCCGCCCTGTGCATGGCCCCCACCCAACGGAGGCACATCCAGTGCCACCATCCCACACACACAAGCCTTCCACGGAACATGCTGTGTCCAATGGTCAGTACAGAGTCAGCGCCCATCTGGTGGATCCTGAACAGGAGACACATGCACACACATGCCAGCTCCCACTATGTACGTCTGCCACCTGGCACGTGCAATGTAACCTCTCACCTGTGACGTGTGACTGCAAGCACACAGCCGTCTTGGCATGGGGCTGTCAATGTGGACACCTGTCAATGTTTCGGGAGGTGTGATCCGTACAGTGCTGTACATAGGGTGCAGTGCTGACACCTACTACTGTCTCATATCCCCTCGTGCCACAGGTCCCACTTGTTTTGGCCGCTCAGCCTGTGCCCACATCATCGTCGTCGTGTGCCATACTCATCCAGCCGCGGAAGCAGTTCCATGCTCAGCAGACATTCATGTTGCCGTGGCGTTGCCGCTTGACGGATATGCAGTCAGTCCCCATCAGCACGCCCCGCAAGTCATTGGGGCCTAGATCCCCATGTGCATGCACATGGCAGTGGTTTGTATCACTAGCCATTGCCATTGTTGGGAGACCTGTGTAAGTGTATTGTGGCCGTGCCGTCCCAGCTTGACAGCTGGGCTGTGGCTCATGTGCTTGCTCAGTCATGTCAGTGATGTGTATGCGAAATTGCTATGTGTCGTGTTGCTTTGACATGTGTCCTCTGCCATTGTCCCTAGGCGGAGACCGAACATTGACCGCCCATACCAATTGCTGGCGGACATGGACGATACAGAGGTTATTAGGAAGTTTCGTCTGGACAGGCCAACCCTGCATCGACTGTGTGCCATGTTAGAACCCCATCTCCGTCCCCGCAGGGTGTATCCGACTGCTGTCACCCCCACGGCTAAGGTGATGGCCGCCATGCATTTCTTCGCCACTGGGTCATTCCAGCACACAGTGGGCATTGGAGGAGGGATGTCCCAGCCCATGTTCAGCAAGGTGCTGAGGGATGTACTGGCAGCCATGATGCTGTACCGAAACAGGTACATCCGCTTCCCCAGGGCTCGTGAATTGGCGGCAGTGAAGGGTGCATTCTATGCCCTTGGCAGAATCCCACACGTCGTTGGAGCCATTGACTGCACACATGTCGGCCTTGTTCCACCACAGGCCACTGAGCACCTGTACCGCAACAGGAAGCACACGCACTCCCTGAATGTGCAAGTGGTGTGCCTTGCGGACATGGTGATCACCCACGTGTGTGCAAAGTTCCCAGGCTCGGCCCATGACGCACACATAATGCGCAACAGCATCTTGCCACGACTGATGTCCAATATGCAACAGGATCGTGCCTGTATTGTCGGTGAGTATGTGGAGTGGTGTAGCGTGCTGGTTGTGCGATGCTGTCCCCTGTCCAGTTGGAATAGCAACGGTTCTCTGTGTCCCTCACACCCAGGTGACTCTGCGTACCCGAATGGGGCATGGCTGCTCAGTCCATTGAGGAATCCTCGCACCCCAGCAGACGATCGCTACAATGAGGCACATGGGAGGACCAGACGTGTGGTCGAGCGTACCTTTGGCCTCCTCAAGTCCAGGTTCAGGTGCCTGGACCACACCGGGGTGCGCTGGCGTACTCCCCACAGAAGGTGTGCCGGATAGTGGTGGCATGCTGCATGCTGCACAATCTGGCCATTCGGAAGCAGATCCCCCTCATCGTGGATGACGGAGATCAACCAGGGCCCCAGCCCGCAGACCAGGACAGCTCGAGGGAGGAGGACAGCGGAGAGGAGGAAGCTGGTAATGTGCGGCAGCAGCTCATCGCCCGCTACTTCACTTGACGGTGAGTGTCCATGTACGACGGCTGATGTGGCTGTATCTGTGCAGGTGTGTGTGTGCTGTGTCAGGGTGGCCGTTTGTTCACTGTGTGCTGTGTGTCAACGCTCCATGGCCAGGGTAGTATGCCACTGTTGGTGGCTGTGGCATTGTGCCCTATTGCTCTGTGCGATGTGTGTACATTGCTTGTAGTTGTTGACATGTACTGTGTGATGGGTGTGTGACACACTCATTGAATGTGCTCCTGTTCTGTCTCCCACCCCTAGGTCCCTACAGGCCCTCCGGATTCAATTGCCATGCCACGCATCAGGTGCCTTTCCGCCCAAGGTGGCCGTTGTATTCCGTACAAATAAAACACAGGGCACAAACAGCAGTTAGTGTAAAAGGTGCATTTATTTCAAACTGTGACATGTGATTGTGTGTAAGGTGATGACAAAAGTGGTGCGTGCAGTGACAATGAGCTGTCGGTCATGGCTGCGTGATGCTCAGGGTGTACCCACTGGTTCTATGTCCATAGTCCAACACACACATGCCATCCAGATGGCTGTGTGGAGTGGGATCGTAGTCCAAGTCAATGCAGTGGCTGGTCAAGGAAGGCTGGCGGAAGGCTGGCTGGCTGCCTCACTTGCGTTTGGAGCGTGCGAAGTCCTCCCGGGAGATCTGTTTCCACTTCGGACGGCCCCTTCCACGTTTGCGAGGGGGGTGCCTGCTTGCGACATGCTGGTGGTTGAGGTGTGCTCACTGGCTGTGGACGCAGGGGAACTGGACACTGCTGCTCCACCCTGCGCCCCGGCAGGTGGTGGCGGAGGGGGAGCTGCTGTCCCTGGCTGTGACCTCACCGCCACCACCAGCTGGCCCATGAGGTCCACGAGTTGGCCCATACGGGCGTCCATGGACCTCAGCACCCCCAGCACCTCACGCGTGTCTGAAGCAGACCTGGACCCATTGTCCTTGGGCCTCTTCATAGGCCCCAAGGACTCTGGCCATTTGAGGCAGGGCATGGCTCCCAGGGGAGGCTGGCGTTTCCCTGACCCTGCTCCTCCTACCAGTCCTGCTGCCACCGGCCTGCCCACTAGCCACATTGCTCACCACGGTCCTCGCTGTGGCTCCCAGGGTGGATCCAGTCGGCCGGGCCACCACCTGCGCTGGGGCTGGTGCCAGCGAAGACGTGGTGGTGGTGGCGGCGGTGGTGGTCGGTGCGGCGATGGTGGCGGTTGCGGCAGTGGTAGTGGCCACAATGACCGTGGGTGTGGCCGCAACGACAGTGGCAGCAGGGGGCTGGGAATGTTCAGCAGCCCTGGATGATGGGTTGGTGGGTAGGAGGGGTCCTGGGGAGCGGCTGGGCCCTGCCACACCAGATGGGCCTGCTTGGTGGTCCGTGTCCGAAGAGGAGGACAGATCCTCCAGATCCGTGTGTCCTCGTTGGGGGCTTGTAGGCTGGCTGTGCTGGCTGCTGGCTCCATCCCCAGCATCCAGCAGTTCGTCACCTGTGGAGAGAATGAGATTTGTTATTGTGTTGCACCTGGCGAAGTATGTATTTGTCGTCTGACATCAACAGTTCGTGCAATCTCGTACATGGGTTTCCCGGAGGCGTGTGTGTGGCTGTAGCATCTGTAGTTGTGTGTGCTTGGCAATGGGACTGTGTGCTGTGCACATGTGGCATGGGACGGATTGGCCATGCCGATGGGTGTGTTGCTGTGCCCCTACTTAGGGGCCGATTCCGATCTCGGCCGGTAGGGCTCCGAATAGGATTCGGCTTTACCGGATCCGATTCGGAGCCCTGTTTCCCGACCGAACCGTACGCGGGTCCGGCCGAGCGAGTACGATGCGAATTCGCCGACCGACTCGTCCGGGCGACCCGACCGCTCCGACCGACTCGTACCCGGATCGTACCGCTCCGACCGACTCGCTCGGACCCGATTCGCACTGCGCAATGGAGACGTTTTCCGGCCGGGTAAGTACGATGCGCACCTCGACCGCTCCGACCGACTCGCGCCGTCCGACTCGAACTTCGCTGTCGGAGCCGTACTTTGGGGGTCCGTGTCGGACCCCCTGTACGCGTACCCGTGCGAGGCGCACACAGGGGGACCCATGGGTCCCCCTACCTGTGCGTGTACGCCGCAAGCGCTTCGCGGCGTACTCGCTGTAGGGGGCGCCCTTGTCCGCCTCGCACCCATTGAGGCAATGGGAGCCCGCGTACGCGTTGTACGACCGGCTCCCATTGAGTTCAATGGGAGTCCGACCGACTCGTGTCCGATAACATACGGACGCATCGGACTCGTTCGGTCGGACTGCACGGGTCCGATTCGGTCGGAAATCTCTCCGGGTCCGGCTCGGTCGGAGAAATTTCCGGCCCGAATCGGAATCGACCCCTTATTGTGACTCTGGTGTATGCGGGCTCCTGGCACATCCTGGGTCTGGTTTGTACTTTGCTTTTGGTGTTCAGATGGGACGCTTAGGAACGCATATGGCAACATGGGGGCCATGCCCCAGATTCGCATTTGGGAGGGAATATGCTTTTGGGGTTCAAATGGAACGCTTAGGAACGCATATGGCAACATGGGGGCCATGCCCCAGATTCGCATTTGGGAGGGAATATGCTTTTGGGGTTCAAATGGAACGCTTAGGAACGCATATGGCAACATGGGGGCCATGCCCCAGATTCGCATTTGGGTGGGAATATGCTTTTGGGGTTCAAATGGAACGCTTAGGAACGCATATGGCAATATGGGGGCCATGCCCCAGATTCGCATTTGGGAGGGGATATGCTTTTGGGGTTCAAATGGAACGCTTAGGAACGCATATGGCAACATGGGGGCCATGCCCCAGATTCGCATTTGGGTGGGAATATGCTTTTGGGGTTCAAATGGAACGCTTAGGAACGCATATGGCAACATGGGGGCCATGCCCCAGATTCGCATTTGGGAGGGAATATGCTTTTGGGGTTCAAATGGAACGCTTAGGAACGCATATGGCAACATGGGGGCCATGCCCCAGATTCGCATTTGGGAGGGAATATGCTTTTGGGGTACATGCTGTGAGCCATGGGTGCCGAGCGTGACATGTGTTGTGGCAGCATGACAGTGCATGGTTTGAGGTGTGTGCATGCTTGACATGGCCTGCATATTTGCTGTCTGTTGTGATTACTGGACATGGCATTGGACGCATCGTTATGAGTGAGTGATGGTTGTGTGCCAGCCAACGTATTGCAGTTGTCCCATCTCCTTGGTGTGCGTGCTGCCCTGTGCCATGTGCATCACTGCAGTGCTCGGGGGGTGTGTGGCCCATGTTGTGTGTTGTTGCTCACAGTGTGTCGTGCGCTTCATTGACTTCTGGCACATGGTTGGTCATGGGCATGTATCTTAGCGTGACTGCTGTATGTGTGGCAGCTGTGCGGATGACATGCCTTTCATGAGACTGGGGCTGACGGATGGGATGGATGGTATGTTGTATGTGCATGGTGTGTCTGTGTGTTTGATGGGTTCAGTGGTGTTCGTGTGCATTTATGTTGTTCCGCTCTGTTGCGTCTAGTGTTGTTTGTCTTACATAGGCGTAGTTGTGGGGTGTGTGGTTGACAGGCAGTAGGGGCTACATGGACAGGACTTCAATGGTGTTTCGGTTGTGTGTGATGAGTTGCACAGTGGCTGCCGTGTGGTACTATATTCAGTGTGGCTTGTGCATGCAGACGTGGCTCCTTGGGTGTTGCTATGTCTGTGATGGGTCATGTGGGGTGTGAGTCTGTTGTTCATGTCCGTGTGCACATTGTTCACTTGTTCGTGACGGTGGGCGGTGCTGCGTGTTCGTCTGCTACGTGACATGTCCCATGTGTTGGTCGTGTTACGGTCCTCATGCCTCCAGTAATCCAGCCCTGTCCAGTTTCCCACCTGCAAGTTGTTCGTGCGTGCACTGTACTGGATGCCACATGGCTCTAAGCGGGGGTGCTCCATGTTGCAGGTCTGTGGGGGTGGGGGGTGTTGTGGGTCGTGGGGGTGGCTGGACACCCACTGACACCGATTGCTGTGGACCGTGATGTCTGCCTTTCGGCTGTCGTTGTGCACTGCGGTGGCTGACACGTGGCTGTGGGGTGTGGGGGATGCTCCTCCTTGCTGTGCTGTGGGACTAGGGGCCTGGTGTGTGTTGTACTTGGGCTGTCCACCGTCCCACCCACTGCACTTTGTGTTCCTGCCACTTACCTGTTACTTGTCGGTTAGTGCAGCTGTGGCGGACACATGGGTGTGGTGGGTGCTCGTTGTGGCGCTTCTGGCATATTTGGGGACCTGTTGGTGGTTACGTGGCTGGCTGAGTGTACACATGTCCCCACGCATCTTACAGTTGTTCGGTTTGGGCTGTGTGTGGTGGTGTCTGTTGCATGTGTGTGTGATGTGTTGTGTATTGTGTGCTGGACATGGGGGTGTTTGTCCCTGGGAGCTGTGGCATGGTGGTAGTGCATGTGAGTACATAGCGGTGTGCTGGTATACATTAGTTTGTACTTACCAGCCTCCACTCCCCCTGCTAATCCGGCGAGGATCTCCGGATGTATTATGACTCGCACCTTCTCCTCCCACGCTTTGAAGGTCTTGAAGAGCGCGGGATTCCCTCCGCCAGTGACGGCAGCCAGCTCTCTGTTTTTGCCCTCCTTCTTCTTGACCAGGCTCTTGACGTCATTCCAACGTTTGTTTATTTCTCCTCTGTTCCTGGGCAGGGTCCCGACTGCATTGACCTGGTCTACGATCCGGTTCCACATTCTGTTTCTGGTGGCTAGTGGTGTGTGCTGGACCATGTTCCCATAGATTTGTGGGTACACCTTGATGATCTCGTCGACCATGACCGTCAGCTCAATGGGCGTGAACTTGGGCATTCTTTGTGGTGCCATGGTGTTTGTGGTGCTGGTGCGGTGTGTGTTGTGTAATGTGCAGGGGGTTTGTGGTGCAGGTGTTTGGTGGTGGTGGTGGTGGTGGTGGTGGTTGTGATGTGTGCGTTTCTGTGGTGTGCTGCTGTCCTTGCTGTGTCACTGTGTCCTCTCCTCTCCTCTCTGGTTTGCAATGTAGCAAGGGGTTGTGGTCTGTGGGAGTGCTGCTTTTGTACTTACCTATGTGGGTGTGTCCTCATGGTCTGTTGTTTTCAGGTGTGTTGTGTCTGGGGTTCTGGCCTTTGTATTTTTTGTTTGTCCGGGGGGTGTTTTCGGGATGTGTACTGTGCTTGTGTATTTGTGCGTGCCTTGCTGTGTGGACTTGTTGGCCATGTTGTGTGCTATTGGTTTTGTGAGCGGATGGTTTCTGTGCAGGTACGTGGGCGCCATGGCTTCTGCCGTGTCGATTCTCATCGGCGTTGTTTGCGCTGGCGGGCGGTATATTTGTGGTTTTCCGCGCTCATGGCGGTGCGATCGTAATTTCACGTGCGGTGTGTCGGCCGTGAGGGCGGGCGGTTTTGTGTTGTCGTGCGTGTTTCCGTCCGTGGCGGGCGGTTTGACTCCGACTCGGACGTTGGCGGGCGGTATTTTGTGTGATTTTTCCGCCGATGGCGGTTTTCGGTTTGTGTAATCGTAATGGCGTGGTCGGTGTTCAGACGGTGTGTGCGGGCGGATTTTTGCCGCTTCCATGCCTGGCGGATTTTTTTACGCCGGGTATCGTAATGGGCCCCTTAGGTACACGTTCCACCAAGGAATGTGGAATTTAGGTTGTCTTCTATGCCCTGATCTATGCAATCTTCCCACCCAGGTGTCCTCAAAGTAGTCTAGTAGTGGGCTTATTTTGTCTTTGTTCCTTTTGTAATAGGGGCTTTCTATTAGAATATTGTAGTGTTCTGCTACATCTGTTACAGGTACATATGCTAGTGCTATTAGCTTTTTTATTTGGTAGGCAAAAGTACTGTCTGTAGCATATTGTACACTTAGGGTTGATTTTTGTAGATGTCTCCAGAGACTCTGATTAAAATGATAATAGCAACCCTGAATTGCTGTGTGTGGATAATTTTTTAGTATAGCATTTATCATGGCTATTTCAAAGTCAATAATTATTTTTGAAGGAAAATAATTATTGCTTTCTTCTTTTATTTGAGTGAGTATATCAATGTAGGTAGTTTGCTGTTTATTTGGTAGTAGTGCGTAGATGAATGGAATATTTGAGTGTTGGTATAATCCATGTATTGTGTACAGCTGGTAAAATGGTTTTGGACAGACTTTGAAAGTTCCATCCATCATCCAGGTGTCACATTTCTGTAATTTAAGTAAATTGTTTGCAGTAGCAAACATAATTATCCTTTTTCTGGGCATTTGTTATCAAAAAAAATAAATGGTTCTTTACTGTGAGTAATGCTTAATTCTGGTGGAATAACTACTTCTGCAAATGTTTTAGGGGCAGGTATAGTAGTTGTGGTAGCTTTTTTTGTCTGGCAATTGTTCTTTTTAAAGAAGCTATGGACGGTAATTGTCCTGATGCATGTTGAGGTAATTTTAATAGTTGCTCTTTTAGTATTTGGGTAGTTGCTTTGTCAGTACTAGTGCTTGCTTCTTTTATACTTTCAAGAGCATCTCTAACCTCAATCTCTGTTATGTTTGGGGGGTGATTATGTTCTTTTACAGAAATAACAGTAGTTTCCTGAGTAGTAGCTCTTCCATAGCATTTGTTAGAGTAGTATTTGCTACACTTCCAAAATACTTTAAGGCCTATTTGTTTCTCCTGTGTATACACATACCCCATATAACATAACAGCATTTTATTTTTTGTGACATTACAAATTCTGCACCTTCAGTCATGTTGTTTTGTTTTATGCTAGGGAAAATTCAAAAAGAAAATATTTTAATATAATAAATACAACATGTTTATTAAATACTGTTACATGTCAGTGAATATACTTACAATGTTTAGTTTGATGTAAATGAAATTGGTTAGGAAATAATTTCAAGCTTTCTTTTCTATTTACTTGATGTAATTTCTGTTGAGAAGAGGAAAAAACATATTAATAATTTGATTCTATTGTTTGTAGATGATAGGCATTTTAGGGGTAAAGGGTTATTTGGGTGGGTATTTAACGTTGTTTAATAATGGAAAATGATATACTTACTTTTTAGTTGTCTTTATTTTGTTAGTAGTTGTAGAATTATTTTGGAAGCTTTTGCTGTTGGCTGTAGAGGAGATAGATAAAAAGAAAATATATATTAGTGAATAACGTTTTGAAAATATTTTTAGGTCGGTTTGGCAAAAATAGAATATACTTACATTTATTGTTTTTTTATTGGTGAGTATTTTTGAAATAATTTTCTGGCTTTGTAGGATATCTGTAGAGGTGATATAAAAGTAAGGAATGAAAGAATAGTTAATTAGGTTTTAGAAATAATTTTTGTTGCAGGTTAGTAGTATTGTAATATTTTAAAAACAGTTTTACTTACTTAGTGCAGTTTTAAATTTCTTTTTAGTAATGAAAGTTTTCTTTCAGGAAACAGTTGGGCACAGTTTCACCTTCTTCTTTGTTGTAGTTTTTAAGTGTAAAAGAGATGTATGTTTTAGATGTTTATATAGTGTTTATTTAATTGGTTGCTTTATGTTATTGGTGTATTTTGAAATGTAAGCGTTTTATTGGTTGAAGTTAATTGTTTTTATTGTTTTGGCACTTTCTTTCCATATAAGGGAAACGCTAATTAAGAAACTGTTAGTAGAAAGTAAATATTTTATATTTTTACTTTTTGTAAATAATTTAAATGTTATTTTTAATGTGAAATAATGCAAGTATTATATATTTAAAGTTTATATTTAATTATTGTAATGTTTCTTTAGCCAAAATATATTGTTTTATATATTGATGTGTTTGCAAATTATTTTATTATGTTGTTTAAGTATTTTATATTGTTTTATAATGTGAATTTATATTTGGTGCTAAAGATATATTTAATTGAGCAGTTTTTATATAGTCGATATTTTTAAAAAGTCGATATTATTGGTGTCTATATTTTGGTATTCAATATTTTAGTGATGTTGTATGTTATAAAAATTTTAACAATATTTAATGTAACGATATTTAGCATTTCGATATTGTGGTAAACGATATTTTTTATTTACGATATTGTGTACTCGATATTTTTGTAATTTTATAAATAAGTATAGGTAGTAGATATTATTGTAGTCAATATTTAGATGCCGATATTTTGTGTATTCGATATTTTTGTAGTCGATATTATGTCAGTGATCCGCCTGTGACCCCTTCCCAGCTGAGATTGACTATGGCCATGGGGTGATCTGTTCTGACACCATCAATGTTGGTCACCTGGTATTTAAACTCAGGTAAAAGCTGGTGAGGGGGGACTAGTCTCCCTGCCACCATGGTGACACTAGCCCCTGTGTCCCTGAATGCCACAGCTTTCTGACTATTAATCATTGGCTCCAGTCTGTACCTGTCCAATGCATTGGGACCCATGGTAAAGGTGGCAAATCCTATACCACCATCAGAGTCAGGGGAGTCTGCTGAGGGGGTCCTGTCTAAACTAGGGCCCACCTCTGTTCCCCTTGCAAAAGCACCTAACTTTTTGGGTGCACTACTCCCAACTGGAGGATTACTACTGGTAGTACCAGGAGGGGTGGTAGTATTTGCTGGAGGAACATTTTCTTTATTGCCAATCCTGGGTTAACTGGGATCAGTTTTCCAGTGTCCAGGCCTTTTACAGACATGGCAATATGGTTTCTTTTCAGGAGAGGAAGGAGTTTGGGACCCACCCCCAGAAGAGGACTTTTGGGGTCCTGTAGTGGACTTATCCTTAGATTTATCCCCACCTTTCTCTTGGGACTTGGTAGAATCTTTCTTCTGGTCACCACCCTGATTCTTAGGCCTCACCCTGGTTCTGACCCATTTGTCTGCTTTCTTTCCCAATTCTTGGGGAGAGGTCAGATCAGAGTCCACCAGGTACTGGTGTAAAAGCTGTTTTTGACAATTATGAAGGATCTGCTCCCTCATAATCAAATTGTACAATCCTATAAAGTCATGCACCTTGCTGCCGTGTATCCAACCTTCCAGAGCCTTAGTAGCACAATCTACAAAGTCAACCCAGTCTTGAGTCTGAGCCTTTTGGGTATCTCTGAACTTCAACCTATACTGTTCAGTGGTTAGGCCAAACCCATCAATCAGAGCACTCTTCAAGACTTTGTAATTGTCAGCATCCTCTTCTCTAACAGTGAGGAGCTTATCTCTACCTTTGTCTGCAAAGGAGAGCCACAAGATTGCTGCCCACTGCTCCTGGGGGACCCTCTGAACTTTACAGGCCCTTTCCAGTGCAGTAATCCATTTGTGGATGTCATCCCCACTCTGGTAGGGAGGGACAATCTTGCTCAGGTTTCTATGGTCATAAGACCTTTCCCTACCACTAGGGAAGTTGCTGCCACCATGGGACTCTAGCCCCAACTTTCTTCTTTGTCTATGAAGCTCTAGGGACTCCTTGTCTATAGCCAACTGCTCTCTTCTGATTCTCAACTGAGCTTCCTCATACTTGAGCAGTCTCTCCTTCCTCTCATGAGAGGATTCCCTCCTATGAGAAGAAACAGAGGTCCCTACTGAGGTGTCAGAATGGTTAGACTCCTGAGAAGGAGATCTGGACCTTCTAGGCACACTCACAACTCTTCCTGGTGGGACAAAGGGGAGGTCATTCTGATCCTCCTCCTCATCTGCAGGAGGAGCTGCATTTTCCAGGGCAATGTCATTGTCACCTTCCTGGCCAGTTTCAGAGGTCAGGTCCTGGGTATTTTCACCCCTGGCCCCTTCCTCATCTTCTGCCCCACCCTCTCTGCCTACCCCTGCAGACCCTAGGGGTCTTCTGAGATCATCCAGCAGAAGCATCTCCATGAGACGTTGGGTGTTGGCACTTTTGCCTGTCTTCAGCTTCCTAATCTTGCACAACTCTCTCAATTCCAAGAATGGTAGGTGTCATATTTGGAGGGTAGGAGCCCACTGGTACCTGGCAGGGACCTACTGGTTCCTGGCCCTGAAGACATTACTAGTGAGGTGTGGTGTATGCACTACCTACTCTAGTGTGGCCTACTAAACTCTCTTGAGTTGTAGAAAGGGTGTGCTAAGCCCTTGACACACAACTCTGAGTTCAGTAGAACTTACTGTATTTCTAAGCTTGAATTTATATGTACCTTAGGTACCCTTAGTGGTTTTCAGTTGATCAATTCAATTGAGATTATCTGGTAAAACAATAGCAAGCTGGAATCCCACACGCTGCACACCAATGTGAGAAGTTGGCCTGGCATATGCTGTCCACTAGTTCTAGTGGGCACCTTGCACCAGTCCAAACAACCCCTTATGGAGATAGGTTAAAGACAACCTTTAGTGAAAGCTATCCTAGTGGTAGCTATGGAGAGCAGCCTTCAGGCTAAGTCTTGGAGGAATGTAAAGCAGCTTGTTTTACCAGTCTATAATCTCTTGAGTGACCAAATGAAAGAGGACCACAACAGGTATATATATAAAATATATGTATTTAGTCTTAAACACACCCCTCTAGTCTCTTTATGAGGCTAGAGTTCGAAGTACATAAGTTGCAAGTCAAATATCAGCAGTATTTAGCACAATACACGTTTGAGCCCTAGGGGCGTACCAAACCATATACTAAAATAGTGGTATTAGAACCACGACTGAGCTAGACACAAGGCCTAGAGCCTGTAGAAGTGCTTGGACCCCAAGGAACCACCCAAGGTAGTGACACAGGGTACCCACGGGGGACGCGTGCAGTGTGAGAACACAGCCGCGAGCCACCATTGACTTCTATGGGGAAAGTCGCGGTTAGATTTTTAAAGAAAAGGGACACTTCGGAGAGGACTTCCAGTTAACCCCTTAAAACTTAAGAGTTTCTAGGGTCCACACCCACGTGAGTACCGGAATACTCGAGCTACCTCACCCAGGGAAGCCGGGTGCATACGTGTTAAAAGGCGTCGGGAATCGTCGTCGTTTTCAATGGTGACCGCTGGAAAAGTGCTGCTGCCGTGGAGAAGAAGAGTGTCCGGAGCGATCCAAGCCTGGATCGAGGAAAAGGAAGACCTGAAAGCAGAGGGGACAGAGTCTGGGTCTCTAGCCAGTGACCAGGAAGGCGATGAGCAGATGCCCACCGATGTCGGGTGCTTCAGGTAGGTTGACGGTCGTCTTGACTCTTCAGCCATGAGGTCCAGGAGGCGTCGACGATGACCAGGAGCTGGATTCGAGCTGTCCCACGACGTCTGTCGATTGCTGCGGTGTCGGCGGCCGGATTGGACCCAACAAGCCTTGGCAACGGCAAGTCACGTGGAAACAAAGAAAGGACGTTGATGCAGACCTGCAAAGTCTGGAGGACTCACCCAGCGAGGGTAAGTCAGGGCACGTCTGGAGCAACCAGGAAAGCCCACACAGAAGAAGAGTTGCCTTCGGGAGGGCCCACTAGCCAACGGACTAGCGACCGTGAAGGAGCCTCAAGTGGACACACTTGGAGCTGGCTCACAGGACACTCGTGGAGTGGAGGCCTGTGATCTTCGGTGCAGTCAGTGCTGGAGGTGGGAGCTACTCGGAGCCCAAAGCACAACTTCGTGGGAGACCAGGAAGAGGATGCACTTGCAAAAGTTCTCGGTGTCCAGGGGTCACAGTTCCACATTATCCACGACAGCTATGTGCCTCAGCTTCGCTGGGGACTCAGGGCAGCCTCGGGGAAGTCTGGAAATCCACCTCTGGTGATGCAAAGACTTCGGCGTCCGGCGGGAACTTCAGCGATGCAGACCAGACAGATGCTTAGTTGGTGCCTGCCAAGCAGGGGAGTCACTCCTTGACCCCAAGGGAGATTCTTCAGTCCTCTAATCTTGATGTAGAGCGTCGAAGGTCCAGGATTCAGCTTCAGAGTTTCGTCCAGGGATATCTAAAGTCCTAAGGACTGGGGTCCCATACTTATACTAAGTTAGGGGGTTGGACATACTCTGGGGACCCACCTATGGGAGGGTCAGGGAAGAGGGGTGGTTACACCCATTCCCTTTGTCCAGTTTCGCGCCAGAGCAGGGGCAGGTAGCCCCTGCAACCGGTTTGAACTGGACTATGCACAGGGACACCAAATGTGCCCCCAGTGCAGGACTTCAAAGCACCAGAGAGTGCTCCCGCCCAGCCCCAATACACACTATCCTGTCTGGGGAGGTGGTTACATCTCCCTTCGACAGGAAACCTATTGTCCAGGCCTCCCCTGCCGGAGTTTCGGTCAGCAGCAGGAGGCCAGACCCGTGTCTGTGGCAGCGGCATCCATTTTGTGATGCCAGGGCTCTGAAAAGTTAATACCGGGTATGCCGGTGGGTACATGTCTCTCCCTTTAGAAGGGTGGCATGCTACCCCCGCCGCCAGAACTGGCGGGGGGGTAGTATTCCAAGATGTTTGACACCAAACACGACATGTTTCCGTGCAGCCATCCCAAAGTTAGCATTTAACGCGAGGTTATAATGCACTTAAGAGTATATGGTCAGGCTGCACCACAAACAGCACCAGAGGATTGACTCCGAACGCTGCAGAGGGGCTCTGCTCATGCAGGGGCACCCTCTCACATAAAAACCAAGCACTCTGCCTTTAGGATTGTTAAGGCCTGCCATAGGAGTGACTTATAGGTTTATATGTGTGTGCAATGGTAGCGATATAGGTAGCCTATACCACAGTAAGGGGTGCATGCACCACCTTACCCAGGCTGCAGTAGCAGTCCTGTGGTGTCATTTTGGAGGGCCTTCCAGGGGTGGCACAATACATGCTTCAGCCCCTGGTAGGCCTCTGGGGTGTCTATGCCCTTGGTACATAGCATACCATATACTAGGGACTTATAAGGGCACCCCAGAATCCAATCTGGGATGTACGTAAAGTACATGGAATCAATTTATAAGAGAAAGCAGATAGGCTGGGGACCTGAATAAAAGGTTCCCAGCCAAACTAAGTCAAAAACCATCCAAACACCAGAAAAAAAAATGGGGGCAACCATGTAGTCAGATTCCACCTTCCTACAATGTGGGTAAAATTATCATTTTCGGGAGCGCTATTTGTGCTATCAAGGGGAGCTTCAGCATGCTCCAGAATGCTATGTTTCCTCTTAGAGATCTAAGCGCCCCTCCAGATTACCCTCCAGGCCATCTGCGTCTTTGTGGAAATTTCAGACCCCAAGATATTGGAACATCTGAGGCTCCCAGGGCAGACCACTATTTTGAATCACCTGGAGTGGGAGCACAGTGTCCTCACTAATTGGGAAGACACATGATTTGTACCAGCTGGTACATAAAGCCGTCGCCTCTCCCCGGCGTCGAAGCATCAAGATTCCTCAGGGCACCCCAGAGCAGACATCATGGACGAAGAGGAGCATGTCTTCTAAGTATAGGGAGATGTTATGCTTCCCATCATGGAGCCATATGCCCTTGCCCTGCCCCTGCTGCTGAACTGCGCTAGCAAGTGAATCGATGGCCAATGCAAACAAGAGGGGGGAAAGAGGGCACCCCTGTTGTGTGCCTGTGCAAATTTTGATGGGGTCCAAGATACTCTGCCCAGTTTTTACCCGAGCTCCAGCGTATAGCAGTTTTATCCACTTGGCCCATTGAGAGCCCCTGTTCATACTGCTCATGCCCGTCTGCATGTACCTACACTGTAGGATATCAAAGGCCTTATGTAAGTCCACCAATAGTACCACTGCTTCCAGGGAAGTGTCCATGAGGGTCTCATCCAGCATCCTATAGAGGCGCTGGATGTTCAGGGAGGTGTTGCGGTGCGGGATAAAGCCATTCTGATATTTGTGGATCAGGTGGTGTATGTGGGGCTACAGATAGTCAAGACCTTGCTGAGGATTTTGTAGCCAATGACGAGCATTCAGAAAGGGCGGTACGAGGAGGTGTCCTTCCTCACCTTCAACAGGGAAATCAGAAGTGCCTCACAGCATGTGGGTGGTAGGGTGCTCGCCTCCCACACCACTTTATATAGGGTCACCAGTTGGGGCACCAGAGGTGCGCCAAACGCCTGGTAGAACCGTGCAGGAAGACAATCCATCCCGGTCTTCCTCATTACCAAGTTCTTGATGGCCCCCCTAATTTTAGGCTCCAAAATAGGTTGGCCACGGTCCTGCCACACCGTGTCAGAGACGCTGCCTTCAGGTGTCGCTTCCTGATTTATAGGCTATCAAACTCAGATTCTAGAGTCTTGTGCACCGCAGCCAGTACACCGATGCAACGACCCCTAATCCCCACCTTAAATGTCTCCCAGACCACAGCCACCGGCGCAGTAACTATATTAAGTGGAAAGTAATCACTGATTGCCTCCCGTAGGGAATTGCTGAAAACCATGTCGAGCAATACCTCTGTTCGAAGTCTTCATATAGGAATCATGGCCTGCCTCCACCCCCA
This sequence comes from Calotriton arnoldi, assembly GCA_963921515.1. Taxonomy (NCBI): domain Eukaryota; kingdom Metazoa; phylum Chordata; class Amphibia; order Caudata; family Salamandridae; genus Calotriton; species Calotriton arnoldi. The sequence goes on along the minus strand of CAWUFW010008231.1, from coordinate 871,857 downwards.
GTGTAAACGCAGCATGAGTGGGTTGTGGTTTGAGTAAGCGCGGGCCAGGTACTCCAACTTTGTGGCCTGGTCAACAACCATGGGGGGTAGTAAAAATCCAGGCCAGGTACTCCAACTTTGTGGCCTGGTCAACAACCATGGGGGATGCTAAAAACCAGTCCAGCCGCATGTGGAGGATGTGTAATGGGGAGTAAAATTAGTACTCCCACTACTGGCCGTGTTTTAGCCGCCAAAGGTCTAGGAGTTCCCAGTCTATCATCTACTGCTGAAAAGTGGCAGCCAATCTCCGGACAGGTGAATCTAGTAGCGTTGGCAAGGATCTTTCCAAAAAGACGTCTGCCACACAGTTTAAGTCTCCTCCTAATACCCTAGTAGCCGCAAGAACATACCCAGGAGTGGCACCAGGGATTCCAGGAATGCGGGCTGGTTAACGTTGGGGGCATAAATGCAACTCAGACCCAAAGGCCTCCCGTCTAGGGTTCTACTAAGGAGGACGTATCAACCTTCCTCGTTAATGCGTTGGGACTCACAGTGGTATGGGACCCCAGCTCAGATCCATATGAGTGTGCCCATGGCAAAGGAGGAGTAGCCGGTGGGAAGGAACTGACCTCAGCACCTTCTACGTAGATGTGTGTGCTTGGCCTCACCAAGTGAGTTTCCTTGAGAAATGCAATGTAAATCACTCTCCTTACTAGATAAGAGTATATCAGGTGTTTGCAGGCGGAGTGCATCCCTTTAACATTCCAGGGGAGGACCGTGTAGCAAGGGATCTGTGTGGTCATCATGCAATATGTGTGGGTGATTGGAATACCTTGGGCCCCTCAGTGCAGCCCGGCTGGAAGCCCCGAGCCATGGAGCCAGTAAAGTGAGGCCTAGTGCTACCCAGGTGTGAGTGAGTGGTCCCTAGTAGGACATATGTGAGGAGCTCCGTGTGCCCAGTGTGCCGTAACAAATCAACCTCTTTTCCCACGCGCCTGGACATGCCAACAATGGTCAGGTGCCCAAACCCCAACAAACCAACAACTTGAGTGTCATCACACGCCCAGCGCCAAAGCATGCCTTGCATCCACCATGAGGGGGGTGCCAGTACAGGTTGATTAGAAACAAATTCACCTTCCACCAGCCACCACCACCAGTGAAAGTATAGCAGGGCCAGCTGGCAAAACCAGGTCAGGCATGTCCTGAGGAGTGGCCTTCGTCCAGGGCCCCCATGCCTCAGCGCTCCCCGTAAGGATCACATACTCCGGTGTGAATTGGCAGAAATCAGAGGTCATCGGCCATGTGAGGTGTCAAGATTGGGCCACGGGGGGACCCAGCAAAGGCTGAGTCAGAATCAGTTCCATCGCAAGGCGAGCCAGATTGGAGGTCCATGGGCCCCAAACTGGCCATGCTGCTAAGCTGGCTGGCCGCCTCCAGAGTGCCTTCCCTGGTCCATCTGTTGTTTTGTCGGATGCACTTCAAAGGAGAGTGCCCGCACCTCCTTTTGCGGCATTGGGGGTGAGGTGACAAGGCCTGGGGCTGCCCCCTCCCTGCACGGCGAGTCTCAAAACTTTTGTCAGGTAATTATTGTATTCTGAATCTATACAATAGATCCAATATACAATAATCACCTGACAAAAGATTTCTTATATATATCATTGTTTTTGTTGGTCTGGGGTTTCTGATTGGATATTTTAACCTGTTTTGATAATTGTATGTATTGTTTGAACAGATGAAGTATGATTGGGATTTGATTGTGTGTGTGTGTGTGTGTGTTCTAATATGAGCAGGCCTGGGATGCAGGTGGATTTGTCTTGAGAGAAGCTCTGTATGTTTATTTTGTTGATTCTTATTTGTTGTATTTATAAATTACTTATAGAATATTTGTCACAAATATAAGTAAAACAACATTAACATATGCTAAACAAAAAACTTACTGAAAAAGAAATATTACTTGCAATAAATGAATGTTTTCAAATATTATATATGTAGATTAATGGGTTATTGAACAATATGGTTCTATTGTGATTTGTGAAATATTAATATATCTACGAGTTATACCATTGTTTATTCAACAGAGTAGGCTGGTGGTCTTGTTGTTACTCGCTTCGTGGTTCGCCAGGTTCCCCTGTAGAAGGCGTTCGGATGTTGGTGCCTCCAGAGTGACTACGTGCTCTGCGGGGAATTGTAGCAGGGAGTGTCCCTATGGGTCCACAGAGTCAAGCGAGGAGCAGGCCCCCGCAAGGCCCGTGGCTGTATTGTCGATCCTGTGATGTAACAGGAGCGTCACAGAATGATTCATGTACGCCCTGAGTACAGGAGGCGTTAGTGTAAACCCTTATTATGCCATGCCCGAATGGTTGAATCTGCCCCACATGATGTATGATTAATAAATATGTCCCTATCCGGACATGAGGTCAGAGGAGATCTGGGCCGGGGCTAATCAAGTTACCTGCTGGCGCCTGCATCTTCTTTAATGCTGCGCCACGAGGCCAAATACCGCTGCTTATTTTCGCTAGCCACCTGGTGCCTGTGTCCGCATGAGTCGCAGACACAACATTGGCGATGAGTTGGTGACCGGGCGTCGTCCTGAAGGTTGTGTGGTGGCCGCACGTGGATTGCCACGTGCGCCGCGCATGCCACGACCTTGGGCGGCTGTTGAAAGTCCCCGCGTGCTGGAGGCTAATGTCCGAGACCACCGAATGTACAACACAAGGGAGGCGGAGTGTGCCGACCACAGCGGGCCGTTTTGGCCACAACAGAGGCCGCAAGTGAGATCCCACGTGGAGGCAAGAAAGATTAGTGCTGCAGTGCCCTCTGCTGGCTGGATCACCCAGTCAGTCCACCTGGCAGGAGAATTTCAGTTGGCCTGGTGCAAGCCAAACATCAGGAACTGTGTTACAGGACCACAAATTGAGGTCAGAGGCAGCCTGCTAGTAGGGCACGTTGTTGCACCAGATGGAGAGACTAATGCAGGAGGGAAGACATATTTGAACTGTATCTGGCCAAGACAGAGTCAAAAGAAAAATAGAAACACGCCACATCTAGGAGGCTAGATTGTTTTCAGGGTCTATTTGAGTGACATCCAGCACTATCCTCACTATGGCAACAATTCCGCCCATACAGCCGTTTACAGTGGAAGGTGCCCCGTTGGCGCAAGCCCCCAGATGGAAAGAGTGGGTGGAAAGTGTTCTGCTCTTCTTTGAAGCCACCAAAGTTAACAATGCCCAAAAGAGAGGCATGATTCTGCATTTGGGGGGAATGGACATTTATAAAATATCCAAATTCATCAATGAAGCTGCACCAAAAACACACCTCACCCTCATAGCCGCTCTCACTGCGCACTTTGAACCAATGGCAAATCAGGACTACAAGAGGTTCGTGTTTCGTCAAGCCCGACAGAAGGCTGAAAAGCCCATTGATGCCTTCCATGCCCGCCTTAAAGAACTTGCCAGTACATGCGGATTTAACAAAGAAAATGAGGAAATACGAGGCCAAATCATACAAGGGTGTGCCTCAGCAAAATTTTGTGAGCGGAAACTTGAGCAATCTAGAAAATATTTAGCGGATATTTAAACACTGGGCAGGACCAAGGAACTGTCCCGCACTAGAGCGGCCCAAATGGAAGCTGCCCTACAAGCGCCGGTGAAGACTGAATCCTTCAATGCTGTCACTGCCAATTCTACGGCCAAACCAAGTCGGAAAGATGGCCCGAGAATACAGACCTGTGGATATTGTGGTGGGAGCAGCCATGACCCCGCTGAATGCCCGGCCCGAGGAAAAAAAATTCATGAAAGTGGCAAACTCAATCATTTCATGCGCATCTGTCGCTTCAGAAAAGGATTGGGAGAGCGCCCCACCGTGAACATGCTCCCGGAAGTAAGAAGGGGAGGGAGTGACATGGATGATGACGACAATGAAGAACATACCATTCACTATGTTTTCACCATTGGCACCGCTGCTCAGACTTCATGTCGGCTGCAGCAATGCCAGATACAAGTTGGAGATCAGGTCACTACTGCCGTAGTCGAGACAGCTCTACCATCAACATAATGTCGGCGGCGACTTATGAGGCTTGCAACAGGCCCCACCCCTGAATCCCGCGACGATCAAGGTATTTGCATATGACAAATCTCTGATAATGTGAGGGAAATTCTATGGTTCCAAGTCTCTAGCGTCTCAAGTATATGTTGCCAAAGAAGGCCATGGTATGCTCTTGGGATGCAGTGCCGCTGACGACCTTGGCATCGTCATCTTCAGGATCCATCAGGAAGCAATCCCACACATCTTGGCCAAATTTCCAGTAGTCTTAGAAGGTATTGGGTGCCTAAAAGGCAAGGAGATCCATCTGCATATCCATAAATCAGTGCAGCCCATAGCCTTACGTCATAGGCGCATTGCCTTCCATCTACGACCCTTGGTGGAGAAGGAATTGGCCAAGCTAGAGGCCGTTGGAATCATTGAAAAGGTAACGGGCCCACCCCATGGTTCTCACTGATTGTCATCACCAGAAAGCCCAAGCTGCCGGGGGAGGTGCGAATATGTGTGGACATGCGCCTGCCCAATGTGGCGATAAAAAGGAAAAGACATCTCACACCTACAATTGATGACCTGATTGGGGAATTGAGTGGAGCTAGCTGGTTTTCAAAACTTGTTCTTCGATCAGGATATCACCAGTTGGTCTTGGATGAGGAGTAGAGATACATAACAACGTTCTCAACCCATGTAGGCCTGAGGCGATACAAGCGGTTAAGCTTCGGTACATCCACCGTGGCCGAGGTGTTTCAGAGCACTATTCAGGAGCTCCTGGCTGACCTTCCTGGCATTGTTAATGTCAGTGATGACATTTTGATCCACGCGAAGACAATTCCAGAACACAATGTGAGATTGAGGAAAGTACTCCTGAGAATTCAAGAATCCGGACTGACGCTTCACCGCAACAAATGCAAATTCTTGCATCAGAAATTGCACTTCTTTGGATACATATTCTCATCCGCGGGGGTAGCCCCAAATCCGGATAAAGCCCAGGACATCAAGGAAGCTCCTGCCACTGTGACGGAGGTGCGCAGTTTTTTTTGGGATGGTAAATTATTGTGGTCGTTTCATTAGGGACCTTACCACTCTGACGCAGCCTTTAAGCGAACTCAAAAAGATGTCTGTTCCCTGGTCCTGGGGCCTTGAACAGGAAGCTGCTTTTCAGGCCACTAAAGATGCCCTTTCGTCTAAAACTACCTTAGCATACTTTGACCCCCGCAAGAACACCATGATTGTGGTGGATGCTGGCCCTAAAGGATTAGTGGCTGTACTGATGCAGCGCTGCACTGAAGATGATAATTGGGCCCCGGTGGCATTTGCCAGTCACTCACTAACCAACACGGAGCAGAGATATTCTCAGATTGAGAAGGAAGCAATAGCCAATCACTGGGGGTGCCGGCATTTCCACCTGTATGTCTATGGTCATTCTTTCACAGTAACCACAGATCAGAAACCGCTCCTTCCTTTGTTCAAGGACATGGCTGCTAAACCACCTCCGGGAATTGAAAAATGAATGCTTCAACTTCAGGAGTACAATTGTCAGGTGGAGTATTGTCCAGGATCTCACAACCCCACAGACTATCTGTCTCGGCATCCTCGAGCGGCTACTCCTGAAGAAGAAGCTGATGCGGATGAGACGGAGGAGTATGTTCGATATGTGACGGCCCAATCCTGTCCCATCCCACTTTCCATGGAAGTCCTGTGTGAAGCTAGCTGCCAAGGTGAATGCCTTCAGAATGCATTGGAGACTGTGAAGAACAACCAGTGGCAGAGGCTTAAGAAGGGCTGGGTTTTGCTTATCCCCTGCAGCGCGATGGATCATGGAGAGCTTGTATCATATTCGACAAGAGCTGAGTGGAGACTCCACGGGGTGCCTTATCATACCTACCGCCCTTACAGATAGAGTTATTCAACTAGCCCATGCGGAACATCAAGGCATGGTTAAAACTAAAAATAGATTGCGAGCCAAGGTGTAGTTCCCTCTGATGGATGAAAAGGTTGAGGGAGTGGTACGGTCTTGTCCATGGTGCCAAGCTGCTGGAGAGGCCAGTCTGCCATCCCCTGTGATAACTGAAACTGGACCACAAGGTCCCTGGATGTGTGCCAGTCTTGACTTTGGGAGCCTGTCTCATGGGAGACATACGTTCGTAATGACTGATGACTACTCCAAGGATCTGGAGATAGAGATGGTATCATCATTGCGTGCCAGTGAGGTGATCCTTAAATTGGAGAAGGTGTCTAATAAAGGAACTACGAACTGACAATGGCCCTCCCTTTCAGGGTCAGGAGATCACTATTTATCTGTCTTCCCTTGGTATCACTGACAAGAAGATCACCCCACGGTGGCCCCAGGCCGATGGGGAGGTCAAACGGTTCATGCAAACGTTAAACAAGGTTATTCGGATTGCATATGCGAGCCAACAAGCTCTTGAACTTGTAATATATGCTTTCCTTGGTGAGTACCGCCGTACACCTCACTCCAACACCGGGAGAGCTCCTGGGCACCTCTGCATGGGTCGGGTTGTGGTGGATTCTATACCGCATCATCCTGGATGGCTGCCTGATCCTATTGATTACAGCTGAGTTCAAGGGAGACGTCAAAAGTTAAATTACCATGCCAGACGACGAGCCAAGATGTCTGACTTAAAGGTGGGTGATTTGGTGCTGGTACAGAATTGAAACACCAACAGAAAATTTCGATTGCCTTTTGAGAGAGAACCATGAACTGCTGTCCATAGGAAGGGCACACGTGTCACTGCGCGACAGAACCTAGAGACCATCACCCGGAACATTTCAGCATTTAAGAGGTTCCATCCTCAACTGAGAACATCTCCCAGTGAAGGGGAGGTACCATTGGGGGTGGAGCAGTCTGAGGACATTGATGATCTGGACTATTCTGAAGTTGAACTGCAGGAGCAGCCTAGTGATGTCACCGAGGTTCCTGGACAGCCAGACATTCCGGTAGAGACTTCCACTCCCCTGTTGTCCCATGTGTTACCCAGCTGTGATACCCGCACCCGGTATGGATTGAGAAGTAACTCACTGCTATCTACCAGACTGAGGGATCACCTAATGTAAGATGTTTCCATTATCTTTGCTATCTTGTAATGTTTCGTTTGTCTGGCATGTGACCTGAAGGCCCTTCCATGGTGGTTTGCGATGACAATGTTATTGAGAGACGTGCTTAGTAATGATTCCTATGGGAGTGATATTGTGACATTTGTAGAATTGTGGTTTCTGCTTTGCATTTTTGGGGAGGAATGTAGTGACGCTCCTATGATGTAACAGGAGCGTCACGGAATGATTCATGTACGCCCTGAGTACAGGGGGCTTCAGTGTAAACCCCTATTATGCCATGGCCGAATGGTTGAAGCTGCCCCACGTGGTGTATGAGTAATAATTATGCCCCTAGTCGGACATGAGGTCGGAGGAGATCCGGGCCGGGACTAATCAAATTACCTGCTGGTGTCTGTGTCTTCTTTAATGCTGAGCCACGAGGCCTGATACCGCTGCTGATTATGGTAGCCACCTGGTGCCTGTGTCTGCATGAGTCTCAGACACAACAGTGGCTGCAGTGGTGCATGCCCTTAGCCATGTCAACGGCCGTCGGTTCCTGTCGGCCACGCTGTTGTGACCGATGCACAGAGGTGTTTCAGAAGGAGGGTCGCTGCAGCTCCAGGTCTGTGGGCGCTCCTTAGGCGTCGGTCCCGGGCGAAAAGCAACCAAGTCAGCCGCTCCACGTAGTCCGGGATGTCAGGCCCGGTACACCTGCCCGCGTCCGTGGCTGCCATGCACCGGAGCCGGCCGGGGCTCGCACCACCTCCACACGCTGGAGAAGACTCCGGTTGGGGCCCCAGCACCCACACTGGCATCCACTGTGTCCAGCCCTCGGACCATGACGCCCCCGAAATGTGCCAGGACTCAATGAAGCAGGATTCGTGTTGGAAGTTGCGGTGGCAGTCGGAGTGCACTTAAAGTGCAGCAATCTTTTTGAAGACAAGATATTCAATAAACTAAATGTCTAAAAGCTTCAGAATGTGACTGGACATAAAACCGGCCACGTCAACACTTGGATAGAAGGTCATGAACTGAGGTAAAATAGGATGTCTCAGGTGTTAAAGTTGAAGAAACAGTGTGTTTTTAATTTTAAATAAGTTGAAACTCTTGAAAACCTCTGGTTGGTCTCTTTCTAGTGAAGTGCATTACGTGGAATATGGCTAAAACCATGTTTCTTTGTCAGTGGCCTCATCAATCCAATGAATTTGGGAATTCGTTTTTTACCTGAATGTAATACAGTATTTTTAGGGCAACGCAATTAGAAACTTTTGATAAAAATTTGATTTTGGTGGTAGATATTTAGATAACTCTGTGGATAACGTTATACTTTTTTAGGTCGAGCCTTTAGCGGCAGCGCGCATGCGCTGCTTGCTCTGCGAGGCATGCAGTAATGGAGTAAGCAGCGGAAGCTCCGCCCATGTTTTTAATTGGCTCGTGTCATTATCTTTCGTAAATGCTGCCTTCCGACTGAGTATGAGGCTTGTTAGTCCCTCCTTATTATGGCCATGTCGTCATTTGTACCCTCCCATGGCTACTGGCCCCTTTACTTCGAGTGTTACACAGTACGGTATGTGTTATTTATACTGTGAGCACTACTTTGTCCGTGCCTTGTCCCTCCTCCTCCCGCCCGCACTCAGGCTATCCGTGCTTCTCCCCCCGTCGGTTGTCCGTGATGCAATGCAATAGGTCTTGCGTAAATGCCAGTCCTATAGCATTGCAAATGCTTGTTTTTACTTGAAGCTGCATGCCAGCGTTTCTCTTTGAATCTACATTTATGCGAAACAGCAAGCCAATGTTTCTGTGCATTTAGTTACTCGAAGCTACACGTCGCTGTTTACGCTCAGGTGAGACACTAACTGAAGTGCTGCTGCTCTTACCGCTGCGAGACGCTGCCTTTTCTCCGAGCCTGGTAGTCCCCTTGGATGCTCCGATACTCTGCCGTTCATAATCGTGTCCAAGGCCTCGGATTCCCTCGTCTGGGACCCTGGTGCTCTTTCTAAACTCAATGACTAAATGAAAAGGATGCACTCTTGACCAATAGCGCTAGAAAGTGGGCAGGCGCTGCAATGCAGCGGCTGACATTCGCTGCAGATACAGGTGTGGGCGGGCGCCTCTCAGGCTGTGTGAGAGCTCGGAACAGGAGTGAGGCACGTACTTAAAATCAACACAACTGTCATTAAAAGTATGTGGTTTGTAAATATTTGTCAGTGTACATATAAAGCGGCACGCTTTAGCACACAGCCCCACATGGTGACATGTTGTAAGCATCCGGTCTTCAGCCTTGTGAGTTTATTACTTCATCAGAAGGCCTCGGTTGCATAATAAGACAAAAACACACTGTAATCTGGTCTCTTCTCATAGTGCCTATATAGACAACCCTCCCCACCTTTGCAGAACATAGCATGCACATTGGAATAAATAATCACACAACACAATCTTTGTTGGGAAAAGTTTGCTGCAGGTTTATTCCATACAAAAGTATGCCAACATGGTGGGTTAACTTATGGGCGATCCAAGGGCAGGCAGCGGTGACTGACCTACACTGCCCTGCCCGCCTGACGAGCCAAATTGCACCGTGGCCAACCCAATCAGTGCTACCAGTTATGAGGGGATCCCCCTCCTTTGAATCCCGTTGACGACTGGTCCACCACTTTACTCACGCCCTTTTCCGGGCAGAGCGTTGCAAGGCAAGCCCCTGGTTGTTCAGGCTTACAACCGACCGAAGGACTAGCGGGGCGCCAACGATTTTCCTCCAGGGACCTTCCATAAATACTCCTGGGGTTTGGCACTGGCACCCCTATTGTGCTCCTGAAGAGGTACCCTTCTGTACCCTTCCACCTCCGGATCGCCCTGTAACTCCACCTGCAACACAAAAGAAAACATTAAACAGTCCTACCTAACCGTGCTCACTAGCCAACATGCTGGGTATGCGGTAGGGCGGGAGACGGCATGTCCAGATCAAAAGAGGGCGCCAGAAGGGCGGGGGCAGGTATAAATACCTCGCCCCAACACTCTGTGCGCCGGAAATGACGCAGCCCGCGTGCTGTGCTGTGGGACTCCTCCCCAGGGTCCCATCGACTAGAGGGGTGTTGGTGTGCCTAAGTGGCACTAAGGTGACTGCCCTTTTAGGTGGCTCACTGCGTGAGCCGTGGGCAGCCTCATAGTGCCTATATAGGCAACCCTCCCCACCTTTGCAGAACATAGCATGCACATTGGAATAAATAATCACACAACACAATCTTTGTTGGGAAAAGTTTGCTGCAGGTTTATTCCATACAAAAGTATGCCAGCATGGTGGGTTAACTTACGGGCGATCCAAGGGCAGGCAGCGGTGACTGACATATGCTGCCCTGCCCGCCTGATGAGCCAAATTGCACCGTGGCCAACCCAATCAGTGCTACCAGTTATGAGGGGATCCCCCTCCCTTGAATCCCGTGGACCACTGGTCCACCACTTTACTCACGCCCTTTTCCGGGCAGAGAGTTGCAAGGCAAGCCCCTGGTTGTTCAGGCTTACAACCGCTCGAAGGACTAGCGGGGCACCGACGATTTTCCGCCAGGGACCTGCCATAAAGACTCCTGGAATTTGGCACTGGCACCCCTATTGTGCTCCTGAAGAGGTACCCTTCTGTACCCTTCCACCTCCGGATCGCCCTGTAACTCCGCCAATGCTCTGGAAGTGGCCACCGTCGCCTCCAGAGACCCCCACCAAGGCCGGCAGTTCCCTTCACTTGCAACCTGCTATTTCCAGCGCCTCACTAATGTCCAATAGGAACAGATCCATGCCCACCTTAGACAGGTGCACCCCGTCCTCTTCAATATACCCATTGGTGTTGGCATGTATTAACCCATGTCTGATGAAGCCAAAACCCCTTTGGTCCGTGAACTTGCGCATGGCGCTGTTTACCCTTCTTCGGGAATGTTTAATAGTCTCACCTGACCTGGCACCCTGCCAGACCCTACAAGGGACTATTTCCAACCACCATAGCTTGCATTGCCCAATGTATTTGCTGATTTCCCCCATATCTGCCTTCATTGCCTTCATTGCCAGTAACAATGCCCCTCTGCCCATAATCGTTGCCTCCGTGGTGGATGACCAAAATGTTCGGGGGGCTCCCCCCCAGCTAGTCTCTGCTGTAGTTTGTTGAGCAGGCTGTGCCATCTCATGCCAGGGTACCCCAACCAGACTATCTGTGTCTGAGAGAACCCAGGCTTCCAAGTCCTGTGTTCTGCCCACTGTGCCAACCTGCCGATGCACGAGTGGCCGATCACCCACACCTTGAACCCTGGCTAAAATAAATGGATGCGAATTTTCACACACTATTTAATGATGATGATACACATTACACACGTCAAACTCTAGTATAAAACATATAACACTGCAAACAACACTACACAATATACACAAACAAAGTAACGATACTTCTGAGAATACTCTTCTGTTTTTTTTTGCCTTGCCATCCCCCTCTGTGCCCATTAAACCCCTCACAGGCGGATGTAGCGCTCATAACAACGGGAGTCCCAGGGTCCAACCTTTTTAATGCGCTCCGGTAAGAGGCCAACCCTGAAAGCCGCGGTGGCCGCCCCAATTTGAAATGAATGACTAGAAAACTTGTTGTCTGGGTGAGCGTGCCCTGACAACACCAGGCAAGCCATCATAATCCGGTCCACGTGGAATTTTGTGAGTGGCACCAGATCTGCATGAATTAAAAAATATCCTGCTGAGCTCGGGCGGATGGCTAAATAATCGCTGACCAGCGCAACTGGGCAGTACCTTTTGTCTCCCAAAGGCTGTAACACTACTTCTGTCCCTCGCCCCGCCTGGTCAGTTTTGGATCTTCTGATGTTTATCTTTAGAGAGTTACATGTCAACTGGACATCCTGGCTACATAAAGAGTCTCCTGCCCCATCCTTTTTGGATCTAGCTACCAGTTCACTGATTCTAAATGTCCCAAAAAATGCCAGGCTGAATGCTGCTGCAAAGAGACTGGCCTCAAAAGGTGAATTTGTGACCTTGTTAACCGCCTCTATCATGCCTTGCAGTGTGTTGAATTCAATCGGTGACCTCGCGTCTGGTACCTTGATCTCCTCTCTAGCCCATCCCTTGAGAGCAGCCCGAATGAGGAAAGTTTTGGCTGGATCTTGCAACCCCATGAGTTTTGCATGATGACTCAAAGCGGCTAAGTGGCTTGTGGTCCAAGAATGGCTCTTACCCTGCTCTTTCGCCCACAGGACAAATAATTGGACCCTATGCTCCAGCGGGTTCGAGTCCTGACCCAGCGCCCCAGAGACCTTCCAAAAAGTGGAGACACAAGACTTGTACCGCCTCTTGGTCACCAGTGCGAGGGAAAGTTCCCCAAGTTTCTTTAATCGCTGTTCCACCGGAGAATATGCCAGAGGTGTGCAGGGAAAGGGGTCATCTCCGCTCTCGCTCGCGGCCATGCCTCCCGGAAACGGAGCCACTGAAAACGAGAGAGAGCGTCAGCGGCCACGTTCTTGACTCCCTGAATGTGTCTCGCCCTGAATTCAACGTTGTTGCGCAGACAAGCCCTCACCAGCTCCCTTAGTAAGCAAAGAACCAGGGGGCACTTCGCCGCCTGCCCATTGATGGCCTGCACCACTGCCATGTTGTCTGCCCAAAACAGGAATCTCTTGGATGCTAAAGCCTCAGGCCAAAAGTGCAGGGCTGCCACTATGGGAAACAGCTCAAGTACCGTGACATTTGCTGTGATCTTCTTCCTACGCCAGGCATTTGACCATTTTTCAGCACACCACTCACTCCCCATTATGGCACCAAAGCCCTCCCTGCCTGAAGCATCAGTGAATAAGCATAGTTCTGGGCAGCCCGCCCACGGTGATCTCCATATCACGGTACCATTGAAATCCACCAAGAAATCAGCCCACATTAGTATGTCCTCATTCAAACCTTTACTCAGTCTGACCATGTGATGTTTCTTATTTACTTTAGCTGTGGCCCTGGCTAGTCTCCTTGCAAAAACTCTGCCCGCTGGGGTCACCCTGGCTGCAAAATTTAGTTTTCCTAAGAGGCTCTGGATGACACCCAGGGGGGCCTTGTCCTTACCCAAAATGGCCCGTATGTCCTGGCACAACATCTGCACCTTGCCTGCTGGAATTCTGGACACTCCCTCAACCGTGTCCAGCTCGATGCCCAGGAAAGTGAGAACCTGTGCCGGACCCTCAGTCTTGCCTGGCGCCAAGGGGACCCCTAGGTGCTCAGTCAGTTCTTGGAAGCACCTTAATGCGTTGCTGCAGTGCTGCGTCCCCCCTCCTCCGATGAATAGGAAGTCATTTAAGTAATGAGTTACCCCTTCTGTGCCATGTGACCATGTGAGTGCCCATTGCAGAGAACAGCTGAATGCCTCAAAGTACGCGCAGGATACCGCGCAACCCATCGGCATACACTTGTCGTAGAAAAACTGTCCCTGCCACTTGAAACCCAGCAGGTGATGACTCTCAGGGTGAACCGGCAGCAAGCGAAAAGCCGACTCAATGTCCGCCTTTGCTAGCCAAGCCCCTTTCCCCGCTCTCCTCACCATGTCTACTGCTACGTCGAACGAGCAGTAGGAGACGGAACAGGTTCCGTCCTCCAACCAGTGGTTCACCGAATTGCCCTCGGGGTAAGACAGGTGGTGGATCAATCTGAAAACCACAAAGTTATCAAGCGGGGGATGAGCGAAAGGCCCAGCCACCCTACCCAAAGCTGCTTCCTTTGTAACCTTCTCCTGTACTACCCTTGGGAGTTCCTTCACTGACCTGAGGTTATCCGCATCCCTGCATCCCAGAGGGCCTGGATATGGGATTCTGAAACCTTCAATAAAGCCATCAGCCAGGAGTATGCCATCCTTAATGTTGGGGTAAACCCTGAACAAGGGGAGGAGGTTGTCCAGAATTAGGGACCTTTTTCTGCGCTGCCCCTAGCTGGGAGGTTGATCGGGAGGTGGGCTGGTCGAAGGCCAGAACCGTCTGCCGCTGGTGTGCAAGAGGAGGGGGACTGGGTGGGCAGGGGTGGTACAGCTTTGTGATGCCGGTTAACAGTCCTGTCTGTTGGTGGATGTGGAGGGGGCCTCCCGCTTGACACTGCCAGCCGCTGCTGGGTGAGGAGCCCCGCACTTGTTGCAACTGTGGGCAAACTTGCACGCCTTCCCCCAAGAGCAGGACCCAGCATTGAACAACCTGCATGTGCCGTTTCCTACCCCGTCTCTGGACACTACCTCCTTGTGCCCCGTGAAAGGGCTGTTTGAAGAAGCGCCTCCCTGTCTGGCCCTGTCCTTTGAAAGGCGCCGGCCCTTTCTGGCTTTTGGTAAAGGCATCTTTTTGATACGGGGTGAACTTACCCGTATGCTCCATCCAGAGCTGGACCTCCTTCTGATCCCATCCTAGCTCTGGACACATGGCCATCTTTTTCCTAAACTCTCTAATTGTACCACCCAATACCACCCGACTTTAGGGCCTCATTATGGATATAACGGGAATACTGAAAAAGTGCGGGGCCCTGATCTGGATATTTCTCCATTACCACTGCTGACAGTATGGAGAAGGCCTCCAACCAGTTCTCAATGGTCTTCTCAGGCCAAGCTTGGTATTTCACTTTTTTATCATCATCCTTCCCGCCCATCTTCATTGTGTCCAGCCCATCCAACCCATGCATCAAGAGCGTAAAGATGTCTACAAATTCCTGCCTCCAGATCCCCTCTTTGGCCGCCAATGGCACCTGCCATGCCAGGGAGCATCGGCCCGATACTAAGGTAGCGATTGTGACCAATGGCAGCCGCTCTGCTGCCATTGGAGTTGCATTGGCTGCCTCCATCAACATGGTGGGGGGCCTGACATCTTGGGGATTGACCGGGAGGTTCAGTATAACACCTTGCGCACTGGGCCCTAGAGTGCCTGCTGGGAGGACAGGGGGGGTGGGTGCTGAGGAGGGTTGACCGTTCGATGCTAGGGCGCTGCTGCTTGCTGTGGCATTACTAATGGCCTGTGCCTGGGTTGCCTGCAACTGCTTCTCAGGCGGTGCCGCTGGGGCCACCTCGGTGGGGGGTGAGCCGGCTGGACTCTGTGTATGCATGCCACTGACCTGATCGCCCCATACCTTTGCACTTGCTTGTGCCCCTCCCCCAACAGGAGTTGAGTCCACGCGCATGAGCTGTGGTCCTGGGTTAACAAAACGGGTTCTGAAGTCCGCCATAATGCTCAACATTGAGTCCATTAGCTTACCCATTTTGTAAATGTTTTCACCGCTAGCTGCGGTTGTGTCCACGGTGCTTGCCGGCACCGCCACGGTCTCTGCTTCGTGCTGCGGCTCTAAGTTTCGGTGCGGGGGGCCCTACAGGGAACTCTTTGTTCGTGGGCCGTTGAGCCCGTTTCGGACTAGTAGGCCCTGCCTCAGCTGGTCCAGGCTGGGACGCACCTGGCATGTCCAATACAACCCCTGAGTCTTCTGGATCTCGTGTGTGAAGTATGCCTCTAGCCCACTCTAGTCCTTTTGCCTTCGCCATTTCCATGAAATTCGCCCACACTGCATCCTGCGACATGCTAGGCTGGGAGTCACCGACCGTGGTGATTTTCGAAAACAGAGGGGGTGATCCCTGGTTATCCATGCACTTGACCTGTAGCACTAGAAACCACTTGGCAGGTCCTGCAAGGATAGAGAAACTGACTGACTGAGGTATTTATAGAGCGCACTACTGCCGAGGCGTCTTGGCGCGGAGATAATAGCAGTCCAACCTGAGTGACTGACCTAGGTCCTGGAAAATAGCCAAGTTTTTATCAGCTTTCTGAAAAGGGGCCTACTATTCTGCAGTCTCAGATGTGTTGGGAGGGAGTTCCACAATTTGGCCGCTTGGTGAGAGAACCCCTACTCCCCATCTGGCTCTTCTTATCCTGGGAATAAGAACCAGTCCGGTGTTTGCTGACCTAAGACATCGAGTAGGCAGATATCGCGGGAACAAGCGTTGAATGTCTACCGCCCCTCCTCCATATATGGCTTTATGAACTAAGCAAAGCGCTTTGAAGTCTATTCTTCGGCGGACTGGTAGCCAATGGAGGAGTCTTAGGCTCGCGGAAATGGGGTGGTGTTTAGGTAAGTTTAACAATACTCTTGCAGCCGCGTTTTGTATGGACTGTAGTTTGGAAAGCTGCCTGACTCCTGCACCTAAGTATAGCGCATTGCAGTAGTCAATTCTAGAAGACACCAATGCACCGACCACTGTTTTCCTTAATGAGAGTGGTATAAATGGAAGAATCTTCCGTAGTATTTTTAGTGTGAAGAAACAGGCCGAAAACACTTGGTTAATCTGAGAAGTAAGCGTTAGATCTTTGTCGACCATGAACCCCAAATTTCTGGCCTTCGGTGCCGGGACAGGGTAAGTTCCGGCGTCAGACGGCCACCAGAGTTCACTCCAGACCGAAGGTTTCTGGCCGAACTCTATAACCTCGGTTTTACCCGTGTTTAGTTTCAGAAAGTTCGAGTTCATCCAGCCCATCAGTGCCAATAAGCAATTCCGGAACCTTTCCGCCATCAGGTCCACATCTTGTGTGACTGACACAACTAACTGAGTGTCGTCAGCATATGACACTAGAGAGAGACCATGACTTTATCAGTCTGGCCAATGGGGCTACGTACACATTGAACATAGTGGGGGACAGGGCGGACCCCTGGGGAACTCCACATGGGAGAGTAAACTTTCCTGACTGAAGACCATTCCAATGAATTGCATGTACCCTGTTGGCCAAGTATGAGGCCAGAAGGGCCAGGGCCTTTTCCTCAATACCGGCCGCTTTCAGTCGTTGTACCAGCACCTGATGGTTTACGGTGTCGAACGCTGCGGTTAGATCTAGTAGTATCAGGATGGCCCTGCCCCCTCCATCCATCACTTTTCTTATCTCTTCCATCGCCATAATCAAGGCAGATTCTGTAGAGTGCTGAGCTCGAAAACCATGCTGCGTTGAATCCAGTACGTTGTTCTTGTCTAGGTGATCCGTCAGCTCTTTGTTTAAGGCTTTCTCAAGTAGCTTGGAAGGAAACGGGAGGCAGGAAATAGGTCGATAGTTCTTAACCTCCAAAGGGTCTAGTGCGTCTAGAAACGTGATAAAGGTTGGTCACACACCCACTATGACCGCTGATCTGAGGAGATGCAGTAAACTATGCTGCCCCAGCGTTTCTCCCTTGCGCCCCCAATTTTGCCAATACTTACTTTCTCCCTCGATTCAAGACCAACGATGACCTGCTGAAGTGTATTCTGATGAGTCTGAGGTGTGAGAGATAAGCACCGGTTATCATTATATGTCAGGCTCGCATGCGCTACTCCGGGCACCCGAGCCTGGATCCTCACCCAAGCCTTCCTCCCGTGAGCGACCTAACTTACCCTTTACGTCCTCGTCCCTCTAGGTCACTGTTGAGGCGGGGATCCAGTTTGGAGACCGAGGGAACACACTATCTTGACTGAAACAGAGAAATGGGGGCGTGGTTAGACATCTTATTTGTACTTCGTGTCCGTGCCAGCCCCATGTGGACAGCGCCAGAGGCTCCCACGAGAGGCCTGCGCACACCTAGGCCCGCCTTGAACCTGGAACCAATGGGGGGGAAGTTCAGAAAGTAGAACCTTACCCCCCACTACCTTGTGGCAAATTGAGGCACCGCCTCAGTCAAAAATATACCTGTTAGGGCTTGGAAGGGAAGTTACCTATGTCCTTAGTACCGACCACAAGCTTATCAGAACCGGTGCAACCGTCCTTGTGGCGTTCAAGTAGCTGTCTAGAATAATGAGAAATATTAGCAAGACCACACAGCGATATGCGTAGCACAAACCACGACCCAATTCTACACCCAACTGTAACTGATAACCACACCGCACCTAATTACTGACTTACATCTGCCCCTGGCATGGTGGCCTAGTCGTCCTTGTTCTCCTGTCGGTGTTCGCTGCAAGGCAACACACCACTCCAATTCTGTGAAGCGAGTGTAACGTCTGCCGATGTATCTGAGATTAAAACAACAATCAAATGCTTTTCAAGTACAACATGCCAGGAAATCACAAATATACGCGGGGCCCTCGAATTTGCCCACAATCACCGCTCAAGGGCTCTGAGGCACATCGGGGCGGACTGATTGGATTGCGACCAAGGCAGTAAGGCGCACTCAAGCCGCAGCAGTATCAGCTACGCAACCCTGGAGGAGCAGGGTGAAACCAACGTTTTTGTTATGCCTGTAGGGAAAGGAGCGGCATGACTCACCATGCCCCAAATGCCCCCCAGCCATGCAACTACTCCTCCCATTCACCCGTCCCCATCGCGTCCACCCCATCCGGCTGATGCAGAGAAGCACTGGCACCTCTTTAGGTTCCCAATTGCACAGAAAAAAACACTGTGGAGCAACCCAGAAAAATACCCCCCTGCGAGTGCAGCTGCCCACCACCGCTCCACGTGGTTAAGCTGTTGTTGCGAGCCCAACCCCCAGGATGGCCGCCCCCTTACCCCAAACCTGGCACCTCTCCACCGGCACCATGCGGTACTCAACCTGGCGCACGACCCGCAGACGGGCCACGGGCGAAGTTGCCGGCAGGTAAAGTGCGGCGCCTCCTCCATCTAATGCCTCCTATTGCACGAGGCCCGTGTGCCCAGGCGTAGCGAAGGCACCCGCTCTACCGGGAACACCCCCATGGGGAGCACAAGAAGCCAGTGCCGACCCCAGCAAACACGAGCACGCTGTGATATCGCCCCCCCCCCAAACCACAAGCGCTTGCTACCTGGAAATAACTGCCTCACATACCCACGGGTTAATAAGCAAGGGCCTCTGCCTACCGAAGTAGGCTACAAGGAGAAGGTGCCCCCAGACCCAGCGCCACCCCATAGGTCTAGTGCCACAGTGCCATCCCTTAGCGCACAACCCACTGGCGGAGCGGCCGGCCAACAACTTGCGGCAACACAAACTACCAACGCTGCCCTCTGACTAATTTGCCCGTATTATATTTGCCTGCATGGTGTTCCAAACCTGTGTGCTGTCCCACATTTTAGTCCCGAAGGTGCACAGATCCCTGTGCTATCGCTATTTGGTACATGCTTGGCGGGGGACCGCCGGGCGCTGAAAGGCAGCGCCACCTACCCCGGACCGGTGCGACCCGCCCGTGAACAAGCACGTGGCTCGCCCCCAGGGCAGACCGGAAACTCAGTGCGCCCTGAAGCACATGCCAGCCTGTCCGAGAGCACACATGCGGGCCCGCACCCGGCCCAGCTGACCCATGCAGTTGTAGCGGGGGTGAGGAGGGAGCGCAAGAAAAGCTACCCCTTGAAAAGCCCCTGCAAGCGAGAGGAGCGCGGGGGACACAAACACTTTGAATACAGGATCCAAAGTGCTAGACCGCTGAACTTCGCCGGCAGCCCATCTAGAACCCGCGAAATCCCCCCCCCCCGATACGCCCAGGGCATTAACCTTGAGTACGAATGAACATATAGGGGCAAAATCAGCGGTTGTTGGCCACCCCCGATGACCCGGCCCAGACCCCGAGCCACAACCTAGCATGTTTGCAACCCTGTGCCCAGTCCTGCCAAGTATCACGCCTCAGGTGTGACACTCACGCATTTCAGTGTGTGACACTCACGCACGCATTTGCGGACTCGCCAGCTGGCGCCACCGGCGGCGCCTGGGCAGGGCTACTGCTCCGAGGAGAGACTGCAGCCACTGCCAGCAGCTGCTCAGCTCTGCCCGGCTAAGTTCTGATAATCACCGGCGATGATCTGACTGCTCGCTGAGAGCGCGGCTAGGCAGCAGGGGCTACAATGTAACAATCCCCTCAGCCCTGGCTGTACATTCCTGCCGCGCCGCGCTTTTCACACACTCTGCTGCCTGCCAATAAGAGGGGGGGGCGGGGCCGCCCTCTCACAGTATGCGCCTGCCTAGTTACTGGCTCACACAGCCAGGCACTCTCACCACAGCTGACCCCCGAACGGTCAGCGGCAGCCGTTGGAGTTGTTGAGCCACCCCATGATACCCAGGCCGGTGTTTGCTGCGGCGGGAGTCGTTATAGTAAGGTGCGGCCCGTATGAAGAATCATGTCTCAAAGTTAGTAAGTAGTGCCTCGTGATGATTCTCTCTCTGCTGCAAAATGTGTTATTAATAGCGTGCCGCCGTGCTGCTGGTCCGACTACCTGCTTTTTACTATGATTAAGTGTGGATAACTGCATGCAGCAATAGAGCAGGTCTAGGGAAATCGAGGCCGTGAGCGATGATCAGTTGACGTGATGGGGCGGCTCGGCAAGAGTGACTGTTCGCCCTCCGCCTCCAGAATGCAGCAGTAGGGGGTAAGAAGGTCTGCATTGAGCAGGGGTTGCTGAAGTCAGACAGCAGAGAGACGGCATTGAACATACCGATGATCAAAACGGAATGTACACTTCCTGAAGTTCACAGAATAGTGGACATTTCTGGAATGGAGATTTGTTTCGCTTTCAGCCATGCAATCCGTCGTAAAGGGACTAAGCACAGGTGTAAATAAAACATAACTAATGTGGGAGGGTACAGCACTGATAAAGGGTTCAAACTGCCCTTCATGAAGACAAAGGAGAACCAGACGGTTGGAGAGGGGATAGAGCCCATTATATATCTGAAAACAAATGTGTGCAGGGGCCTCTGTTCATCTGGGCAGTGTGCAGGCTCTGCATTCACATCACGTTATGTTAGAAATGCAAGTTATCTCATAACGTGTTGCAGAGTCCTCCTAGGGACTCGTTGAGCAACTCTTTCCTGAGAAGTTTGCATGCAGTGCAGGTTTCAACTTTGGGCCGAATTTCACTGCGCATCTTTATATTTCTTGTCATATTTCATTTGCGCAGGCCTGCTTGATAACACCCCTGATAGTTGTTTTTTCTTGTGCCACAGTCATGATCATCTTCTGAGCTGCCCCCTGTCTGCCCTGTTACAGCTGCGAACTGTACATCACGCAGCAGTCTGTCTTCTCACTGACAGTAAGCTGTGTTAGTAGTCGCTCGCACTAACTTGTTTTGGGTCAGGTGACTGTGAGAGCCACTGTGGTGCTTGCCAACGTAACTTCTCAGCGCACCAAGCATCACTGAGTCAGAAGAGCCTGTCGTGGAGCTCTGTGTGACAGGCTGCGACTGGTGTGATGGTGCCACCAGCAGGGCTTGGCAGGTAGTGGGCAGCATGCAGAACAGGGGCGCACAGCTCAGTAATACAGGTTGTGGCTTATGATGTGACTCGTCTTAGAGTTCCTTGTTGCTCACATGGGTTTAATTTCTGACATTTATGTTTCCCTCATCTTCACTGCTTGAGTTTGCTCGCGAGAAAGTGTCACTCATAGTCCTTGAAATGTCACTCATAATTACACTGAAATTAAGAAGATGTCACACATAGCAATCTGAAACCTTGGCAGCTATGTGTGCCGCTGCTGCAAATATGCCCGGGGGGCGGGCAGGTGAGTCCACAATGGTATGGGGGACTACCAGGGGCGGGGGGGTGACATGTAGGGTCACAGGCTGACTCACCGCCAACTTTAACCTGTACTCCACCAACTCAGGCCCAGCGGAAAAACGCGATCAAGCTCCAGACCTACGGGCGACCACGAAGAAGACAACGGCGTGTCCAGATCAAAAGAGGGCGCCAGAAGGGCGGGGGCAGGTATAAATACCTCGCCCCAACCCTCTATGCGCCGGAAATGACGCGGCCCGCGAGCCGGGCTGTGGGACTCCTCCCCAGGGTCCATCGACTAGAGGGGTGTTGGTGTACCTAAGTGGCACTAAGCTGGCCACCCTTTTAGGTGGCCCACTGCGTGAGCCCCGGGCAGCCTCATTTGAGTGTGTGGGTGTATCAACACAAACGGATATGTCGCCAAATGATCAAATGTCCGTTTATAATGAATGAAGGTGAAGATTAAATATTAGTTAGAGGGTCGCTATTGTTGACTGTTGGATATCTAGAGATTTGCATTATTTAATTAATGTACGAGAAAGTTTTGTAATAAAATACCCGTGTTTTACATCTTACCCAGAAAAGGCGCTGTAATCTAGTGAGTAAACTGCCACTTTTGAAAGCGAAGCTAAGAGACAGACGTAATACCGGCTTCCACGCTTCACCAAAGTATTTGCTTTTTTCTGGGCTGTTGCATGTATGTCACCAGGAGCAGCTGCTGCTATCAACATGCTTCGGCTTCTTCGCTGCCCACTCCCTCAGCCAGTCCGGGCTCGCCTCCTCTATTGGCACCCTCCCTCGCATGAGGTGGCGGGGCTTAGGGGCAATCTTAGCGAGTGAAAACAAGCATTTGCAATGCAATAGGTCTCGCATTTACTCGAGTTTGAGCTATTGGCATTGTAAATGACAATGCCTTTTATTTATGTTTTGGTTTTTAAAACATAAATAAAGGCATTGTCATTTACAATGCCAATAGCTTAAACTCACGTAAATGCTAGACCTATTGCATTGCAAATGCTTGTTTTCAAATTGCTTGTGTTTGGGAAATAGATTTTAAATCCTGCCAAATACATTAAACGAATTGTGCGGCCCGATAAACATGATAAAACAATAAAAGTATTAATAACAATAAGTCTATTAATAATGATTACAATTACAATAATATGTGGAATAATGTAACCACTGTTGGACGTTGTAACCATATTGCAAATCACTGAGGAATTCCCAGAACATATAGAGGAGCAGGGCTGAAGAACAAAATTCTTTATAAGTTCGCAGAAATGCGAGGTGAATCGAAGTAACCTTTTAATGCATTGCAGAAAGTATTTTAATTTGTATAATACAAGGGCACGCCACCTCCCTTGCCCCTTGGCCATTGCTTTTTCCTATGAAAAGGTGGCATTACTGCAGATATATATAATAGAAATGGAATCCATACTGTCACAGTAAACAGACCAAACAGTAAACAGGCCTGTTACTTCTTGCAAAAATATATTTTAAGCAGTTTTATATAAGTTACTTCCATAAACGGCTGCATTTCAGAACGCGCAATGACATAAATAAAGATTCTTGCCTTTATGCAACGAACCAGTAGTGCAAGAAAATTACCATACTGCCATAAATATCCTGCTAATGCGAGTTCAGCTTTTTGGGGAACAATAGTTTGAGGAAAGAAAGATGAAAATCTCACTATCCCTTTTTATTTGTTTAAACTCAAGTTTTAATTCTGCTCTGTGAACTGGCTTTCATATTGCCTGTTAGAAGCAGACGTTGTGACAACACAATTCAACTGTAATAATTTACTACAGTAGAGTAGCTACGACATTTTCTCATTGCACATAACTAGATGCAACTAGACTGTAATAAGAAAACTATGAAAAAGCTTTTGCACATTCATTACTTCATTACTGGATATATATAACATGTTTTGGGACCCCCCTTCTTTCTTGGCCCCCGTTTGACGAATCACCCCGAAAACTTTCAAGACAGCAGCTGACCTGAGCGGGCCAATAGTTTTGAAAATTTCGTGAAGATTTGTCAAACCGCGCCAAAGATATTGGCAAAAGAAAAAACGCTTTTTGAATAGAAACAAGGTTCTAACTGTAACTACCTACTGGTGATATATATATATATATATATCCTACTGGCGGTCACCAGGCCTGGTCAGGGGGTCCCACAGGGACCCCCAGGACCAAAGAAAGCAATTTTGTTAAAACAATTTCGGAGGGAATCGCGAATCCCACCGAACAAAAAACGAAGCGCGGTGTCCCGCGCTTCGTTTTAATAAGCCCCTGGGTGGGCCAGGTCCCGGGGGCAATGTGACAAATATATGTGGAGGCTGCACGGGCCCCCGCAGCCCCGGGGACCGCCACCTCCCCGGGGCTTTATTAATTATGCACAGCGGGGCAGGCGGCCCACCCGCAGCCCCGGGGACCGCCACCTCCCCAGGGCTTTACTTAATTATTGGCGGGGAGCCTCGCGGGCCCCCCCAAGCCCCAGAGACCGCCACCTCCCTGGGGCTTTACTTAATTATGGGAGGCCCCCCCAAGCCCCGGGGACTGCCACCTCTCCGGGGCTTTACTTAATTATGGGCGGGGGCCACGCGGGCCCCCCAAGCACCGGGGACCACTACCTTCCCGGGGCTATTACAAATAGTAAGTGTAGGGGGGCTCGAGCACCACCTCCCCGGGGCACACTGTATGCAAATACGGGGGTCCATTTCAGTGATGTCATCAGTGATGTCACTGACCATGTCATGAGTGATGTAATATGTAACGTCATCAGCAGTGCATTGCGGGGGCGCAAGTTATAGTTAGCTCAACTAACTATAACGGCTGAATTTCTCTGCTTTTGTACGAGTGAAATGTCCAACAAACTATAATGTCCCTGAAACCTGTGGTTTTTTCAGTGTATATAAATATATATATATCTATATATCTATATATCTATATATATATATATATATATATATATATATATATATATATATATACTAACGGTGGAACCTATAATAGTGCTATTACTAACCTAGATATTAAAACAAATTTTTATTTTAAAAAGTTATAACAATTATCATTGTCATAAACATCATCATCAAATGGTGATAGTCATGAAGACATTAATTATGTGAGGAGAACAACCAGGCAAAGGTTTGGGGTTATTAAAGGTTCAAGCTTCTTCAAACCTACAAGGTCTCTAGAGGGGAGATTTTCTCCAGTACCTTTTCTTCCTCTGTGTTCAACCAAGCTTTGTGGTGCTTATGGAAAACTCTTCTTGACGTGGCCTTGATTTAGTCTCTGAAGAGGTTGGTGGAGCATAAGGTCTAGGCCCAGTGATTAATTAGGTGCTATTTGTGGAGATGGCACAGGTGTATGGTTCTTTAGATTCTGCATTTCATTATGTTATATGTTCTTATTGTATCTAATTGCCTCACAACACAGTGTGTAGGGGTTGTCACAGGTCTGGCTCCCGCCTTTCTCGTCCCCGCCTCAATCTGTGACCGCTGGAGTGCCGCAGGGGTCCTCTCTGAGCCCCCTGCTCTTTAATATCTACGTCACCCCTCTGGTCCAGTTGGCGGAAGAGCAGGGTGCCAAGATCGTTGCTTACGCCGATGATACTCAACTTTTGTTCACCTGGGGTAAATCGGAGTTCTCTACTGTGAAGGCGAAAGAGTGTTTGACAGCTGCTTTTCAATGGCTTTGTGCTGCTCAGCTCAAATGTAATGAGGATAAGTCAGAAATCCTTCTCTACGGAAAGTTCCCCCCCCACCGGTTCAGAGAATTTCTCTGGCCGCCTGACAATCCTATGCCATCATCCTCTGGCCTTCCAGTAAAAAATCTGGGTGTTTGGTTCGATGAGCAGTTGTCCTTCTCGACCCAAATTAAAAAATTGGCCGGGAGCTGCTTTGGGGTACTAAAGTCCCTTAAGAAATTCCTCCCACTGCTTCCG
Source organism: Calotriton arnoldi (assembly GCA_963921515.1). NCBI lineage: Eukaryota > Metazoa > Chordata > Amphibia > Caudata > Salamandridae > Calotriton > Calotriton arnoldi. Next base: position 846,402 of record CAWUFW010008231.1, on the reverse strand, counting down.
AGGACAGCGAAGGAAACAGTGACCCGGGCACTGATCCTTTCTCGCGTCGTCTATGCCAATGGTTTGTATATGGCCCTTCCTGATTATACTCTCAGAAAACTGCAGGTGGTCCAGAATGCGGCAGCTAGGCTTGTGTTCAACATTCCCATTAGAAAGAGCGTCAAGCAACATCTGCGAATGCTGCACTGGCTACCTGTCGCGAAACGTGTTAAGTTCAAAGCCTTGGTCATAGCGCATCGTGCTCTGCATGCTGGTGGGCCTGAATACCTCAGGAAGCGTTTTGCTTTTTACACACCTGCCAGACACTTGAGGTCGGCATCTAAGCTGCTTGCACAGATCCCCCGTGTGCGCCTACAAAGAATGGGGGGCAGGTCCCTGGCCGTTAGGGCAGCCACGGCCTGGAATTCTCTGCCCTTTTCTCTGTGTAGCATCCGGGATCTGGGGCAGTTTAAGAAACAGCTCAAAACTTTTCTGTTTTAATCACTTCCTCTACCTGCACCTCATAGGCTCGCGCCGGGACACTCCCAGGAGTAGCTGCGCACGTTATAAAACTCAATAACATAACATAACATAACTAAAGAAAGCATTCTACTCTACTGTTAATATATTTAAATAATATGCTTGAAACAGCAATACAGTTGTGCTGGTTTGCGCTGTGCATGACTTTATGAATGGATTTATGTTTGTTATCTCTGTGTGTCATTCTCTGGTATTGATTTGCGGACTTGAATACCTGGCTCTCCCTGACCTGGTATCGCTCTAGCACTCTGCCATTTCTAAATCTCGGCCACGCCCTGATTTTTCACAGTTTGACCGACCACCATGGTTTACACAGCCTACCGTTTCCTGTTCCTGTGTGTGTCATGCTCTCTGTATTGATTTGTTGACATGTGTGCCTGTTGGACTTGGCCCTTTTTGCAGGGTTATCCCCAAACTTTTCGCTTCTTCCTCCTATTTGTTCCTGACCTGTGTTTGTTGGTTTTAGGACTCTGGGCACTTTACCACTGCTAATCAATGCTAAAGTGCATATGCTCTCTATGTAAATTGTGAACATGATTGGTTCTCCCTGATTGGCAAATTTTGATTTACTGGTCAGTCCCTAGTAAAGTGCACTGGGTGTGCCGAGGCTGGTAAATCAAATGCTACTAGTGGGCCTGCAGCACTGATTGTGCCGCCCACGTGAGTAGCCCTGAAAAGATGTCTCAGGCCTGCCACTGCAGTGCCTGTGGGTTGTTTGCTAACTGCCATGTCAACTTGGCAAGTGCACCCACTTGCAAGGCCCTAACCTTCCCTTTTCTTACATATAGCACACCCCTATGGTAGGCCCAAGGTACCCCCTGGGCAGGATGCAGTGTATGTGAAAGGTAGGACATGTACTGATGTGTGTAACATGTCCTGATAGTGAAATACTGCCAATTTCGTTTTTCACTATTGAAAGGCTATCTTGCCCCATAGGACAGAATGGGGAATGCTTTGTAACATTTTACAAGCATATCTTGGATAGAAAAATATAGAAAAATATGGTTTAGGCTCTCTGAACTCAGAATTTAATAACACATCTTTTACTAAAGATGGTTTTTAAATTGTGTGTTTGAAAATACCACTATTAGAAAGTAGGTATTTTCTTGTTTAACCATTATGTGTGCCTCTGCCTGTTTGTGTATTGACTGTCTGGTTTTGGAGTGACAGGGGCTGGAGAGGAGCATTCTCTCAGACAGCCACCGGGGGCGGGGGGGGCGTTGATGTGTGTCCTGCCTTTCCTGAATGTGTCAGGGCTGGGCTGAATAGACCTGGGCTGCATTCAGAGTAGGGGGAGGAGTTCTCACTAGCACCTGAATAGGCCCGGTCTGCATTTAGAGTGGTGGGAGGAGATTTCCCTTGCACCTGAATAGGGCCTGTCTGCCTTACACAATGCTGTCTCCACCTCCTGCCGGGCAGCTGCACCAGAGAGGACAGAACTGGTTTGGACTGGGCTCAGAGACCCTTGCACAAAGAGAACAAAGACATTTTGGGGTATAAGTATTAGACCTAAAACCCCTGAACTTTAGACTACTTCTGGAATCAAGAGAAACCTTTCCCAAGGAGAAGAGCTGGAGAAACTGAGGAGAAGTACTGCCCTTGCTGTGTGTCTAGGGTTTGCCTGCAGTTGCTGTTTCTGCCAAGAAAAGGAGAAGGACTTTGCTGTGTGCTGTGTCCCCTGCTTGAGGAAAGTCTCCAAGGGCTTGAGTAAAGCTTGCCTTCTGTTTTGAAGTCTCAGGAACACAAGGACTTCACCCCCAGCTCCCCTGAACTTCCTTGCTGGGAGTTCTGACCTGCCAGGAGTGCCTGTTACTGTGTGGGGCCTCTGGAGGTTGTTTCTGCTGCTGGGAGCTGGAAAGTAACGCAACAACAAGAAAATTGACGCATCGCTCTTGCGACCGTTTTTCCGATGCAACGCCGTGGTGCAGGAAGAATCTCCCCGCACCGCCGCGCCGCTGCTGAAACTGATGCAGCGCTTGTCGCTGCTTCAAGGATCGACGCATCGAGGGATCGCGGCTGAAGAAACCGACGCAGCACCGCTCGACGCCACCGCATCGTTCGCCGACGCATCCCGGATTTCCACGCATCGTCCCTGTGAGGCAAGTTTTCCCCGACGCATCACCCGCGGATCGGAGTCGTCTCAGAATCAGCGCATCGCTTCCCCCTATAGACCGGACCCGACGCACCGCTCCCCTGTGTCCAGCTCCCCTGTCGCATCGCATCCACGAAGGTCTCAGGAAACGACGCATCTCTTTGTTTTTCGACGCTTCTCATCGCTGCAGCTGTTTGGCTTGGTGAATTTTGTCACAACGACAGGTACATTGCAAGAAATCACGCATCCATACTTTTCTATGGACTCAGTTGCTAAAACCTTTTGAAAGTCATTTTTCTTAATACTTGTATGTTGGATTTTTGTCGTTTTGGTCTTGTTAAGTTTATATAAAGATACTTTATTTTTCTAAACCGGTGTGGTGTCCATTTCTGGTGTTATCACTGTGTTACTGTGAGTGTTGGTACAAATACTTTACACATTGCCTTTGGGATAAGCCTGTCTGCTCGTGCCAAGCTACCAAGGGGGTGAGCAGGGGTTATCTAAAGTGTGTATACCCCTTACCCTGACTAGAAGCTAGGGTCCCTATTTGGACAAAGGTACCTACCTCTGCCAACTAGAGACCCCCATTTCTGACATTGGTGGTCAGCGGTGAGGATTTGAACCTGTATTTGTACTTGACCCACAGGGTTTGGTGTACATCACTAGTTTAGTGCAGTTCTATTTTTTGATCTGACCCATGAATATCCACGCACCATGTCTCTGAGTAGTAAACCAGTAAGTGAGGCTGCAGAATTGGAGTTTGACATTGAAATGTTAAGTAGTTACAAAGTAGAGCAACTCAAGCAGTTCTGCAGGAGCTTTGTATGTCCCATGAGGAGCAACTCTAGGAAAGAGGAGCTACAGAAGGCCTTAGGGGCCTGGTGGGTGGCCAGAGAAGCTGGGGAGACAGATGATGCAGATGTGGATGGGGGTGTGCCAGAAGGCCGTTTCAGATCACAGGATTGGCCTGTTGGGAGAGCAGCCTCTAGGGCTGGCAGCAATCATTCTTCCAGGAATTTTTCTCCAGAGGAAATGGAGGAAAGGCAAAGGGCCAGGGATCATGAATTGGAGGTCATGAGACTAAAGGAAGAGGAGAGCAAGAACGCTCATGCCTTGGAAGAAAGGAAGTTGCTTTTGGCACATGAATTGAGAATGAGAGAGCTGGATATGGCGCTCGAGAGGCTTGAGGCCATGAGTGTCTTAGCCAAGAAAAAGGAAAAGTGTTTAGCTCATGAAGTGATCTTGGCTGGGTTGAAGGTGGAGTCCAGCTCAGATGATGGCAGCAAAAATGTAGTGTCTAGTGCTGAGAGAGTAGTACACACACCCAGAGATGTGGCGCCTGACTTGAAGGAGGGGGTTGACATACACCAAGGGGTTCAAGGTTATGAGGTAGCTCCAGTGGTGCACAGTGTCCCTAAGGTGGATTGGGGAACTGGCACGGGGGTTCATATGCCTAGTGGTGGGAGGGACACTCTACTGACTGTAGATGAGAGGTGCAGGGAGAGGTGTTCCCCCATGGTAGAAGCCTTGGTGTGTGAGTGTGGAGACCGCCCAGAAGAGTGTGGGTTGAGTGACAGAGACAGTCAGACACTGTCTTGCCAATCTCAGGAGAGTGGTGTGGGGTACTTGTGTGAGGCACTGGATGGTGAGGCAAAGGGTAGCTTGGTTAACACATGTGTGGGGCTGTGTGATTCGATTGGGAGAGCATATTTTAGGTCCCTGTTTTCCAAAGCTATGCCAACAGCCGGTGGAGTGTGAGTTCTCTGACCCCAGGGAGCTTGCACTGGAGGCAGACATTTTGGTGGATTCCAGAGGGTCTGAAGAAGCTTTTGGGAGTGATCCTGAGGGGGGTGGCTCAGGTTTTCCCCAACCAAGTGAGGTAGGGGAGGTTGGTGGTAGCCCAGATAGGTCCCAGTGTAGTGGGAGGGCTGTAGGGTCCCACGTCCTGTCTCCGAGGAGAAGGAGTGGGCTGTGTCCCAAGGTGGCTAAAACCCAGTCCCAGGGCCTGGTTGTTTCATGGAGTGAACACCAGGAGGGGAGCCTAGTCTGTGCCGAGAGGCCATCCCCTGAGGGGGGTCCCAAAGTGTCAGGTAAACTGGGGGGGACTGCTGTAACAAGCATCCCACCAGTTCTGGTGTCTGGCAGCACGCTCCAGTGGGGAGGGTACATGAGTCCAGAGAAAAGGGTGAGGGGGGACGAAGTCCCAAGTGGAAGGACCAGTGGGCCAGGGGTTGCCAGCTCTGAGGTCAGAGCACGCCAGGACTGATCCTGGTGTGGCCACTTCTGGCCTGGGTAGTCTTCATGCTCTGTCAGATGGACAGGAGGCAGGAGACCTGCGCCAGGCGGACTCTCGCACAACTCACGAGGATTGTGTTTCCCTTGGGGGGGGTCGGTGTACTCTCCCGGAAGTCCTGGGTTGCCAGGCACAGGTCCAGCGTTAGGGCACAGACCCTGGGTTGGAGGACCAGGTTCAGAGTGTCCCCCCTGACCTGGAGGAAGGTGCAACTGCTAACAGTGCCCCTACCAGTTTGTCTTCTGGAGGTACTGCTCCAGGTGGGATGGTGCAGAGCCCTAGGGAGGAGGACCGGGTGTGGGAGACCCCACCCCAGTCCTGTGTCCAGCCACAGGGTACAGACCCTGGGCTGGTGTACCAGTTGCAGGATAGCACCCCTGAACTGGTGGGAGAATTGTGCAGAACAACTGCCACAGGTGCCCTGACAATTCTGGAATCGAGGGGGACTGCTCCCGGTGGGGGGATGCAGAGCCCCGGGGAGGGGAACAGGGTGTGGGAGAGCCCACCCCCGTCTGCTGTTCAGCCACAGGGTACGACCCTGGGCTGGTGGGCCAGTGTCAGGATGCTATACCTAACTTGGCAGGAGGGAGAGTGGACAAAAGGTGCCAGGCACCTGGGGCTACCGCCCCCTACTTTCTGACGCCACAGAGGTTAGAGAGGCCTGAAAGGCATGAGGCCTGGGTCTCATCACTGACAGTTGTCAGTGGCCACTGTGGCTTGCTGTCCTGGTGGACAGAGTTGCCCCTGGGAGGGGGACAGGAGTCACACGCCGGGGGTGGACTGGGCCACATCACTGTGTTGGCCTTGTGGGTACTGTCTGCCTGTTGGGACACATCTTTGAGCAAAGTAAGTTTAGGCGCTGCACAGATGGGGTCCACAGGTGAGGAGAAGGGTTCCCCATGGGTTAGCTTAGTGGGCCCTGAGAGTATGGATAGAGGGATCCAACTAGGTTCAGGAAGGCGTAGAACGGGAATAGACACCTGCTGTTGCGGGCCAGGTTCCATGTTCTATCGCCCCAAGCAGGGAAGCCCATCGAGGTATGGATCGGTCTACCCTGGCTTTAGGCTGGAAGGGGGTTGTGTTGGACTTGGCCCTTTTTGCAGGGTTATCCCCAAACTTTTTGCTTTTTCCTCCTACTTTTTCCTGACCTGTGTTTGTTGGTTTTAGGACTCTGGGCACTTTACCACTGCTAATCAGTGCTAAAGTGCATATGCTCTCTCTGTAAATTGTGAACATGATTGGTTCTCCCTGATTGGCATATTTTGATTTACTGGTCAGTCCCTAGTAAAGTGCACTGGGTGTGCCGGGGCTGGTAAATCAAATACTACTAGTGGGCCTGCAGCACTGATTGTGCCACCCACATGAGTAGCCCTGAAAAGATGTCTCAGGCCTGCCACTGCAGTGCCTGTGAGTTGTTTGCCAACTGCCATGTTGACTTGGCAAGTGCACCCACTTGCAAGGCCCTAACCTTCCCTTTTCTTACATATAGGACACCCCTATGGTAGGCCCAAGGTACCCCCCTGGGCAGGATGCAGGGTATGTGAAAGGTAGGACATGTACTGATGTGTGTAACATGTCCTGATAGTGAAATACTGCCAATTTCGTTTTTCACTATTGAAATGCTATCTTGCCCCATAGGACAGACTGGGGAATGCTTTGTAACATTTTACAAGCATATCTTCCCATAGGGATAAGATGGAAAAATAAAGTTTAGGCTCTCTGAACTCAGAATTTAATAACACATCTTTTACTAAAGATGGTTTTTAAATTGTGTGCTTGAAAATGGCACTTTTAGAAACTAGGTATTTTCTTGTTTAACCATTCTGTGTGCCTCTGCCTGTTTGTGTATTGACTGTCTGGTTTTGGAGTGACAGGGGCTGGAGAGGTGCATTCTCTCAGACAGTCACCGGGGGGGGGGTTGATGTGTGTCCTGCCTTTCTTGAATGAGTCAGGGCTGGGCTGAATAAACCTGGGCTGCATTCAGAGTAGGGGGAGGAGTTCTCACTAGCACCTGAATAGGCCCAGTCTGCATTTAGAGTGGTGGGAGGAGATTTCCCTTGCACCTGAATAGGGCCTGTCTGCCTTACACAATGCTGTCTCCACCTCCTGCCGGGCAGCTGCACCAGAGAGGACAGAACTGGTTTGGACTGGGCTCAGAGACCCTTGCACAAAGAGAACAAAGACATTTTGGGGTATAAGTATTAGACCTAAAACCCCTGAAATTTAGATGACTTCTGGAATCAAGGGGAACCTTTGCCAAGGAGAAGAGCTGGAGAAACTGAGGAGAAGTACTGCCCTTGCTGTGTGTCTGGGGTTGGCCTGCAGTTGCTGTTTCTGCCAAGGAAATGAGAAGGACTTTGCTGTGTGCTGTATCCCCTGCTTGAGGAAAGTCTCCAAGGGCTTGAGTAGAGCTTGCCTCCTGTTTTGAAGTCTCAGGAACACAAGGACTTCACCCCCAGCTCCCCTGAACTTCCTTGCTGGGAGTTCTGACCTGTCAGGAGTGCCTGTTACTGTGTGGGGCCTCTGGAGGTTGTTTCTGCTGCTGGGAGCAGGAAAGCAACACAACAACAAGAAAATCGAATCATCGCTCTTCTTGCAACAGTTTTTCCGACGCAACGCCGTGGTGCGAGAAGAATCTCCCCGCACCGCCACGCCGCTGCTGAAACTGACGCAGCGCCTGTAGCCACTGCAAGGTTCGATGCATCGAGGGATCGCGGCTGAAGAAACAGACGCAGTGCCGCTCGATGCTGCCGCATCGTTTGCCGTTGCATCCCGGATTTCCATGCATCGTCCTTGTGAGGCAAGTTTTCCCCGACGCATCACCTGCGGATCAGAGTCATCTCAGAATCGACGCATCGCTTCCCCCTACAGACCGGACCCGACGCACCGCTCCTTTGTGTCCAGCGGAATTGTTGCATCGCATCCACGAAGGTCTCAGGAATCGACGCATCTCTTTGTTTTTCGACACTTCTCATCGCTGCAGCTGTTTGGCTTGGTGAATTTTGTCACAATGACAGGTACATTGCAAGAAATCACGCATCCATAGTTTTCTATGGACTCAGTTGCTAAAACCTTTTGAAAGTCATTTTTCTTAATACTTGTATGTTGGATTTTTGTCGTTTTGGTCTTGTTAAGTTTAGATAAAGATACTTTATTTTTCTAAACCGGTGTGGTGTCCATTTGTGGTGTTATCACTGTGTTACTGTGAGTTTTGGTACAAATACTTTACACATTGCCTTTGGGATAAGCCTGTCTGCTCGTGCCAAGCTTCCAAGGGGGTGAGCAGGGGTTATCTAAAGTGTGTATCTCCCTTACCCTGACTAGAAGCAAGGGTCCCTATTTGGACATAGGTACCTACCTCTGCCAACTAGAGACCCCCATTTCTAACAGTGCCTGGCTCTCCAGTCCTGGCATCGCTCTAGCAGTCTATATATTCTAACGTGCAACCAGGCCCTGATTTCTCACACCATTCAATCCTCCACCATGATTTAAACAGCCTACCATTTGCTGTGCCTTCCCTTTGCTGTAGCATATACTATTCTGCATCCTCGTTGCCAGTCAGGTGCCTGAGGTTGGTTACCAACTAGCACTTCGATTTGATGTAGATGATTACATTCACAAGTTGCCCTACTGATTCCCTTTCTCGTGCTCCCTTCTGGTCACTCTTTTCAGATCTGGTGCTTTTACAAGGCCTTCCAGCATCAGGAGCAGAAATACTATAAACCAAAAAATAGAACACTTCACTTGGTCTGTCTTTGTAGGTGACAGCAAAGTGTATGGGTGCCAGGTTGTCGGTGCTCATTGGTTTCTGCTTGTCTGTGTGTGTGGACGGATGCAGGCATGTTTGTGCACTGATATCTGTAAGTATGTTGCTCTGTCTGCCAATGGGCATGTATTTGTCATCTATACCAAAGCAAGTGGAAAGGCGTGTCATTTACCTCTTTGTTTAGTTTAGTTCATCGTCCATAACGTACTTGCTTTGGTAAGTAACGTGGGGTTGTCGAGCGATTTCGAATTGTTTGCCTGGCGGCCAGGACTTGTCCTTGCACGCGTGCGCTTGACTGAGGTCAAACTTTGAACTTGGTTGGCTGTTATTTCAGTTTCTCTCTGTGTCATCATGGCTCCATAGCAGCCGCGGCCCGTACAGGTAAGAGCGGGGTGGCGGTGGGGCCGGGTGAGGGGGGATTTCGACAGACAATGACCAGGGAAAATTAAATAAATAATTAATTTGCCCTTGTCATCGTCCGTCGAAATCCCCCCTCACCCGGCCCCACCGCCACACACCTCTTACCTTTACGGGCCATGGCTGCTCCATAGCCTCTTAAAGGATCTGAAGGCAACAAGTTTGGAGAAACATAAAAAGCATCACATGAATGAATAAATATCTGTATTTATCTTTCTTTGTTTCTCAGTTTTTCTCTCTGCCCTTTGTTTACAAAGCAATGTGTGTCAGGTCTTAAGCTTTTTGTCCTTTGTCGCTAAATGATCCGTGCAACCATTCCAAAGACTGCCCATGCCATGCAAGACACACATTCCCATATGGAGGTGTCTCAGAACCGCTCTGTGTCTCGCGTAGCTCTGCAGGTTACCTCTTTCTTTCTCTAACTCTTTCCCCTCTCTTTTCACTCGAATCTCCTCTATTACTCACTTTGTCGCTATGACTGTTTGTCCGTCTCACATTTTCTATCTTTGTCACTCTTCACTCTTTCTCACTCTGTATGGTTATCATCCACATCCGCCTTCTCTCCCCCCCCTCCACACTCTATACATGCCCCCTAACCCTTAAGATGCCCTCTGAAAATCTTCTTTTCACACAGGGTTCAGAGTTGGGTGGCTGGTCCTTGGGACGATGGACTGAGGATGGAATTGATATCAACAACAATTTCCCAGACTTAAACACCCTACTTTGGGAATCTGAGGATCGCAAGCTGGTTTCACGGAAAGTGGCGAACCACAACATCCCAATCCCAGAGTGGTACCAGTCTGAGAACGCCACGGTAAGGCAACACCTGTCTGGTCTTTAATGCAAGCACTAATGGTGAAAGACTGAAGCAGTTCAGATTGTTGTCGCTTATCAGCCAATACTGTGATTCGGCTCCCACAGACTAGTACAATCTTTGCATTTTAGGGCTTAGTCTTGGTGTCCTGTTCACAGAGCTTACTTTGTGAAAAAATAAGAGCGAGGACCAAAGTTTTCCTTAAGAGGCTGCCACCCACTGAGACTGCCAGCACTGCCCTCTTCTACAAATGGCACGTCCCACTGCAAGAATTGGCGCCATCCACTGCCTGCGGTGCTAGCGCCACCCATGCCTGCAAGTGGTACTGTTTTGGTATTGTGGGAGGTTGTGTGATGGGGGTTTAGGAAATGTTATACAAATGTATAATGCCCAGATAAATGAGCATACTTGATTGATGTCATTGCTTGCTTTCCTTTAAATAGGACTCTCTTGATTCTTGACAAGTTTTTTTTTCGCTGGCAAGGCTAATTCATGTAAGCATCACTATATTAAAAGTCCTACATTTACGTAGCCTCACACCAGGGTTCAGCTTAATGCCAATAAATGTAATGAAACTGAAAGTGCCTCAGAATGGCAAACTGGCTTTATATATGTTTGACCAACTTACAATGCTGTTGGCTGACTCAAAGTATGAACCGAACATATAGTATAGCTAGCATGAGCAGATTAGAAGCGGTACACTATTTCTTTGAAGCAGGGGTGGGTTTATGTACTGTATGCAACATTATCCATAGCATTACAGAACTATGGGCCAGATGCACAAAGGCTTTTAGCATTCGCAAACCCTCAGATTCATCAGATCAGAGAGTTTGCTAATGTTAAAACCCTTTTTCAATTGTACAAAGCCCATTTAACGATTCGGAGAAACGTTTCTGAACCGTGAAATGGGTTTAGGGAACAATACCAAGTTGATATTTGGAAGGGGCGTTTTTAGGGCATATCTTCCAAATGCCAATTCCTTATGGTATTTATTATTATTTTGCAACCGAAATCTGGTTGCAAAACATAAATATTTAACCAACACCTAAAAGAGGTGGTTACCCCATTTGCTAACTGGAAAGGGTCCATAAGCTGCACCCTCCCCTTTGTGAATGTTGAATTTTTTTTTTTTAGGAATCGACCACTGCTTACTGCTTAAAAAAGATTACGAAACGTTTCATTTATTTTTTAAACACATTCCTTTTTTCTCTAAGGAAAACGAGCTGCATTTGTAAAAACAATTATTACTTTATTTAAAAGCAATCACAGACATGGTGGTCTATTGACTCTAGGAGGCTACCATCCCTGTGATGGCAGTGAAACATAGATGTCGCAATTTGCGACCTAGCTCATTAGTTTTAATGAGGTAGGTTGAATTGTGACACACTAGTGCATAGGTTGCTCCACAAAATACCAATCCATTCGGTAAAAGTTGGTGCACAAATTGCGACCTCTTTTAACTAATCCATTGTACGTACATATATATGGCCCTATATTCTGAGCGAAGGGGAGAACCTGCCGAGGGTAGTTTTAAAATGTACCTGCTTTTAGTTGCAAAAAAATGTTGGTGAGTAACATTTGTTATATTATTTGTGGAATATATGTAGTTGTGTCTATTAAATGAGCGCAATACAATTGAACTCTGTTTTACATGAATATTTTAGCATGTTAAAATGATATCAGGTTTCACTGAGTTTTAAGCATTGCACTGTCTCTGCAGGGTTCATACTTTTTTATTGTCTCTCACTCTTGGTTTCAAGGTTTTGCTTCAGATTTGCTTTTCGGTTCTAGAGGGATTAAGCTCAGATGCACCTCTGGAGTGTTTAGATTTTATTCAGGTTCAGATTAGGTTCCTCATGTTGACTAGTTGAGTGTGAGTTTCCCATCCAAAAAGTTTATCTGGAGAACTTTGCCTAAAATGCAGTTTGTAGTACATTCCCCACACGATCTACAGATCGTACCCTATGTTAAATTCATTGTAATACATTTCTCTTATGATGTTGCTCTACAGGTGGCCCTTGAGACGCGAGCAGTGATTGCGTGGATGGAGAAGATCCCCTTTGTTTTGGGCGGAAACTTACAAGGCGGAGAACTGGTGGTAGCCTATCCCTATGACATGGTCCGGTCTGTCTGGAAGACCCAGGAGTACACCGCCACTCCTGATGACCACGTCTTCCATTGGCTGGCATATTCCTACGCTTCCACTCACCGCCTCATGACAGACGTGAGCCGAAGACCATGCCACACAGAGGACTTTCAGAAGGAGGATGGCACAGTGAATGGAGCCTCATGGCACACTGTAGCTGGAAGTAAGCCTTCATTTCTACTTAATCCCTCTTCTCAAGTTCATCTTTCTTAAGATGGACGCCTTTTATATCTTAATTCCTGTCACATTTACTACTCTTTACCACTGCATGTGCTGCTAGTTAATATCATATTAGTTTTCCGTGTCTACAGAAAAAATACGCTATGTTGTTTTTCAAAATCAGCAATCATCTTCATACTTGTGACAGATGTGTCTAGTGAGCACTCTTAATTACTTCAAAAAATACAGTTCACAGAATTCTCTGGGCTACTCAGTGCTGGTGGTAGAGAGTTATCAAAATGTTCTGCCCTCGCAAGACTTTTAACTCATTTTCGTGGGGATCCAATGACAGCAGCAATGCTGGTAGAAAGTGCTTTCATTAGAATATTGAACAAAGCAAACTACTGCAGTTTAAAAACTTATGAAATTTAAAAAAACACAATACAATGCAGCCAATGAGTATTGAAGAGCTGACACATAAAAATTGTTTTAGAAGTAATTGCTACAAAATGGGTTTTCAAACTCAGTTGCAATCATAGATGCTTTCATTGGGGTAGTGACCTGCATATAAGGATTGGTATAATCGTTTTCTCTAAATAAAGGAGGCTCATAATGGCCCATGGTCTTCTGCTTGCAGTGTGTTGTAATAAATTTGCTGATCCAAGTTGTGTTTGTAAGGTTTATTGGCAACAGGTCCTCTGCTGATCCCTGGAGGCCAGAGGTAAATTGAACTCCTGAGAGCTACACAAGAGGAATCCAAAGTAAACATTCCAACTAATATTCGTAACACTTAGAGTCATAACAAGTCTCCTTCCCTAAATAACAGAGGATGTGAACCTCCAAAAATTGAAAGATAAACATAAAATATCATAAAAAATTGAGATATGATCAGAAGTAAAAACATGTAGAAAACAATGTGCTTTATTTTATCTCACAAAACCCTCAACCAAAAGAGAGATCTGCTTGACCTTTGAACTTGGCCTCATGGACTTCTGTGGTCCAGAGCTTGGGCATCCCCGGCTCCATACACCAATGTACCTCTATTGTCTGCAACTTGAACATCTCTTCTCAGAGGGGATTCCCTCCTCAACATCTCCTCGTCAGTCATCATCATCCAACTACCACTCTGATAATCATGATCCACCACCTGCTCATCACCTTATGACTCCTTTTTTGATATAAGACTACATGCCTTAAGTTCCACCTCTGACGACTCTCAAGTTCTACTCATCTACCCAAAGTCCTCTCCACTTTGCATGAGCCCCTGACCTTGGACGATGTACCTGAATGTCTTCCATACTTAAACTTGACCCAATCTTCTGCCTTAATCAACCTAGAAAAAACGTGCTCCTCCCTCTCCCTTTGTCTGTCATCACTTCTCATCCAAACTTCTTCAAACCAACATAGTAACAGATTAGAACCTGCTTCTCTCCCTCTCATACCAAAGGAAGGGGACACAGCAGTCATTTCAATTACTCTGATGCAGAAGGCCCAAACCCTGTCCCTCACGGCTTCCTACACATCCAAACCATTCTTGACAGCCATTTCCAATGTGCCCTTTACCAATCTGTTGGCCCTCTCTATTTGACCATTCAACTTGGTGTTAGAGAATGACTTTCTTATGTGCTTTACAACATTGTTTCCCCAAAAACTCTTTCATCTGTTCTGAAATCAATTGTGTACCATTGTCCATCACCTAATACCGAGGCACACCGTCTCTCACAAACACCTCTTCCAAGACCTTTATGGTACTGACGTTGATGATCGTCTTCACAAAAAGCACTTTCAACCACTTGGAATGCACATGCACAGTCACAACCGCAAGCCCACTGGGGGAACAATGAAATCCAAATAGATTTATTTCCAGTGTGCATGGGGATTCTCAATGTGTCGTCCTTCCACACCCACTACAACCTTCATTTTATTGCACACCGAACACTCAATTACCCTCTGGATAACTTCTAGCTTGTTCCTTGGCCACCAAAACCTATCTTTAAGTCTTTTCTTGTCATGGTTTTCCCCATATGCCCTTGGTATGCCATCCTAGTCTCCAACATTGTTGTAATAAATATGCTGATCCAAATTGTCTTTGTAAGATTTATTGACAATAGGACCTGTGTGCTGGTCCATGGAGGCCAGCAGCAAACTGAACTCCTGAGAACTGCACAAGAGGAATCCAAAGTAAACATTCCAACTAGCATTCCTAACTCTTAAACTCATGAAACAACCACAAGGATGAAGAACATGAGTTAAGCCTTCTTGGTCGATATCCAAGGGGGGGCTATCCAATCTCTTTAATCTGCTTCTCATTTCGAGAGCTTGCACGCATTTTCCATTCTTGTAACTGCCCAGTTGTCCTAATATGTCAGGCTGTAATGATCAATCTGCCCACTCTTGTGAAAGGACGGAAGTGCTCTCCATAAGCAGGGCCTTTGTCACAGGACAGATTGACAGCTCAGATCCAGTGAACCCAATCTGCCTCAATTTGGGTTTTTGTAGGTTGACCATCAACATAAACAAAAGGCGCGAGTGTCAGAGTAGCCTAGGCTGCTCCACATCTCACCCACTATAGAAGAAAACCCTGAAACCGGTTCCAGGATGCTTGTTTCCGGTCCAGGGAAGACATGGCTTGGCAGTTCGGGCTGGACTGTTCCCATGAGGCACAGGGTCAAAACTGATTTGCATATAGCTATGTCTGAAGTGGGGTGGCGAAGTGAGCTAAAGAATGATGATGGATTCAACCCAGATCTGTGACTGGGGGTGAGTGTCTGAAAAGTTTCGACACTCCGTCCATCGTCTCCTTGTGTTTGTTTGTTCGCCCTAAGTTGGCAGGGTATGCCCAGATGTGGGTCCATTCCTCACTTTGCCACTGGATTCAAGCTAGTCTGGCTGATGAGGGGTGTTACCCCGAAACCGGTCCCAGGATGCTTGTTTGGTCCAGGGAAGACATGGCTTGGCAGTTCGGGCTAGCCTGTTCCCATGAGGCACAGGGTCAAGACTGATTTGCATATAGCTATGTCTGAACTGGGGTGGCGAAGTGAGCTAAAGAGTGATGATGGATTCAACCCAGATCTGTGACTGTGGGTGAGTGTCTGAAAAAATTCAGCACTCCATCTATCATCTCCTTGTGTTTGCTTTGTTCGCCCTAAGTTGGCAGGGTATGCCCAGATGTGGGTCCCTTGCTCACTTTACCACTGGATTCCAGCTAGCCTGGCTGATTAGGGGTGTTACCCCGATGCTTGTTTCCGGTCCAGGGAAGACATGGCTTGGCAGTTCAGGCTGGACTGTTCCCATGAGGCACAGGGTCAAGACTGATTTGCATATAGCTTTGTCTGAACTGGGGTGGCGAAGTAAGCTAAAGAATGATGATGGATTCAACCCAGATCTGTGACTGGGGGTGAGTGTCTGAAAAGTTTCAGCACTCCGTCCATTGTCTCCTTGTGTTTGCTTTAACATAATATATTGCCCAGCTTTACTCTCAGCAAGTCATTGAAGGGCTTCATTTATGTGTTAGAGTATCTATAACGAGGGGGAGCCCTAGAGGGATCTCACCTATAACTTTGAAGTGCAGGGACAAAAAACACCACATCTCACTTCACAGACCCTCTTCAGTAGGAAGGATCGAACCCAGGTTGAGGGACTGTCCAGAGGCACCAGCAACTTCCTGTAAGTAGTCCAAATAAAAAATCATTACCCACACCATTGAGGTGGTGGACAAATTTGCAGCACCAATACTGCAAATAAACCCTAATCTGTCTCCTATAGAAACACTCTCTCAATTCCATTAGCGCACATGTCTGTGTCTTGCCACAGCTTGAATCCTCGCTGCAAATCTCTCAGACGACTGCTTTAATACATTACATTACATAACCTACAAGGTGACAACCTTTTCATGACTCTAGTTAAGAAAGGGGGCCCCTGCCAAAGGGTATAACCTTGATAGGACTTTGGGATCCAGAAATAGTTTTTTCATTGGAGATGTGCAGTAAATCATGCCTGCTTCAAAATGTTGGCACCATGTTTTCTACTCATTACTGTGAGCATTTGTGTGCATTCTGAGAAGAGCGGTTGCAGTTAATCTGAAGTGAAAAAGAGGAGAAGTGTATCAGATTACAATGGTTTGTAGAATGCAAACCTTAAAATTGAACCCTGACTTCTGGGCGACAAGCAAAATTAAGTCCACCCTGTTTACTTGTAAACCTACAGCTAAATAAAGCCAGCATTTTTAACTCACTCTAATACACCCCCTCAATCTAAAGCAAACCTTTCTCACTACTGTCCCTAACAAATTCTGTAAT
Organism: Calotriton arnoldi; assembly: GCA_963921515.1. NCBI lineage: Eukaryota > Metazoa > Chordata > Amphibia > Caudata > Salamandridae > Calotriton > Calotriton arnoldi. The sequence goes on along the minus strand of CAWUFW010008231.1, from coordinate 829,898 downwards.
CTTTCTGTCTCCTGCTTCAAAAAGGGAAGAAGGTAGGGCAGGTATTTAGCTTGGCCAGGTCCCAAAACCTTGGCTAAAGTATATCAACTGCACTAGGGATGAAAAAGATATCCTGCAGGTTAGAAAAATACCAAAGGGCATTTTCAGTAAAGTAGGGGCAGTTGATATAGTTTTATATGTAGTCAGCACATGGCTGCCGTTGTCGCATATGGAGTCTGTCACTCAAACACCAACTTACTCTCTTCTTCATGTGCTTGCACCGACAGGTATCAACGACTTCAGTTATCTGCACACAAACTGCTTTGAGGTGTCAATATACTTGGGATGCGATAAATTTCCTCATGAAAGTGACCTGCCAGAGGAATGGGAGAATAATCGCGAATCCTTGATTGTCTTCATGGAGCAGGTATGTTAGGCACGGTGGACAAATAATTGGAGGCTTGTATACAGTGGGTGGAGGTAGTGATGGTTTCTGTGAGTTTGGTGGCAATGGTTTTGTTTAGAGAGATCACTGTAAGCACCACAATAGGTCACACCAAGTTCATCAAAAATCTTCAATTTTTTCATGGATATACATTTACGTTGTACTAGCTACACATTTTTCTATGTAGTTTGGAATAGATGGAGACATGACCTGCCTTTCATGCCCATTTTATAAACAGCAGCCTTTACTCTTTGATCTTTTCTAAATGGGAAAAATAATGGCTTTTTTTGTGATAGTTACTAATGTCCCTAATCTTTGCTCTGTCCAGGAGAAATCTTTATCCCTGCCACATCAGTGCGGGCTGGGAAACAGAATACAAGTCTGCCCCCAGCTGGCGGGTGCATTTGTAAAGCTCCTGCACACTTGGAGCAGACTTTGCGTTTGCTCCCGTTTAGTGGGAGATTTGAAAATGCTCCTGCCAGACAGGAGCAAACACAAGTTTCCAAGCCTGCACTAGTGAAGGCAGGGAAACCACTGTGTCCCGGGGGTGGGCTCACTGGGACACACTAGTGAGCCAGCTACGGGAAATGGTGTCCCTGGGGCTATAAAAGGCTCAGGGAGTGGGGCCTTGTAGCCCCGTCCCTTATGTTTTTAGTTAGGACCTGGGAGGGGGGGTTCACCAGGGCCTTTTTAAGTCTTGGGAGGGGTGCCGCGAGGCTCCCTCCCCTTTTTAGGTCTCGCCTACGCAGCGCGCATGCACTGCATAGGCAAAAAGACCTTTAGCAATCGCTTCGGCTTTTCAGCCAAACACGTGCACGCGTTCCATTGCCTTCAATGGCAACGCATGCACGTTTGGCGATTCACTTGCGGGAGCGAGCAGCGGCGCCATATGTTAGCAATTATCGCGCCTTGCTGCTCGCTCCCGCAAGGGAAACCGGCGCAGGCCCCCTCCTCTCTCCCCTCCCCCTGCTGCTGTGCGAGGCGCGCGCGCTTGTTTTTTATGTTTCAGTTTTTGCCCTCATGACTCCTGCAAAATTAAATTTTAGGATCCTCACTGCAAAACAGTATGGAATTAAAGGCCAGAGTTCATTGCAGGGCAGGGAAAAACTCAAGGACGCATATGTTTTCTATACACTTTGTGCGAGTTTGTTTATATTATTCTATGTTGTAATAAAATATTTGTAACTTGTATTTCTAAATGTGTGACCCTCTATCAGGGAAAGGCCAGTATATATTCAGTCCCCCATTTCCTCAGCACATACGCTTGCCAGACTTCTCTGAGAAACTCACATTATGCTGCTCATAGCAAGCACGAGCTGCTTTTAAATACCTGTTCCTGGGTCACTGGGTGAGGTGCGTAGAGGATCAGAGGTGCTGGGGGCTTTGGGGGATGGAAGCTGTTGCTAAGTAGCTCTACATATGCTAATGTGACCATGTTTCCGGGTGTTTATGTGCTTCTGCGGGAGAGAGCAGTGTCATGCAGGCTAAGCCAGGTAAGGCTTTGTTTGTATACTTCCTTCCTGCTCTGACTTAACCTCTCAGTTCGATCTCATCAAGCAACAAATAAGTAGCATTTCACATAAATCCAAGTGTCTTTAAATGCAAGTTCTTAAAAAAAGTCAAGCGCTATGCAGGAACATACCGTAGAACGAGTTAGACCTTTTTTGTCTCTTCGAAACATGTCCAAACGTGCATACTTATTTACAAATTATCTTTATGTGAAGCTTAACATTTGTTTGAGCTTTATTAACCTAGATATCAGCAAACAACAAATTGCACATTAATGAACTGTACATATATTGTGGCAGTAACCCATCCTAATTCCTTGGCCTTTCATCCAGTATGATTTACAGGTTACCTGGGGTCATTTGAACACGAGTGCTAGTACAGAACAAGCATTGGCATAGCCAATAGGTCTCGCCTTTGGGACCTTATAAGTGTTTAGCTATGCAACAGTTGATGTTGTTGCACCAAGGATATTGTGCTGGTTAACTAAACACTTATAAGGTCCCAAAGGCGAGACCTATTGGCTATGCCAATGCTTGTTATACATGTCAACCCGCGGGGGTCAGGCCCCCGGGGCCTATATAGGCATTTTTTCCCCAGGGGATGGGGTCCCCGAGGCCTTAGGCTTGGGGAGGAGGGCTGTGTGCCTCCCTCCCCTTCATGAAAATGGCTACCAGAGGTGTGGAGTCCCCAGGGCCTTTTTAGACTTTGTGAGGAGGGCCATGGGTTTTGGGCAGGTAACATTATGGCGAATTTGTCCTCTGGAAATAAAGTCCATCCATCAACACTCTTGGATTTTAATAACATTATGTTTTCAGCAATAAGCTGTGGTCTCTTTAATAAGGGTACTGAGGGCTTTTGAATCCAGACTATTGTATTAAGGCTGAGTCGCAGAGAAGCATCAAGAATCAGATGTTATCTTGTTATTAGTGGTAACAGTGTATTGGTGGAATATTACTATATCTGTTTTCTGGTACAACAGCTCTATACTCTCACAGCTTCCACCCTAGAGTGCATCGAACGTGGTAGACTACACCTTTCCTGCTGTGAATCCGGGGCCGGACTGGGAACAGAAACCGGCCCTGGCAAACTGCTCAGCCGGCCCCCCCTGGTGTGAGGGGGAGTGCAGCCGAGCAGTTTGCGATGGCCGGTTTCGGCCGATTTTGTTACAGGGGGCCGATATTGCCGACCCCCGGTAACAAAAACGGCCCCCCAGGGGCCCAAAACTGCCCCCCAACCTAGCGGCCTACCGGGGCAACGCCCGGTGCCCTCTATGGCCAGTCCGGCCCTGTGTGGATCCCATACAATGATGATAGCAGGCTTTGCAGGTGGCCCAACATCTTTTACACAGCATGCTATCAACTGACTGATGCAGAGGCATGTGAGCATGAATACAATGGAAAAACATGCAGTTTACTCTTGTTGTGCACACCCAGTCCCATTTGTAGTTACTTTACTTTGTATTAGAACTCTGTTTTGGAACACTTCACAAAAATGTTCACATATATATCTACGGCACCGAACCACCTGAACCACCAAAAAAGAACATTGACTAGAAGAAAGTTGATTAAAAACTAATTTTTCAAAGTACGAAACCCCAGGATAAAATATAGTCTGTAGTACGTTTTGACATCCTGTATGTACAGCTACAGAGCATGATATTTGCTTGCATTATTATACTGTCCATTTCAGTGGGTCAATGATACAGGCTGACAGGCGTACATTGCTTATCAATGTTCTAGTGATGTTTGATGTTGGTGTTCTAGTGTCTCAAGGATGGAAATGCTTTACGTACTCTTGTGTGGGTGATTATTCTGCTGAAGAGGGCGTCGATGACAATGTTACATTTGCTTATTCTCTTCAGAGAACAATGCAGTTTTTGCTCTGTTTACAGGTTCATCGGGGCATCAAGGGGATTGTGAAGGATCTCCAAGGAAGAGCGATTCCAAATGCCATCATTTCAGTGGAGGGTGTTAACCATGACATCCGCACAGGTACAGAAGGCAAACATTACACAGAAATGAGGCAAACACTCTACTCAGATATGAACACAACATTGTACAGATACGTATGAAGGATTGGAGTAGAGTTGGGGGTGCAGCATTCTTACGTAAGGTCAGGAGAATTAGTGATTTCATAAAGACGAACGCCATGCATCTAGCCTGGTAACTGAAGAGAAGTGTCAAGAAATAATATCATTAGTGAGGCCCCTTGAGAAAGTCACCTTACACAGTACATAAAGAGGAGACCTTATACTAAGAGGTGGTTTGTTGGTTGCTTGGTTCAATTGTTCATGCACTATCATTGATAGGCGTACTCAGGGCTGTTCCATTCATCTCAGAAAGAAGGCATTGGCACTCAAACTTTGCATTCCTGGACCTTTTTCTTCTTGCTTAATTATGCTGGCATTTCACAAGAGCATTTTAGAGAAAGAGTAGTTGCAACTTCCCACCTCAATCCAATAAGTATCTCCAGAAGATGTAATAATTAGTATCACTCCACAAAATTTGTTGTTGTTTTTTTTAGAAAAAAAGGATTGCTAAATAACAACAAAAATGAAACATAATCAAAAGCCTTTTTTATACAATAGTAGGCATATTTTGTTTCACTAAAGTAATAAAAGTTTGGGGCCAAATGTATTTACTTGGGAATCCTACCCCTTTGGAAACTGTCTTGACAGCCTTGTGGGGAGTAGGACTGTCTAGGGAACCACTTCCTGCTCCCCCTGATGGTTTCCCACATGGAAAATCATTATTTATTTAAAGCAGCACTGGTTCCTTTAAGAAACAATTGCTACTTTAAAAAAGAAAGTTTTCCATTTGGAAATGAAAACTCAGGTATTGAGAGCAGCTGTCCCTTGAAGGCCACCATCCCTGTGTTTGTAACCAATGACAGGGGGCTGCAAATCGTGACCTGCCTAATTATTATTCATTAGGCAGGTCATTTTGCAACTGACTATAAATGGTAAATTTGCCACGCAACCTCCTAGTATATAGCATTCCTCGCAGAAGAGAACTGCTAAAGTGAAAGCATTGCTAAACTTATGTGACCAGCTTAATCTCTCCTTTATAGAAAAAATGTATACTATGAGGAACAATATTTTGCCTCCTAGGCTTACGCCCTGCCCAGAGTTCGAAGTGAAAACTAACAACACTGTTCTCACTTGTTTTTCGGATATTAATGAACCAAGATTAATGGAACTACTAAACAAAGTAAAATCTGGCTCACCCAAGGATCCTGGCCCTCCAGCTATTTTGAAAGGCATGCCTACAGCAATAATTTCTCCGCTGCAAATGCTACTGAACAAATCCCTTCAGCAGGGTCTGTTGTGTTAGGCTTTCAAACACACGGAAGGGGAAGATCCAACGGTCTTAAACAATTATCGTCCAATTCCCTTCCTCCCTTTTCCAGCCAAACTGATTAAATACAAGTCGATCAGAAGCTGAGCAGATATTTACAAATAACGGATTTCCTCAATCCAGCTGCAGCAGGCTTTAGACCATTCCACTTCGGAATCTGTGGTAACAGCAGTCTTGGATGATCTATGTCTAGAAGAGGATCTTGGCAGGAATGCGGCCTTGGTCCTTTTAGATCTCTCTGCTGCCTGCAACACGGTTGACCATAGGATCTTGTTCAACTGTATATCTATGGCAGGGGTGCAGGGAATTGCCCTAAATGGATTAGGCCCGAATAAGATCACCAAACACAATCAGTGAAGCTTGGAAATTATGCCTCCAAAGCAATTGTTCTCGACTGTGGAGTCCCTCAGGGCTCTTCCTTGTCTCCTCTTCTGTTTAACGTGTACATAAAACCATAGATCGAGGTGCTGTCTTCTCTTGGCTGCAGGGTACACAATTATGCAGATGCTTTGCAATTACTCTTTCATATGGATAATATCTCTTGATTCTTATTTCATGTTCAAGAATACTCTGAGATTAGCTGCAAGCAGGATAGCAACCAATCAGTTCAAGTTGAACACTGATAAACAGAAATTGTCCAGATGAGAAATTAGGTCAATTTATAGAGCAACAACTTCTGGCCCAACAATCTCGGTCCTGCACCTACTCCTTCATTCTCTGCCAAGAGTATTGGGGTAGTGATTGATGGTAATCTTACGCTTAAATCACAGATAGGAGCAGTAGTATCTAAATGTTCCTGATTAAAAACTCAGAGGAAAATTTCTCTCCTGCTGTCTTTTAACACCAGGAAACGTATAGTCACATCAGTCATCGATTCAAGACTGGACTATGCTAATTCAGTATATGCAGGGTTATCCCGCATTGCTCTACATAAACTGCAAATTATTCAGAATAAAGCAGCATGGTTGATCTTTCTCCTGCCTCAGCATTCATACTCTGCACAGCTTTTTAGAGAATTACACTAGCTTCCAGTACAGGAACGTATCTGCTTTTAAGTATGCTGTAAGGTGTTTAAATCGATACCAAAGGGGATGATGGACGGAGCGTCTGAGCAAATCAAACACTCACCCCCAGTCAACTGATCTGGGTTTAATCCATCATCATTCTTTAGCTCACTCCACCACCCCAGTTCAGACATGGCCATATGCAAATCAGTCTGACCCTGTGCCTCATGGGAACAGTCCAGCCCGAACTGCCAAGCCATGTCTTCCCTGGACCGGAAACAAGCATCCTGGGACCGGTTTCTGGCTATTCAGCCGTCATCAGCCAGGCTAGCTTGAATCCAGTGGCAAAGTGAGCAAGGGACCCACGTCTGGGCATACCCTGCCAACTTAGGGCGAACAAAGCGATACCAAAGGGGATGATGGACAGAGCGTCTGAGCAAATCAAACACTCACCCCCAGTCAACTGATCTGGGTTTAATCCATCATCAAAAACGATGGATTTAGGCCCAGATCTCTGTACTGGGGTGAATGTATGACATTGTTCTGCATTCTGTCCATCAACTGTTGTTTTTGCATTTGTCACCCCGAGTGGGACGGGTATGCCCAGACGTTGGTCCCGTGCTCTCCATGCCACTGGAATCAAGCTATCCTGGCTGAAGAGGGTGAAACCCGAAACCGGTCCTAGGATGCTTGTTTCCAGTCCAGGGAGGACCTGGCTTGGCAGTTCGGGCTGGACTGTTCCCATGAGGCACAGGGTCAAGACTGATTTGCATATGGCTGGGTTCAAACTGGAATGGCATGGTGAGCAAAAAACGATGGATTTAGGCCCAGATCTCTGTACTGGGGTGAATGTATGACATTGTTCTGCATTCTGTCCATCAACTGTTGTTTTTGCATGTGTCACCCCGAGTGGGACGGGTATGCCCAGACGTGGGTCCCGTGCTCTCCATGCCACTGGAATCAAGCTATCCTGGCTGAAGAGGGGTGAAACCCGAAACCGGTCCTAGGATGCTTGTTTCCAGTCCAGGGAGGACCTGGCTTGGCAGTTCGGGCTGGACTGTTCCCATGAGGCACAGGGTCAAGACTGATTTGCATATGGCTGGGTTCAAACTGGAATGGCATGGTGAGCAAAAAAACGATGGAGTTAGGCCCAGATCTCTGTACTGGGGTGAATGTATGACATTGTTCTGCATTCTGTCCATCAACTGTTGTTTTTGCGTAAGGTGTTTAAATGCCTGAATAGAATTGACCCTAGTTTTCTGGCAGAGATAATTAAGAAATACAGACACCATCCCCCCCGTCGAAATGTAAGATCCAGTCAGGCTAACCCACTTGTCATTCGAAGAGTTTGGAAAAAAAGATCAGGAGATCGTAGTTTCTCAGTATTGGCCCAGTCCACTTTGGAACATGACCTAGGGTCCTTCCGCCCATTGTTTAAAACATGATTATTCAAGATGGCTTATGGTATTAAGTAACCCTAGTTGGTGTTGATCAGTCTAGCTATTCCAGCACCAAAATACCTTTGGTGAATATGCGCTTTATTCGCTTTATTAACGTAATAACATTATATAGGTCGCTATGCAAAATCAGAATACATGCACAAAAAAAGTGATGCCGAGTTTGAGACCTCTTTATGTAAACAAACTCTTAATACATCTGCCCTTAGTTACTTGGGCCTATATTGTCCATTACACACCTTGCATAATTTGAAAATCTGGATATTGATCTAATTGTTATCCTTTCTTTAAACTTTAAAACGTTGTCTGTTGCAAACCCACCTACTTTTTGCAATGTCCTGGGAGGATTGGTTTGAAGTATTTTTATCGTACATTGAGTTGCTTGAAGGGGATGACTGCACTTCTACCTTTAAGTTAGTGTTACTTAAACATTGTCTAGGGGGAGTGGGACTTAAGAGTTTAAAATATTCCCCCTTTAGAGGAACAGGTTTAAACTCATTTGATGATGCACTTAAGCAATTGAGATTAAAGTTGGGTAAGAGTGTTTCTTTGAATAAATGGAATCAGCATTTAGGAATAGCTGTGACTTAGATTGCTTACTCCTCAGTGCTATGTTATGTATTGTTGTATCATCTTATCAGTATTTGTATAGCACATTCAACACAAGAGTGGAGCTTAGAGTTAATCAGATTTCGTGCTTCTGAGGACACAAGATCCTGCCCTTTCAGACAGTCAACAATAATTAACAAAAATTACTTCATCTGAGTTAGATATCGAAACATAGTTAGACACCTTTGTGCCCCTCCAGAATTCATGTAACCAGACAGTGAAGAGTTTTTATTACAAATGGTCAGCAGGAAATTACAGAGAGCCAAGAGAAGAATGTGTAGTTGGGACACCCTTATCGAGAGACAGCGCTAGAGAACACACAGCATTAATGTAACACATAACACAGATGTAACATTTACATGACTGACGTAAAATGTACATTTGTACATAACTGTACATTTTACATTATTGTCCATCTAAGTGTACGTAAAATGTACACTTAGAAAATATTTTTTAAATGCAAATGAGAGCTGACTTTGTGTATGGATTGGAAACGACTTAAACATAAACATAGTTAGACGGGCAAGGTTACAGATGAAGAATCAGGCAAAGTACTCAAAATAATGCATGACAGCGCGAGGAGGATCACACTTGTTGGTGACATGTTCTTTGCCAACTTCTCGCTCTTCCTTTCGTTGCAGCGATTGATGGTGATTACTGGCGCCTGCTGAACCCTGGCGAATATGTGGTGACAGCCAAAGCTGAGGGCTTTAGCCCCTCCACCAAGGACTGCTCGGTGGGATACGACATGGGTGCTACCCGCTGCGACTTCAGGCTCACCAAAACAAACATGGCGCGCATCAAGGAGATCTTGCAACGGTTTGGGAAGCAGCCGGTCAGTCTTTCAGCGCGGCAGCGGAGGCAGCGAATGAGACTGGCATGGAGGCGGGCACAGACTTGAAACCACAGACACTGCGCCCAGCCTGATATATGACCACTGAGACACCAGTCAGATGTTAACCCCAATACGTCACGCTAACACCATCTACTGTCAGAAGTTAATCCCAGCACGCCACACATTATCACGTGTCTTACGTTAACCACAGCACTTTTCACTAATCAACTACTCACCAACACCACCTTACCACGTTTCAAATGTTAACCCCAACTTGTAACACATTGACCCAAACAAATACCAAACTATGACACACCATCTGTCACTCATCAGCCCCACCTTTGTTACACTCTAACTACAAAAACTGTTACACATTAACTTTATCACCTGTCATTAGTAAACAACTGAATGAGTCAAATGTAAACGTGCAACAAGTTAATCACAACACCTTGCACTCTTAACCTTAACACCTGTTAAACAGGAACTCTAAAACATGTCACACATTAACATCAATAACACTCAGGTGGCTAAAACTTTCAAAATATGGATTGTCTACACACAGCCACCTAGGTTTGTTTTACCTTTCGTTTCTGACGATGGAAGGAGTCAAGGAAGCACTCAATTCTTCAAGACACACTCCCCCACCCTCTACCCTTGAGGGACCTCACTTATTTAGGTCTGGTACCACCTTAATATACAAAATGCTCTTATTTCTATAAAAGATATAAAACTCTGGAGGATATAAGTGAAGTGTTATACTTTTGCCTTTTGTAAATGTGTTGCTGAAACTGTTGCCTTGTGTTAGGAGGCAGTGATAACACATGTGCATTGTGTACTCGTGTAGTGCTAAGCGCCTGACTTGTCTGAGGGGACAATGTTAAACATCTGCTTTGACTGAAGGAGCTAAACAGTTGTAGGAAATTGCTAGTTCTCAGTTCCTACTAGTATTCACGCTCCTGTTTATGAAACTAGAATTGGACATGTAGTCGCATACATCTATACATTGATCAACCGAAGGCTTATGTTTATGTGGCGATTTCATGTTCTATTGCATCTTCTCTGACCTGAAGTAAAAGCCTTGATGTATTTAGTTCGTTTATGGGTCTGGCATTAGGCAAGCCCTTTTGAGTTTAATAAAATTATATATAATATGCTTACTTATGTAGGCTTTCAGAGAGCCTTCTTCATCCATTGGTCTGTTGCTGAGTCATTCACATTTTTCTTCTGCCCACTACAGCATACAAAATGGGGAAATGAGCCAGCCCACTTCAGCCATTGGTTAACATTCACTGTATGTGATGGCATTCTGCTCTTTCACAAGGAGCACATATGCATACATTTGCATGCATGGTTTAGGTGTCAGCCATATTTTATGGGAAGTAGTGAAACGCAAATGTGGTTCATCATTAAAGGCAGTCTCATTTTGTCAATCAGAAGTTTTGCCCAGTTAAGTGTTGCTGCAATGTGACTTTTTTTTAATTCTGCCACAATTTTATGTTGTTTGGGAAAACATTAAGGAAGTGATCTGCAAGTTTCACTTTGGTGGCCATATCGTAGGACAAGTGGATATTATATTACTTAAACAATACTGCTGGTTACTGTTCCTTTTTGGGTGCCATATTTTAAGGGAAAGGGGAATAAATTTGCTGATTGCTGGTATAAGTTCTATTTTGGAAGTGGCAGCCATATTTTGGGATTATTGTACTTAAGAACAGTGAAATTTGACATTTCCTTATTACCCTGCACAGTCGGTGACAGGCACACCTTAAAAAAAACTGTTGTTTGGGAAAAAAAAAAAAGTCTTTCAAAGATGCATCAATCTGTGACATTTCATTTAGCCTGACAGGTTCAGGTTCGGTGACAGGCACAGCATTCTCTGGAGTACTACTGTTACTTATCTGTTGGACAATAATACTAGTATTGTTCCTGCCTCTCATCTCAGATTATGGTGACTACTTTAGTTGTGTTAATGTTTTATATTGCGCTAATTGTTATAATTTCTTCAAACTTCAAAATGTTGTCTATTGCAAAGCCACCTGCTTTTTTGCAGCGTCCTGGGACGACTGGTTTGAAAATGTTTTAGCTTATGTTGAGGTGCTTGAAGGGGATTACTCTCCTTCAACCCACAAGTTAGCATTACTTAGCATTGTCTACGGGAAGCGGGACTTAAAGAGTTCAAGGATATTCCCTCTTTAGAGCAACAGCTTTAAACTCATTTGATTATGTAGTTAAGCAATTGGGTTTGGAAAGAGTATTAATGGGTCATGGAACCATATAAATTTTACTCACAGAGAGAATGAGTAGTGCTTGGCTGAATAGAGGTATTTAGCAATGTTGGGTGATTTTGAGCTCATTAGCTATGAGCAAGTCTGAAAGGACCAAATTCCAATGCGGTGCAAAAATAAGGAAGTACAAGAACAGTAATTTGTATGCTGAGAACAGTTATGGGTATGCTCAGAGTTAACCTTGAAGGAAGCAGTTAGTAAAGCAAAAGGAATTGAGAATTCTGAGAGATTTGTGCAGGAAGCCAGATATATGTCTGGTGAAGTAAACATTATCAGTGAGAAAGGTAAGAACGCTGATGACAATATGAAAGGGCAGAGAGACAGCTTCCAGTGTTACAGATGTGGAAGCTATAACCATGTGGGGAACTTTCAAGGGAACCCAGCAATTGATAGGACTTGCACCAAATGCAGGGAAAAAACGGTCATTTGTGCACATGAGTGCAAGAGTGGTTTTACAAAAAAAGTTAACATTATTGCGGAGGAAGAAAGTCATGGTGAGGATTAATTAAATCTGAAGAAAATTTGGAGTGTCGGTGTGCTGAGGTTTCAAGGACATTAACCTCTACTATTATAAAAGTGAATGGTGTTGATGTACACATGATGGTATATTTGTATGCTTGGTACTCAAGGAAGAGCTATTTATGTCACTATGGCCTGGAAGGAATTTAAATCCGACAGAGGTAAGCCCTGGGGTTGTACAGGTCAAAGTATAAAAATGTTGGGATTCATCTGTGCTCATTTAAGGGGAAGGAAAGTCAATTTTGCGTTGGCCACATCAAGAAGAGGTTATGATAAGAGTTGACCTTCCTCCTGTGTATTTTGTTGGAGGTGAAGGGGAGAAAAAATGATGATAAGGTTTTACCTCAAGATCTGAAGAGTAAGTTAACTGAAGTTTTTGGTGGGCAACGAAGAGAGCAGAAGTGGATTAAACATAAAATTATTATTAAAGAAGGTGCTGTACCTGTACAGCACAGAGCCAGAAATGTTCCGATCAGTTATAGAGCAAAGTGGAAAAGACTTTTAAAGGACTTATGTGATCAAGGGATACATGTGGTAGTATAATCATCACCCTGGGTCTCTCCAGTAGTTATATCCTTGAAATTGTATAGGGAACTACACCTGTGCATAGACGTGCAGTGTGAATTTTGTTATTAAGCAAAATCCTTTACTGAACATTTGCAAGTTTGTTTCCACTATTTCAGGAGCTACAGCTTTCACAACAATGTATCTAATCAGCAAGTAAAACAAGGTTCTTCTGCATGAGGATACAAAGTTTCTAACTGCATTCATCACACCTGAAGGTTTTTTACAGTGAAGCCCTTTCAACCTGGCCAGTGGTGTTGCGGTGCTCCAGAGAATTATGTAAGGAAACACTTGAAGGACTGAAAGGTGTTGTAGCTTTCCAAGGCAATATTTTGGTTTTTGGGAAAGATTAGAAGAATCACGAAGAGAATTTGAGAGGTTTTGAGGGCATTTAATTTGACGGGCTTAACTCTCAGGATGGACAAATTTCACTTTGCATGTAATAAGGTGGAAGTATTGGGTCATTGTATTTCAGCTGATTGAATCAGACCAAAAATTGATAATAGCAAGGCAATTTTGGAGGCTCCTACCCCTGAATCCAAAGAACAGTTGGCTTCTTGCTAGGGTTAACAGAGTTCTACTCGAAGTCTATTGACAATTATGTCTTTAAGATGGAACATTTAAAAAAGTTGCCGAGAAAGAATGCAGAATTTGAATTGAGCAAGCAACAAAAGAGGGCATTCATTTTACTGGAAAATGACCTAGTTAACGCGTCGTGTTTGAAACATTCTGTGGTGGGAAAGATTGTATAATTTGTACGGACGTGTGTGCAGTGGGAACTGTTCATTTTTTGACGCAAAGAAATGGGAAAAGAGAGTGTCCAGGCCCTTATAAGAAGCCGAATGTAATTATTTAGTAATTTAAAAAGAATTGTGCGTTTTGGCATCAGAGCATTTTTGAATGGGGTATGAGATTCACTAGTAGGATTCCCCTATTACGACTGATCACAAGCCCCTGGTTACATTTTATTGCCTTTTGAATACTCTACTGACATTTCTCTTGTAAAGGTGAAATGGAATGTGAAGTGGCATTTACTGTAGAGGATGCTAGAGGTTCTGATTCTTGCTTAGGACATAGTGTCACTACGAAGATTTGAGAAGATAGCATATTGTCTGATATAAGTATTAATAAAGTAGTGGAATGTTGTAGCAATGGGTGGCTGGTAGAGTGGAAATTAAGCAGAGAATTGAGTGCCCACCTTAAAGTAAAGGATGAATTGTGTGTCATGAATGGCATAGTTTCACGTGGAGACAAGATTATTTCTCCTTTTAACTTAAGGAACAAGATTATTGCCCCCCAATGCCATTAAAGCCTTTTGTGCATGTTAGCTACCAAGAAGCAAGCTTGAGAGTTATACTGGAAGCCATCTAAGGATGGGAGTATTGATGAGTGGATTTGTCATTGTGTTGCATGTATGAACAGCGGCAAAACTGCTAAATTGTGTAAATCGTCTTGCAAAGCTTCCAGGAGGACCGTAAAGGCAAGTAGGTATTGATATAATTGATCATTTTGTGATCTTGCCTCAGAGAGAAGCTTTTGGCATTGTTCAGGTTGGTTATTTTTTCAAGTGGCCAGAAGGTTGAAACAGTGATCATGTTTATCATTTGTGAGTTTCTAGAATATGAATTTTTCCAGGAAAGGTATTCCTCAAAGATTTGTATTGGATAACGGTCTCCAGTTCTGCAGTGCATATTTTAATGAGTACCTGGAACATTTTGGCATCTTGCATAATAGGATTTCCATTTATCATCTGGGCCCTATAGTTTTGCTTGCTGTAGAACCTTGTACATGTTACCCCTGCTAAATAATGATGAAGTGCCTATGCTCCTCCTTTCAACATGGTGAAATTGGCATACCCTGATTGGCATGTCTAACTTACCTGTATGTGGTACAAAGGGTACACAGGACCTGTAAGTTAAATGTCACTAATGAACTGCAGCACCCATTAAGCCAACCACTAGAGTGACAGTGAGTGCAAACATGACTGCAAGCCTACCATTTGTAGCCTGGCTGTTCCAGTTTTAAACTGCAAATTCGACATGTCAAAATAACCCCTTGTGACAGGTCAAAATCATCCTTTTAAATATTTATAAATCACCAGTATGTAGGCCTTATTGCCAATATGGCGTGGTGGAGCTAGAAAAATAAGTAAGCAACTATTTTTGATAGTTATAAAAAACATCCAATTCAATGTCAGAGTTGGATTGTTGATAAATATTAAGGAAAAGGTACTATTAGAAAGTTTCCTTTTTCCGGCCTAAAGCCTCTGGAGACTTATTTGTATTTGTTCTTCCAGTACTGCCAGCCAGTAATTAGCATTTGAAGATGTGTGAAAAGTGCTCCCAGAGCAGAGAACAAAGGCCTGGGTGTGTGAAGATGTTGTTCTTTTCACAGGATGACCAGTGGGTTTGGGCTCAGGAAGTGGATTAACTTCAAAGAGGCCTCCCCTGGCACAGGCAAATGTTAGCTGACACCTCAGCAGGGTCCTTACTTTGGCCCCCAGCCATGCAGACATTAATCACAGTTGGCCACTTTTTGACATTACAGTGTCAAATTCTGCTGAAGTATCAAATCCTGCTTGACAGATCTGCTGGAGTTTACATATAAAACAGGGGGCACATTTGAGGGAAAAGGAAACAGGATGCCAGAACAATTCTTGTGTATCCACTGTCTGGTTGCTGGAAAACCCTGGTTTGTTCTACCAGACGTCTGTCTGAGTTTATTGGGGGATACAGTGACTGTCACAAACTGGATTTTAGTGTTATATGTGGGAAGAGACTAGAATTACTGTAATGCACTCCCCATAAACACCCGAGCCCCCAGAATCCAGGTTTAGTGTGGCTGAAGACTTCCGCCATCTTGAAAATGCCCAAAGGGGGTAATGGTGACCACAGGAACGTTTACCACATTGGTTAAGGCGTGCCCAGTAGTCATTCCCACCCATTAGCTCATGCCAGGCATAAATGTGGCATCTCCAGGCACACTCTTCAGAAAGCTACTGGACCTATAGAAGATCAGAAGAGACGTGAACCTGCTGTCTGAGATCTGTCATGAGTCTTGAAGGACTGAACCTGCTCTCCCTCTTGCTATCAAGAAAAAGCAGTGGACTCCAAGGGTCATAATGCTGACCACCTGCTAAAGCTACAAGTGCAAAAAGAGCTACAAGAGGCCTTTTCCTGCACTTGTCTAGTTGACCAGTGGCTACTGGACCTAAACTGGGACTCTCCTGTTTGGCCTCTGTCTGACACGCTGTGAGTCTCTAAATGCCTCCCCTGAGATCCTGGAGGGCTTTAGAAGTATACCTCTGTGGTGGATTGGGACTTAAAGGACTAAAGTCAGAAGGTAAAATCTTTGACCAGGATGAATCAGATTGGTGTATCCAACCTGTGTTCCATCACAGTTAGTGTCAAATTGCAACTAGATCCCAGTCTACCATGACCATTGACTCTCATTGGCACTTTATGCTTCTTGTCAGCATTCCTACTTAAAACATTACAAATTTAGATCTCCAGTTCCCCTATTGTTTTTTTGTCTTTTGGGTGTCATTTTGTTTACTAAGTTATTTTCTAGCTCTAGATTTTTATTGTTTTGCATTTCAACTTTATTACTGTTTTGGTACTGCACAATTACTTTACACATTGCCTCTATGTTAAGCCTGTCTGCTCTGTGCCATAGCTACCAGTGGGTTGAGCACAGATTAATTTAGTGACTTTAAGGGTTCACCCTGACAAGGGATGTGATTATTCCTTGAGATGGGTAGTCAACCCACCCCGAGAACGCCACCCCAAATAATAATCCCATATTTTATAGTCAAGTAGAAAGAAAGATTTAATAAAGTAATCAAAGACACTGTTCAGCTAGCTTGTAATAATGCATTAATTTGGAATATGAGTTGACAACGTTATTAGCCTATTGTACAACCATTCATCCTCCCACAGGTTGTACACCTTTCCAGCTCTTACGTGGTCAAGTTCCTGGTTCAAGTTTACTTCAATGGTAGTTGAGGAAACAAAGTGGATGTAAAAAAGGGTTAGATCTTACGGAGGTGCATAAACACATGGCAAGTATTAAGGACAGTACTAGAGGGTTACCTATCAGAACGAAGTTTCAAGTGGGCCGGCAAGTGAGAATTAAGGAACCTAGAAACAAGGGGGAGGGGATTTCAGAATGGTCTGCTCCACAAGTTGTTGTATAAGTTTTCAAAAGTGTGCTAAGAGTGAAAGGTGGCAAAGTTTGGACTATGAGTAGAATTTCTATCTGGAGAGGTGGCAGAAGGTGGCAAGGAAGATGCTGAGGTACAGAGGAAGCCGGAAGAGGATGTCGATGGTTCTGATGGTAGTAAGGTTTATCTTGATATAGAGTTCCCCGGGTTTGCAGGTTCTGCAGGTTCAAGTGATACTGCGGTCTGGTTCTCTGGATGTAACTCTAAGAGAACATGCCTCTAATGATGGTATGTTTTTAAGGTGGAGTATCCTTGACAAACATCTTCGTAAAAATTGAAGCATTTGTTCTTTGGTGTGGTTAATTTATGTGGGGTTTGGTGTACATTTTTGTTTCTTGTTTGAAAGATGCACATTTTAGTTGTGTATATTTGAAGTTTAATTAAAGAATAAGGATGACTGGTAGAGTGAGGGTGGAATGCGCAGTATGTCATGGGGGAAGCATGACGAAAGAATGTGAGGTAGGTCATGGGATAATGTTGTGAGGATTCTTGTGTGGCAGTTGAGAGTTGAGGAGTTTGGCCATAGTAGCTTTTTGTTCCTGTACTATTTTGTCTTGAAACCTCACAGCTACAAATATATTATCTTATTTTATATTAAGCGGAGATTTACTTTGTCATAATTCTGACCCGGATACTGGCACTGCTCCCCAGGACCCCCAGCCATTGAAGACCAAGTAACAGCAGCTGTTGAACACCGGACAAGCAATGAAGGACAAATGGCAGCAAACAAATAAAGAGGAAAGGGCACACAAGGGATCCAAATTGGTAGAAAAAGTTTAAAGTGCAGGATGCTAATAAGGGTGCACAAACTGTTGAAGCCAGAAGCAAACACAACTGTGAATCATTGCCAGGCAAAGGGCTCTCTGTGTACTGGTGTTAAATACAACTTTACCCATTTGACCAATTTGCCATGAAAGTGACTTGCAACCCAGATGCCCCGCTCTACGGTGGTTATCGATCTGGCTTCTAACCTTCCGGTAACACGTCTTTCAGAACCTCCACCATGTCCCATGTAGGAGCATATTGATCTTGAAATTATTACAAAGGGTCTTATTAGTTGACTCCCCGCCATTCTCCTGTAATTTTGACCTTCAACTCCAGATATGTAGTTAAGTGGAAACAAAGAGTTATTCTGATTCTTCTATGTCTTTTTAAGTTTGTATAATTGCTTTTTTAGGCATAAAAGCAAGCAAGCTCTTATGAGCTGAGATGTAATGCTTTTAACATTTTATTCATCTAGATTAATTTTGAAGTAAAATGTTTCTGTCCATCTCCTCATTTTCGTTAAGTCCTGCATTACTGGTAGAACTTGGAATCTATCTATCTATCTATCTATCTATCTATCTATCTATCTATCTATCTATCTATCTATATATCTATTGTGTGACTATAAACCCCAAACAGGCCTTTTAGTGCTTAAAAGCTGCAAGATAGAAAGTCTCTAGAACATCTTTGGACTAATATACAGCACAAACAAAAAGGCAGGTTTTTAGAATTTTGCATAAGTTAAAAAGATGTATTTCCTCTTTAATTGATTGGAGATGTTTATTACAAAAGAAGGTTCCCAGGACTCTAAGGGCCTTATTACGACCTTGGCGGTTGGACTGCCAGGCTGCAGCGTCGGCAGTCGGGAGAATGCCGCCACGCCAGCAGCGTTCTGATCGCCGCATTTGGAGATTACCGCATGGCTGGTGGTGTAGCAGCGTCATGCTTCGGCTCACAGAGAGAGCTTGAAGGCATTGGCGCCACAATGCAGTGCCTGCACTGTTGTGCGTGTGCTGTTGCCATGCACCATGTTGTGCATGGCACACAGTGCATGCACGACAGTGCAGGCATAGGGGGGCACAACATGTGCCCCCATACACAATGCCCAATGGGCTAAAATGCCTGGGGGCCCTGTTTGAGGCCCCTTCCCTGCCTTTTTGTCGACCTTTCCATGGCAGGGTCCCTGCCATGAAAAGGTCAGCGGAAATGCAGGTCGTGATTAGCACGGTGGTTCTGGCATTGGCACCACTTCCATTCCCCACCGCCGCCGCAGCAAGATCCGGGATCCTGGGGTTGGCGGCGGTTTTGTGGTGGTCCTAGCCAGTAGCGGCCCGTGCAGGGAGTGCTGCCGGGCGGTGACGTGGTGCGGGGGCGGGGCAGGGTGGGGGGTAGTAAACACCGGAATATGGATGAATGCAGGTAAGTAGACAATTAAATCAATAAAACGAATTTCGTTGCGCGCGCTGCATCGCCAAAGAGACTTGCTCTCATAATGTTACTACAAACATGATCTGGTTTGTAGTAATATGCCAAAAAATAACCATTTGCTCTTGGCTATATTATTTTTCAATTACAACCTTCAAGAAGTCAACACAAACAAGCTTCTGTTTTTGAAGCAGGAATATCATCACATCATTGTAAGGGTTAAATCCAGTCACAAAAAAACCAGTTACTTAGAATTACGAGTGTAGGAACCAGATTACCAGCCGGGCACTGTGGTCGGAATGTTGGAACAGAACATTTACCTTTACGTTTTCAGAGCTACATCTGAGGAGATGTTTGGGATCAGAATCAAAGACCGCCTTTGCAAAACCCCCAAACCTGACCATTATCTGCATCGAGCAGGATAAGAATGGAGCATTGGTCAACAAGATCCTAGTCTTCAAAGTAAGATCATTAATAAAGATGTTGACTACATTCTGAGTGTAATCTGATGCATGAAGATTGTGAAGACAAAAGACTCTGTACATTCCCTTCCTACTTTCTAACAAACCCTGCCATGAATAACCGTCTCACCATCTCAATAGCACCCCCATCTAAAGCTGACTTATGTCTCAAGTTTAATAAGGCAGACAATAACTTTTCCCTCCAAAGGGTAAATACTTTTGCGCTATGAGTTAAAAGCACTGCTCTTTTGTGTCTATTCCTTCCATGGCTCCTGTCTGCTCTGGGAATAAATAACCTGATGCCTGCAGTCTGCGGAACACTGCAGGCCGTTGCGACGGAGTACCTTCTCTGCGAAACTCTAAATCAGCCCCATAGTCTTTGAACCAAATCCAACGAGTTCCTCATAATTATGAAATAAACAGATATTTACAAATGTTCGTAGATTGGTAAAAAGTGTGTATGAATATCAGATGCCAGCAAGGTAGGTAAATCCTTACTGACCCTCATCCAATAATATTCAGGATGGATGAAGAAGAATGCCATACCCAATAAGTAACAGTTTAACTGCATTAAAAGCAAACTTTGTATCCTGATGGAAACGTATTCAGTTTCTTATTGGTAAATCAGAAGTCATAAGTGTTAAAATAGCAGTGTTTATTTAGGTATTTTGGATGACACAATTGTGGAAATCCAAGATAGTACTAACTACATTTTGTTTTTCAAACACATTTAGCCATGATCAGTAAGGAACACAATTGGACAATCAAAACTCAACAAAGAGAGCATAAGAAATAAGGCTTGTTTGATGGCCGATAAAGGAATTACTATCGTTTTGAGAAAACTCAGTAAGACCCTTGAGCAGTACCTTTGCTGCTTTAGGGAAATCAGCAGATGAAACCAGCCCTTGGAGTTCCTATTGCATTGGGCCACTCAGATATCTGGACATTGAGTTACCATATTCCTATTTAATTTGATCACCAGTTAACGCATCCCGTATAATTTATTTCTTGATCTATGGCATACTCCAGTGGAAAAGGTACGCTCCATAACTCAATAATCTTTTCCAAGACCGCTGAGCACAAGATCTGAGCAATACCAAAGGGGATGATGGACGGAGGGTTAGAGCAAATCAAACACTCACCCCCAGTCAACTGATCTGGGTTTAATCCATCATCATTCTTTAGCTCACTCCACCACCCCAGTTCAGACATGGCCATATGCAAATCAGTCTGACCCTGTGCCTCATGGGAACAGTCCAGCCCGAACTGCCAAGCCATGTCTTCCCTGGACCGGAAACAAGCATCCTGGGACCGGTTTCGGGTTCACAACCCTCATCAGCCAGGCTATCTTGAATCCAGTGGCAAAGTGAGCAAGATCTGAGCTGGGATGAAGAAAAAAGGAAATAGGCTCAAAGGAGTACATTGCCGGGCCCTCAAACACTGTAATGTATCCAGATAAACGGAAAAAAAGATTTTTTAAAATTATTAATAAATTATAAAAAGGATAAAAACTTTAATGGCAAACATCAATCTGGCACAGATGACAACTTTGCTCTGCTAAATCACCTGAGACAGATCTTTCCTCTGCCCATACGGGCAGTGTAAGTACTTCTCACAGTAAAAATGGATACAAGGAAAGATGAATTCGCTTACGTTTGTTTCCTTCTCTGCATTAGCGTGTAAAAACAAATGGAAATTTGGTGTGTTGTTCGCACCGTTCTATTGTGAGCGCTCAGGCATACTTGTATAATAATTCCTAAGCTCGTTTTAGCGGGAAAGCCATAGCTGTGCAGGCTACCGTAGCTTTACTGAGCATGGAGGGAGGCCAGTTCCAGTTTCCCATGCAGCGGTTTATGGTGTTTAGGGTTCACTTCACTCTGCGAAGCCCCACATTTTTGTATCATGTTGAATTGGTGTGTTCATTTGTCTCCCTGTTTTTACATTCCTGTTCAATATTGTCAAACACAAATCATGTCCTGGATAGTAAAAATATTCCGCAACAGATGTCTCCTTCATACTATGATTAATGAAACTGTGCTACATGTTCATTCTTTGTATGTCTGCCCTGTTTCATCAGCATAAACAGATCCAGCTGGGCATCTGCTGCATGCGAACAGGCAAGCTACATTTGCAGGAATGCAAGGAAAATGACTCTCACAGATTGTTCTTGTGTTTTGATATGCTAATTGTGTCTGCTGTTATAATGTGTGCACAGGTTTTTGACCATTTGGAAGGGCTGGGTCTGAAGGTCCCTTATTTGGCTTAGTTGTGAATATCATTTTTTAACAATTATTAAATGAAAATAAGCAGCTGAATTTCTGTGAACATTTACCATACAGAACCCTTAGAGGACACATGATTGCCTTATTCTGTATTTTTAAGAGATTATGTAAACGAGCTAAAATTTCTTGTCAATCCCCTGTCAAGAGAAGAAAGTGTCGGAAAATATAGGCACTTAGGGGCATATTAGCAAGACCCACGTTAAAATTATCGTCGTTTTAGCGGCAGGAAACTGCCGCTAAAACGGCGATAATGGGCTTGCTAATATGCGTTATGGAATTCAATAGAAGCCCAGGTTAGATGTCCTGCACATCTAACCTGGGCTTCTATTGAATTCTATAACGCATATTAGCAAGCCCATTATCGCCGTTTTAGCGGCAGTTTCCTGCCGCTAAACGGCGATAATTTTAACGTGGGTCTTGCTAATATGCCCGTACTTTATGCACACCTATAAGCCATTAGAATAAATGGGCTTTGTTTCACAAATCGGGCACAAACGTGTCCACCTGATTTTTGATTCTGAGGAGCATATTTACAAGGCTCCTATGCCACCAGAGCGTCACTTTTTTGGACGCTCCGGGGGCGAACAATGCTGAGCCATATTTACAATGCCACACAAAGCCATTCTGCGTTGCTTTTCATGGCCTGGTAAATGTGGCCCCCTTTCACGCATTATTCTGCATGAAAAGAGCCCCGTTCCATGGGTGTTGCTGTGGTTGTTCCCACGCAACACCCATGGATTCTGACGCATTCCCAGATTTACAAGGTTTCGTAAATCTGGGACTGCTTCAGAATCTAACGCCACCCCAGGGGAGGTTTTAAAGTGTCCTAACAAGGAGAAATAACTTTATTTCTCCTCTTTTTATGCTCTATCTGATAAAGACTTCTAGCTGCAGACTTCTTACCTTTGAATTTCCCAGGTGTCAGGCTGGATCCGGAAACCTTTTCGTGAGTAGTACCCCTGCATGCCGTCGGGTTGCTCCATTTGGCTTCGCATGATGTCATCGGCATTGTTAGCATCGGTTATGACATTGCGTACACCTATATAGCTGCCATCCAGGTGCGCGGACATCAGTTCTCTTCTTTCCACGCCAGTTAAGTGTCGATCTGGAGAAGAGATACCCATCTGGCTCTTTTTGATAGGCTTTTTCAACTTTATCTCGAGCAAAATATTTTCTGTGTGTCGAGGGATGTCTTCTAGAAAGACAGGTTTTAAACCGTGTGGCACCTGTCACTGCTCCATGTCATTAACCGACCCCCACCTCGTCTGTCTCCGGTATTTCGAGCACGACCACGACTAGAAGTTGTGCTCGGACTGTCGGGCCATGGCTCAGAAGGCCTTGCAGGAGTGGGCTTTAAAGCTCCTTGCGGCCCAGCAGTCGACACCGGCCAGTGAGACTGAATGGAGATCCCGGTCCCGATCGAAGAAGAGAAGAGAAATTTGCGGGACTTATCCCAAAGCCCAAGTCCCCTTCTTCCCACTAGAGGTCTTCGGGATACTTGGGGAAGTGGCACAAGAAAAAGAAGAAGTCTGCATCTTCGCCTTGGCTATCGTCCGTAGAGGAACAAGGTAAGGAGCACCGACGCTCAATGCACCGTTCTGCAGAGCAGGAGCCAGGGTTGACTTCGCGCCTCCCCCCACTTCCAGGAGCCGGAGCGATCCCCACTCAAAATAATATTACAAGGCCATGTGCCTCGTGTTTGAGCGGGCCGACCCTTCGGGCCATGCCGGGTCAGAAGGGGCCCCATCGGATCTGACACTGTCGGCTCTGGCCACGGCGACAGTGGGGCCTCTTGGATTTGATCCGGGATGATGCCAGTTGTGCCAGTACGACCTTCCCCAGCGTCAGACCCGAAGTCTGTGCCTTTGGGACCGCCAGCGCCCACCGGCGGTGCCAGCCCCATTCTTATTCCCGATGACTCGGAGTCGGACCGGTGTCGCTCGACGTTGACTCCGTCACAGAAAGAACCCACAGGTTCTATGTTGTTGCCAGCCGCGGCCCGTGCAGGTAAGCGCAGTGGGGCTGGGTGGGGGGAGATTTCGACGGACGATGGCGAGGGAAAATGAAATAATTAATCTACTCTCGTCATTGTCCATCTAAATACCCCCCCCCCCTACACCTGGCCCCACCACGCTAACCTGCACTTCCCGCAGCTGGTTGTTGCCTGGACATTTGAGGACTTTTCAGGGACGGGAGAGGGTTGAGAGGGGTCTATGGACCCTTTAGAACACCAGGATGTATCTGTAGAACAGATGGACTAGTATTAGGAACTTGGGGAAGCCACATCCCCAGATACTGGCATGCTCTCTCCACCGACTGTGGCTATGAAGGAGGGGGCTTCTTATGCCATGGTGGTAAGGAGGGCAGAAGAGGTCCTTCTACTGGAGTTACCCGCCGTGCAGGTCAGGGCTAATCTCCTGACCTAAGTGCTTCAGCCTGGAGCTTCCACCTCTGAACCCCTATTGCCCTTTAATTAAGCACTAACTGATTTCCTCCTAGGCACTTGGTCCAAGCCTAGCACAGGGGCTCCTGTGCTAGGACAATTGCACGCCACCATCACCCTACTCCGGACAACCCAAGGTTCCTCAGCCAAAACCCACCCTGAGAGCTTGGTGGTGTAGGCTTCGACTTCCCATGGCACCTTCCCTTCCACTCCTCCAGATAGGGAATCCAAGAGGCTGGACACACTTGGGAAGAAGATGTTTTCTCCCACCAGCCTGGCATTGCGGTTGGAGAATAACGCATGCTTATTGGGCTGTTTCTCCCACTCCCTTTGGGAAACGGTTGTGCTAGTGCTGCCACAGGTCCTGGAGGAGGCCAGGGCTGTACTCTCCCAGGCAGTGAAAGATGGGAGGGATTCAGCAAAATTCACCATTAGGTGAGTTCTAGACATGACTAAATCGCTGGGCAGAGCGGTTTCATCGATGGTGGCCTTAAGGCGCAACGCCTGGCTAAGAACATCTGGCTTCTCGGGTGATGACCAGACTAATCTAATGGACATGCCCTTTGACGGATCTCGTCTCTTTGGAGAGAAGGCGGACTCTGCCCTGGAGTGCTTCAAGGAGTCTTGTGCTACAGCCAGATCCTTGGGCCTCTCAGTACCACTCCGTGGCCAGTCTACCTTTTGCCCCTTTCATGGCAGTGGAAGGGGTTTTCAGCCACGCCAACCATATCCCAGCCATCGTCCTGTGCAGACTTCCCAAGTTGTGCGAGGACGTGGACGCAGCTCATTCCAACCTCGGAATGAAAGACAGAAGTCGTCTGCCACCCAGCCCTCGGCATCCGCAACCTCCAAGCACTACTAGTATGAGTCTGCAAGACCACTCTACTCCAGTTGAAGGGAGAATTCATCACCATCTCCGCCACTGGAGGTCCATACCATAGGACAAGTGGGTCTTGCAGATCATTCAGGAGTGCTATTCTTTTCCTTTCCTTTCTTTTCCTCCTTCTATTCTGCCACTTCAAGAACTCCAAGAGGAAGTTACAGCTCTTCTGGCGAATGGGGCTATAGAGAGGATTCAAATTTCAGAAATAGGCGGTGGTTCCTATTCCCGCTACTTTCTGCTTCCAAAGAAGAACAAGGGGTTGTGCCCGTTTTAGATCTTTGGAGCACCAATCTCTTCCTCAAGAAGGAGAAGTTCAAGATGCTTGTGTTGGCTCAGGTCTTGTCTGCCCAAGACCAAGGATACTGGCTGGTAGCATTGGACTTGCAGTATGCGTATTTTCACATCCCCATCCTGCCGGGCCACAGGCGTTACCTGCGATTCAAGGTAGGCCACAAGCACTTTCAGTTTACCGTGCTGCCTTTTGGCCTTACCAGCGCCCTTCGGGTGTTCACCAAGGTGATGGCGGTGGTTGCAGCTCATCTGTGCAGGTTAGGGGTTTCAGTCTTCCTCTTCCTTGACGACTGGCTGTTGAAGGCAACCTCGCCCCAGGCTGTCGTCTCCCATATTCAGACCACGGCAGACCTCCTGCATTCACTGGGGTTCTCTGTAAAGGTGCCGAAGTCACACCTGACTTCTTCTCAGACACTCCCTTTCATCTGAGCTGTTCTGGACACAGTGCAGTTTCGGGCTTATCCTCCCGAGCAACGAGTCCAGGTTATTCAGGTTCTGATAGCGATGTTTCGGCCTCTATCCTGGATTTTGGTGAGACTGACTCTGAGGCTGCTGGGTCTCATGGCCTCCTGCATCCTTTTGGTAAAACACACCAGATCGCGTATGCGGGCTCTGCAGTGGGACCTGAAGTTCCAGTGGACGCAACATCAGGGGAATGTCTCCGACATGGTCCATATCTTAGAGGGACCTGCATAAGACCTGCAGTGGTGGTTGACGAACCGCAATTGGGTCAGAGGCAGACCCCTTTCCCAACCAGATCTCACAGTAGTGACAGATGCGTCACTCCTGGGATGGGGGGGCCATCTGGGAGAGGTGGAGATCATGGGACACTGGTCGCCGGCGGAGTTGGGGCTCAACATCAATTTGTTGGCGCTTTGGGCAATCCGGTTGGCATTGAAAGCATTTCTTCCCTCTTTCAAGGGGAAGTTAGTACAGGTGTTCACGGACAACATCGCTGCCATATGGCACTGCAACAAGCAGGGCAGGGTGGATGATGGACCCTTTGTTAAGAGGTCCTATGTCTCTGGACATGGCTGGAACAGCATAGCATAACCCTGGTGGTTCAACACCTGGCAGGTTCTCTGAATGCCAGGACAGACAAACTCAGCCATCGATGTCTAGCGAATCACGAATGGCGTCTCCAGTCGGAGGTGGGGCAAGGTCTCTTTCAACAGTAGGTAGAGCCTTGATTAGATCTGTTCACTTCCGAAGAGAATGCACAATGTCAGCAGTTTTACGCGCTGGAGTCTCCAAGGAGGCTATCGCTCAGCACGCTTTTCGTTGCGAGTGGAGCTCAGGCCTACTGTATGCTTTTCCGTCCATACCACTTCTGCCCAGGGTTCTCAAGAAGATCATGAACGTCCAGGCCCAAGTCATTCTTGTGGCTCCGGACTGGGCAAGGAGAGTCTGGTATCCAGAGCTTCTAAAAATGAGCATCGATCCTCCGATCAGGCTGCCCCTTCAGGAAGATCTTCTGTCACAGCAACAGGGGAGGGTCCTCCACCCGAACATGTCAACTCTCCGCCTCCAATAGTGGAGATTGAGCAGCGACAGTTGACAGCTTTTGACCTTCCTCCTGAAGTATGTGAGGTTATTTTGGCGGCCAGACGGCCCTCCACTAAGACAGTATATGCCTGCCATTGGCAAAAGTTTGTAAAATATTGTACATAAAGGTCTATTGACCCTCTTTCCACTTCTCTTTCTACTATTCTTCTTTTCATTCTTACCCTTGCCCAGCAGGGCTCTACGTTGGGTAATCTAAAGGATTATCTTTCTGCTCTGTCTGCTTTCTTGCGGCTGCCGGACCAACCCTCTTTGATCATATCTCCTGTTGTAAATAGATTCTTAAAAGGGCTTGTACATGTGTTTCCACCAACACCCTTTGTCATGCCGTAGTGGGACCTTAATTTTGTTCTCACTCTTCTTATGTACTCTCCTTTCGAGCCTTTGCATATTGTTCTTTCCGGCTGCTTACCATCAAAACAGCCTTTCTGGTGGCAATAACATCGGCCTGGAGAGTGAGTGAGTTTCACGCATTGCCATCCAAGTCTCCCTATATGATGATCTTTGGAGATAAAGTGGTGCTTCTCACCCGGGCTTCATTCTTGCCAAAGGGGGTGAGTCCATTTCATCTGGGTCAATCAGTTACATTGCCCACCTTTTTTGCTCCCCCACATCCCTCTAAGGAAGAGGAGTGTCTCCATCATCTAGACCCAAAAAGAGCATTGTCATTCTATCTTGACCGCAAAAAAGAGTTCCGGGTGGATGACCAACTCTTTGTGGGGTATGTGGGAGCTAAAAAAGGTCGGGCAGTGTAATAACGGACCATTTCTCGCTGGGTCGTTCTCTGCATTAAGATCTGCTATGCCCTGGCTAAGAAGCAGCCCCCAAGTGATTACAAGCTCATTCAACCAGGGGGAAGACTGTGACCACAGCCCTGGTTTGGGGCGTCTCAGTCATGGACATCTGACAGGCAGCAACCTGGGCATCTTTGCACACGTTTGCCAAGCACTACTGCCTGGACAGTCAGGTTTGCAGGGACAGGCATTTTGCCCGTTCGGTCCTGCAGGACTTCTTATTGTGAGAAATCTGTCCACCACCAGGATGGATTGGCTTGGGTATCTATTCAAATGTAAGGAATCTGCAGCTAGAAGTCTTTATCAGATGAACAAGTTACCTGCCTTCGGTAACGCATTATCTGGTAGAGACAATATCTAGCTGCAGATTGCTTACAGACCCACCCAAGCCTCCCCGCTCTGCAGATTCATTTGCTAGTGCTAAGGTTGTTCTCTTTTTCAGGGCCCAAGTTATGGCACACACTCAAGTCAGTCACTTCATGGTTCTGGGCTTCTGGCGTGGCAAAGTGAAAAGTACAGCGCCTGGGTGGCACCTATATAGGTGACCGTAACTTTATAACGCCCGCTAACGATGCCGACAATGTCACGTGGAGACGAATGGAGCCACCCGACATCGCGCAGGGGACTGCTCACGTAAAAGTTTCCAGATCCAGCCAAACTCCTGGGAAATTCTACGGTAAAGAATCAGCAGCTAGATGTTGTCTCTACTAGATAATGCGTTACCGAAGGTAAGTAACTTGTTTTTCTATGTGTGCTGCATCCTGCAACACACATAGAAGGAGGAAAATGCCATCAATGATTGTTTTTGTGCAGGAAGGTGTCCCTTCCTCCACAAAAACAATCATCACTGCAACGCAGGCACCCTTGCACCATGAGGTGCCTGCGTTGGCGCTAGGCCGCCAATTGTGCACCAGCACAGAGGAAAGCACAGGGATGCATTGTATTGCTGTAAATATAATGCATCCCTTCACTTTCCTAATGACTCAGCTCGGCGCAGAAAGATGGCTTGCAGCTCCGCAATGCGTTGTTTTCTAGTAAATATGCCCCAGGGTTCTGTGACAATTTTGCCTCCCCCTTCGAGTTATGCCCCATGAAAACTTTAGGAAATGTGGGGTACTGTCTCCCAATTCTTTCTTTTACGTGTCTGTCAGGGAGAAAATTCAGTTATAATATTTGGTAAAAAAAAACGTAAATGTACTATTTACCTTTCCGATATATGTAAACTGGAATGTAGAGGTCCTATCGCACCAATGCGAACGTGGAGGTAATTTTCCCCGAGGAAAAAAGCTACATAAGATAACAGTTTTCCCCAAGGGAAGAGGCATTCCTACGGGACACTGACCCTCCTTCAGGTTGCCCAGAAGTTGCTAGGTGCTGCATGGGAAAGTAGAGATCTCTCCTCTGTGTTTCACCTCTCTGTCAGTCTGTAATCCATGGGATAGGGCGCCATCATTATTAGCGATGTCCTAAGGTCTCACTCCAGGTTGCAGGTGGCTGCTGATTACCAGAGTAGTGAGAGTTTTACCCTCATATGGGATCTCATAAGGATCCAATGGGTATCAAGGTAGAAAATAATTTACTGTTGGGGAACAAGACATCCAGCCTGACAACGGGAGAATGGACTTTGTGAGAGGGTTATTTTTCATGCAGAGGTTCTGGTTCTAAGTTTGAACTCTAGAATGGGAGTATTGCTTCAATCAGTGGGCCCATTCTCACACACATTTGTAAATCTACATCTTTACAGGTCATCTACAGGTTTACACTTTGAGAAGAGTTCTGATCTTCGGACATCATGATTTCTCATACCTTTCCATGAGTAGATTTCCAGTACTGCAGGTTTTGTTAATTTCTTTTTCATGCGTGTGAAGCCAGTTGCGCATGCACAATTGTACATTGTGTAAAACTGTGCATGCCGAAATGCCTTCACCTGACTGTAATTTCAATTCTATAGTTCTTTTTTTCTCCACAAACTGAATATACTTCCCCTTAGAGAAACCCCTTCTTTTACACACCCACCAACTGTTAGGTGTTCCACTCTCATTCCCACTCTGGAAAACAGGTTTACTCCTGCCTTTTGCAGGAGTAAATCTTCAAATGTTTCCAGGGTGGGAAAGGGTCACAGACGGTTTTGTGACTACCCACAAGACCTACTCAGTTTCCTGCCAGCGATTATATGAATACCATAATGTGGTAGCATTACATCTTAGTAAATTGATTTATGCACGTATATGTAAGTCAAGCAGTTTGCACATGAAACATAAACATACATGTACAAATTACTTTGTGAGTTAGGCTCGGCATTCTGATTTAAAGCGCTAGTTGGACTGTCTAAATAGGATTCTTCTATTGAGCTAAAATAAGTCAAAGCAAAGAATTTAGGGGCAGATTTACAAGCCCCGTGCGCCACTTTTGCGCTTCCGTTGCGTCACTTCTGTAACGCAGCGGCGGCGTAAAGCTAGCGCCATGCTGCGGGGGATTTACAACGTGACGCATCTAGGGAGATGCGTCAAGTCGTAAAGCCCTGCGCCACATGAAACCTGCGTCAGGTTTCATGTGGGCGTTCCGGTGCAGGAACGCCTCGGAAAGATGCCTGAGTGAAATCTACAAGATTTCACTCAGTCACTTTCTCGACCCCGCTGCGTCAAAACCTTGCGCCTGCTTGAAGCAGGCGTAAGGTGTGACGCACCATGTGGAAGATAGGCCGGGTTGGCACAGTGCTGAAGTTGCGTCGCGCCCGCGACACAACTCCAGCACTGCGCCAACCTTACGCCGGCAGATGCGACACGCATCTGCCAATCCTTGCGCCATGGCGCGCCGCATTGTAAATGCGGCGCATCCGTGGTGGCGCAACGATGGCATTGCGTGTCGCACGTTTCTTGGCGCATCCCTGCTGATTTGCAGGGATGCGCCAGGAAACGTAAATCTGCCCCTTAGTGAGCAATTCATCTTTGGAAGTTACTGTGGGAAAAGGACATATTAGTCAATTCCCTAGAGCAGTTAGTATTGCAGTCTTCACCTCTGCTTTACTAACAGATGACTTCCACCCATTTTAGACGTCCCCTCCGACTTGGAAGTGATTATCTTGTTGTTAGTGATTCCGCCAATGCCATGGTGAAGCGCACGTCATAGGGGCCAGACAGCAGATTTTTATTGCATTTCATAAGGAAATCCCCAAAGCAGGGTTGTATTTCCTAAAGACTAAAGGTAATGGCCCTGATGCGTAGAGATTCTTTCATGGCGCGGTGGACCATTTTTCAATGGTGATGGCGGGTAGTAAAAGTATGTAGCAGTGTCGTGGCTGCCCTGTGATAGATGGGCTGCCAGGTCATGGGTTTGCAACAGTGAAGCCAGCTGGGGCTGTGCCCTTGGAAACCAAACTTTCCTTCACCTTTAAATGAGGATGGGGATCCACAAATTTAGTGATGAAGGGGCACCACGGATTTACTGCCTGGGTCCCGAGCCACCGAACACTAAATGAAGCCCATAGGCGACTCTTGATTTTACACCAAAAGTGACTTTATTTTTTCATTGAAAATAGCCTTCTCTGAGATGCACCTCAGTGAGGAGGACAGAATCTCCCTATTTTTAAGTTATCCTCTTTACTGTTCCAAATTGTGGCATGAAGAATTGCGAAGTTGTTCCAGGTTGAGATTCAGAAAAGAATACAGTGGGAGAAGTCTAGATGAGAGAGAGAGAGGCCCACACCTAAGATGGCCGCCTCGTGAGAATTCATGTGAGAGCACAGGGTTCAGAACAAGTCTATCTAAAAATGTCTGCAGGTCCCTTATTTGCCAGATCTCTTTATGTGCCCAACCAGGCCACAACCACCGTCGGGACACAGGGACCCCAGTACTACAGCAAGAGAGACCAGTCTCAGGTAAAGCTTTAGGTAGTTTCTGGATCGAGAGCTCCACCAAATCCTGGATGCAGCGAAGGTCCGACTGGCTTTGAAGATGAGCAAAGTGTAGTTCAGAGAGTGGGCAGACCATAATGAGATCCACGGTGTATGAGATCACTCACACCAGTGAGTTCTTTACAGTGAAAAAGTTCTTTAAAATGAATGATGTTAGACACACTCGAAAAACACCTCACTAGTGTGGCGTTAAAAGGACTTCTTGTTAGCTTATTAATCATGTATACTTGGGATGACAGTTTACTATCATGGTGGAGTACACTGATGCAGTGTGTTACTGATTTATGACACATTAGATAACTGATGTGTGATCATTTGTGGGAATGCGCAACGCACAAACATAGATTTTGGTGGAGGCTAAAGGACCAATGGGGTAGAGTTGCAATATTATGTTAACTTATGATCTTCTGTTAGGCACATCAATAAGTGAAGTGATAAGTTCTGAGGACTTACCATGTAGTGGTTCCTGTGTTACCCTTTAATGTTTACTTTAGGATTAAAGATGCGTGATAAAAACTCTAGAACAATGTCTAGTAACACTTTCACCATGTGCTTTTCGGATAGTTTCACCCTGCAATTACCATCAGCAGAATATTGGTGGTACTGCAGAATGCAGAATGTTGGAGGTAATAGTACGGGATTAACGTGGAACTTCTGCATCTGCGATGCAGTAAAACTGAATCAAACTAGCAGTTATACATAGTGAAAATATCCCAAATAGCAAAAATATATGATGTCAGACCCCGAAGGGGGGGCACAGATCAGGCAGGAGCTACTGAGCCTCAACCGTGGGGATAGTGGTTGTTTGCCAATGGTCCCTGGAGTCAATCCTGCTATGGCTAAGTAACATGGGCCACTTACACACACTTATCTCTTAGAGTAGTTAGGGCAAGCAGTTACAGGTTTCTCAGGGATGGACTGTGAGGCGCTCAAGCTCAGGACCTACCTATTAACCAACAGACACAATAACCTAAATGTCCAGCCCAGTGCTTATCTTTTAAGAATACGAAAGTATTTTAAATCACACAGCAGTGCTAAATACTATAAGATGCAACATAATATACAGGGCAGTGACCCCCGGTTTGACCCTCCCTTGTGGTGCTAGTAGTCAAGTGAAAGCATGTATGACTCAGACTCAGGTGCAGTCTTAGATTTCCCCACAGGCAAATGTACACTCAGGTCACGGTTTTCTCACATCTTACCTGCTGGTGGTGTAGCAGGTTGGTGATTGTCTATTCTTCAGTCCTTGAGAGCGGACCAGGTGGCCCATCATCTCCCTTGTGAAATCATCACCTCACTATTCACTAAACTCAGGACAGGGAGATTAGACCTCTCCCCACAATGAGGGCACGCTTGGTGTGCCTTCCCAGGTCACTCCAGGACCTTCAATAGTCAGGGGCAGGTCTAGGCCTCTATGCCGTGCTACATTATTGGGACACTAGGGTCAAAATAAAAGTGAGGATACCTGATACACATGCAGTTTTTAAATTCAGAAACCTCTCTAAGTGTACGCATTACAAACTGTGCCAGGCACAGTCCCGGGAAAGTCATGTCACTTTCTCTATCAACACGTTTCAACATTTCAGAATTGTACACATTCTTACTTCGGTACAATATTGGGGAAAGTCAGTACAATGGTGTAGTTGTACATTATTTATTTTCTATCAATCATTCAATCACTGATTGATTGATAGTTGTACATTATTTATTTTCTACAAAGGTAAATTATTTGCCTCATTGAGAAACCACCTTCTTTTCACCCACAGAAATTTTTGAGGGTCTTCTGTTACTCTTCCCATCCTGGTAAACGACTTACTTTTGTCCTTGATTGGTGTAAATCTTTGACCGTTTCTTGGGTTGAAAAGTGTCAGAGGGGGTTTATTAAAGTTCAAAACAAAAATGTTTATAGCTCAGATTCACTAAAAGTTGGACTGCTCATCACAGCATCGAAATTTGTAACACGAGGTTACTTGTTGTCTGTTAACTAAAGCATTGCACTATGGCATGAAGACAAGCCACCAGTATCCAGCATGAGATTTTTATGTTTTTGGGACACTTTTCAGTAAGGATTTCCATTTGAGGATAAGAGCACAAGGTTAAGCCCCATACAATATGTGATTACAAATAAATCACATCATGTGTAGATATCTCACATGATAAACGGTAGTCTCCTTGAAAGCCTTTGAATTCACTTGACATAAAAATTTGACACAAAGCTAGAGCAGGCTATTTTAAGGGATCTGGCTTTGTGCCAGATCCTATGAGGATTGCCTAGTTCCACCTCCGTAGCGCCTCCTTTGTATGCCATAAAGGGAGCATTGGTCCTTAGTGGAACAAATGGATTTTCGAGCTGCATGACTGCCAACTTTCAGTGCAAAATATGTTTTGAGCACAAAAATGTTGGTTAACATAGTAATTTGTGCTACCAAGGAATAGCAGATATGGGTCTATGGGCCTTTGAAAGCAGACAAGAGAAAGTTGATTTGTAAAGCGAATAAAGGGATCAATATGCAGGCAAGCATATCATGCATTTTTATAATACCAATAGTTGAATATTAAAATTATGATTATAGGGGCATTTTGGGTGAGAAAGGGATACATAGCTCTATTCCCATATTTAAATATATTTAAATAGTTATTGTTTCTAAACTGAAATTAACAATCATTTGTTTAAAATGAAGTCTGTTATACAGCCCTCCTTCAGACAGTTCAAGTGCCTCCTAAAACCAAAATACTCATGCTTTCAAGAATGTGGTAACAACTACTGACCTAAATATTTCATGAGACCCTCTGCTACATCGAAAAGTAACAGCTGGGAGTCATGCCATTGATTGATTTATAAACATTTGAACGTGTAAGCTATCTGAAGCTAATTTCTAAGCAGTATCCATCTACCTGGATTCAGCACTGTTGCAAAGAGTGATAACATACAGCACACAAAGTTTGGCGGTCGTGATCATCAAGATAGTATCAAAGATACTTATTTTGTGATTTTGAAAGAGAAGCACTTATATCAGTAGCGTATTTCTAAACATAAATTGCTGACTGGGCCAGCATTGTATTTTTGTGAAAATAGCCATGATTCAGATGCACTTTCGGCACAAATTACTGGTGCTCTTGGATTTGAACTTATGTATGGGAGCTAGGACTGACAGGATTGGAGGTGGTTCATTTAGAGAAACACGATGGATATTACTCTGACACAAGATCCGCCAAGCTGTTCTTGGTGAGAATGCTGGGGGCTTTCACTTTTCATCTCCCACAAGGAAACTTGATTTGCATTTTAGTCTACAAACCATCTGGTCATAAAAATCAAACAGTGCGAAGTGCCTGATTTTCAAAAGAGGCTAGATATTTGCACTGCAGTGCAACCAGCCTCTGTCTTTGCAAGGCGAGGAATGCTCAAAGAATTGTAAACATTTGACTAGCGACTCCTAGTGAAAAGTTACCAGTGCTGGGAGAGAGGCCAGTAGGAGACCACCGCAACTAGGGCAATTAGCAACATCAAGTACTGCATAGCGCACATTGGCTGAGCAGAACATGTTCCCTTTTAGGAATTAATATCTCAGTCTGTGCTTAATTTGTAAAAAATGAAGTGCCAGGGCCCAAAGTATTTCTTAGGAGTCTGCTGCAGCTGGGACCACCCACAGCTCCTTCCACTGCTACCAAATGCCAGGAACAGCTGTACTCATGTGCTAGTTTTATCCTTTTTTAGAAAGTATTTTAAATTGTGAAATGGTCCACTGATTTCTACTGAAACAGTAGACACAAAACGCCACCATGTGGTGGGTAAATACATGCGAATATGTTGTGATGTATGACAAGTAGCCGAGGAGTATCTTTGAGGATTTTTTATTAGTCTTAGTTGCAGGATGGTATTCAAGTACAGCAGTCCCACCAGGAGCCACTCGCCTGCTGCTCAGCCCATCTTAAACTGTCACACCTCACCACACAGGCACCCAAACATTCCAATCATCTCCATCACACCAACATTCCACACCGAACACTCACACTGGCTGAGCAGCTAGGAGCCCAGGTAATATAAGAGATGCATTAATACATAAGCAGGATATATCACAATGTTTAGAAATAAGTACTGGTTCCGAGCACTGGCAACTACCAGCACAAATTAAACACTGACAGCTAGGAAAAAGTAATTGAGAAAAAGGTTGATGAAATATAAATCCATATTTCATACACTCCTAGACACAACAATTCCCATTCAGTAAGCAAGAGTCTAGGCACATAACACCCACAAAGTAGTTCTCCTATAAAACAACTGAAGCAAACGTGTCTTCAATTTAGTACGTGCCTATATTGTAGTCTGAGAAAGAACGGTTTGGCATACTCCTTAGCCAGAACATATTTTCCCCACTTTTACATGTCCTAGGTCATTTCCTCTTCCTTCTCCCGCTTGGTATCTTCCTTCCCTCCCCTCCACAATTGGTCTTACCTTTTGGAATGTTCACATATCCTATCAGCTTTGTGACAGTTGTGTCCTGGCCATCTCTCAAATAATATTTGTAAAACAAGAGGGATTAGGGGCACAATAGACGTTTAACATCTGCTTGAAACGGTCACATTCTATTCTTTAGTGTTTTTGGTAAATGCATCCAAAGACTAAGACAAGTGCAATAAAGGATGCCTGACTACGGAAACACCCACTACGCCGGAATCAACAAAAAAATCCTTCGCGGGGGAAGGCAAGATGGCGGCTGTGTGAACGCTGCTGAAGCCACTCATCTAATGCTCCGTGGCATAAACACGGTTCGGATGCTCTAAAACCCCCGACTTCACAGATGATTATTCCCCTGATTGCAGAAGGCGGACGGCGAGGGCATCGAAAGAGGCTGTTTAGTGAAACAACCCGGTTTACTTATCTGCTGGTGCTGGCTCGAGCTCTCGTGAAGCCGCTTCTCCATTGGTGCGGCGCGGCGCTCAGCACTTGGTCTTTTCAGCGTAGGATGCCTCCCAAGCCGTCGAGGCCCCCGCGGGAGCGAGTGGAGAGTTCCGCGGTGAGTGTGAGCGCGGCAGGAAAGCTCCGAGGTCCGCTGGCTCCACGGAAGACTCTGACCGGAAGAAAGGCTGGGGACGCTGGGGCATATTAGCAAGACCGGCGATAAAATTATCGCCGTTTTAGCGGCAGGAAACTGTCGCTAAAACGGCGATAATGGGCTTGCTAATATGCGTTATAGAATTCAATAGAAGCCCAGGTTAGATGTCCTGCACAGCTAACCTGGGCTTCTATTGGAATTCTATAACGCATATTAGCAAGCCCATTATCGCCGTTTTAGCGGCAGTTTCCTGCCGCTAAAACGGCGATAATTTTATCGCCGGTCTTGCTAATATGCCCCGCTATTCCCTCGGCTGGCAGCAAGGAGGTGGAGTCAGCCAAAACCAACAACAAGGAACAGCGTCCCGGGGTAGAGGCAGAACAAGTTCTACAGCGCAAGGTGATCCCTGATATGTTTGCCGGTCCTGGGAAACTGAAGGTGAAGACAAGTACTGCTGAAAAAGCGGAGACTTCTTGCCTGAATGATGGAGCTTTGTCAGTACTGGCAGTGGTGAACTGTGACCCCACAGTGGATTTTGTGAGTACTAGTCCGGCTACACTGGGGGGGTCAGCTTCGGTGCAGGGGGACAGTGATGCACTTGAATTGATAACCTTTATAACTGGGGACAATCAATGCAGTGAGGAGCTTCCGGCGGATAACTCAACAAGAGACCCTAAATATATGTCTACTGTGGGGAAGGTAGAGGGGACCCCGGAATGTGGAGAGAAATTCTTCTCCCTGAATGAAGATTCTGAGCTATCCAACCCCAGTGAGGGAGAGGCCTCTGATCTGGATAATACAGGCTTAGATACAGATAGCGTCCTTTCTAACCCTAGTACTCAAAAACGCCTGCCTTCCCTAACCAAAAGAAGGAGGAGAATCCATACTGGGGAGGGGGGGAAAAAAGGTGGAACTGGTCAATCTGGCTCTGACAATAGTCGCTCCAGCCAATTAAAATGGGACTACTCATCTACTCAGCTTTTGACGGAAGATGGGGGTATGATGATGGAGGTGTGGCAGATGGCCCTAAAAGCAGGGTGGAAACTCCTCGACGGAGGCAGAACCTTCCCCATCAATGAGTCTGATATACTCAACTCTCAAGCAAATGCAGGGGGAAGCCAGACAGGAACATAAACGGGCTCACCTAGCTACAAAGAAGCTTCAAGGTGCCATTAGGAAAGTAAATAAATCGTGCGCCGAGATTGCGGAGAGAACTAGGGCTCTTGAAGAACGGGTGGTCGTTTTAGAGGCTGAAACTGAGAAGTCAACCCGTCAAGTTGTGTCAAATGAAACGCGGATGACGGACGTGATGTGGAAGCTAGAAGATTTTGAAAATCGCCAGCGGCGTAATAACTTAAGATTGCTTGGCATTCCGGAAAATGCAGAGGGTGGGGACATCAGAGGCTTTGTGCTCCGCTTGCTGAAGAGTGGTCTTCCCGAACTCTCACAATGGGACTGGGATACTGAGGTGCAACGAATACATCGCTTCCCACTTATGCTTAAGAAAAGGCAAGGGCAGAATGTGGAGACTGACAAACCCAGAGCCATACTGATATTTTTGGGGAATTTCCTCCTTCGGCAGGCAGTGTTTGACAAAGCCCGACCAGATTCAAGACGCTCGGCTGAAGGTCATACCTTCTTTGTCAGGCCAGATTTCTGCCATATGACAGTAGAAAGAAGGTGGAGGCTTCGCCACCTAATTTTGCCATTTCAAAAGAAGGGTTGCGAGGCCTACTTACTCAGTCCAGCACGACTTAAAATCATATGCAAAGGAATTACCAGAGTATTTTCCTCAGAAATACAGGCTCAAGACTTTTTGCGGGAAATCTCTGAGAAATAGGGGCTTGAGTGGTCTTGAGGGATAAATGGGGTTGTCAGTGGGATGAATTTGGATTAAATTGATTTTTTTTTTTTTTTGCTCTAAACAATCACTTGGGGGTTAATATGGTTTTTTGGGGGGAGCAGATGAGTGGCGAGGGATGGCAGCTTCTGCAGGAGGCGTCACAAGGGTCTATGGACCTTTTTTGCCTTGGGAAAGAGGGGTGGGGGGGTGGAGGGTGGGTGAAGGGGGGTGGGGCGCAGGGGGGGTGAGGATCCAGCCAATAAAAGGTAATGAATTAGTATCAATAGGTAATAAGATCTGGAACAGACTGGACTTGCTGTGGATTACTAATGGTATTGGGTAAATTGCGGATAGCCTCAGTTAATATTTGTGGCCTGAATAATCCCTCGAAAAAACGTAGGATTAATGAAGATATGAAATACTTACGGGCAGACATAGTTTGTCTTCAAGAGACCCATTTGGAAGCTGGCAGACAAAAGATAGCAGTGTTTGATGGATATCAACTGGTCTCTGCCACAACTCAGGGAACACGCACAAGAGGGGTAGCGATCCTGGCCCGCAAAAAAGGTTTTAGGTTTCCACGAACGAAATCGGACTGCTATGGGAGATGGGCTATTACTCACTGCTGTTTGGATAACTATTCTTTTACGTTATGTTCTGTCTATGGATCAGTGCTGGATGAACCAGCTTTATTTGATTGGTTGAATGTGGAGTTCGTTGGGTGGCCGTTACCTATAATCTTGTGCGGGGATGCTAACATCAATTTAAACAACGAGAATATGAAATTAGGTGTGCATTCATATCAGGGTCGCAAACCCAAAGTTTTTAATGCTTTGTTTAATTTATGTAACACACATGGATTATTTGATGCATGGGCTACAGCTAAATCTCAAGATATGGGATATACATTTTTTTCTGCCCCTCATCAAACTCATGCAAGGTTAGATTATTTTTTGTATCCCAGGAGGTGCTAATTGGGTCCGATATCATAAAATTCCCCGGGTTATGTCGGATCATAACCCGCTTGTATTAGAGATCTCACTTCAAGCATTAAAACCTTCTATGTCTCATTGGACTTTTAATAGAGCACTTTTATATGAGGAAGAATATATCCAACATATGTTGGATTGGATTCCGAGATTTATAGACGAGAATAGAGGCAGTGCAGAGATAGGGATAATCTGGGACACACTCAAAGCCGGGATAAGAGGGGAAACACTGCGGTATGGCTGGGCCTCGCAAGCAAAAGAAAAAAGGCATCTTCAAGCACTATATCAGGCACTTAGTGAAGCAGAAACACAATTAATACAGGCTCTCATAAATAAAAGAGAGGTAGAGCAGGCACAAATTAAGGTGGCTTTAGTTAAATCTACAATTATGGATCTTTCGGCCAATAAGGCGGCAAGTAAGTACTGTGCTTGGCGAGCCAAGATATATGAATGCAACGAGAGAGTCGGCCACCTCCTGGCAGTGCGGACCAGACAACGAATAACTCAGGAGGGGATATTAGAAATAGAAGATCCCGGGGTAGGGTTAGTTAATCAACCTCTAGAAATACGTGCTGCTTTTCAACGGTTTTATCAGAAACTTTATATGGATGATATCACCACCG
Organism: Calotriton arnoldi; assembly: GCA_963921515.1. Taxonomy (NCBI): domain Eukaryota; kingdom Metazoa; phylum Chordata; class Amphibia; order Caudata; family Salamandridae; genus Calotriton; species Calotriton arnoldi. Next base: position 789,785 of record CAWUFW010008231.1, on the reverse strand, counting down.
AAGAGGAAGCCATACAGAGTTATTTAACAGGGATTTCTTGTGAGAGTTTGTCAATAGAGGAGAGGGATGCACTTGATGCACCTATAACAATAGATGAAATTCAAGAAGCTATTAGGTCATTGGTAAATGGTAAGGCGGTGGGTACGGACGACATTCCTGGTGAGTTTTATAAAATTTTTACCGCCCCGTTACAGGAACTAATAAAGGAGGTGTTTCTGGACGTTCAGGCGGGGAGAGGAGCTCCTGGTTCCTGGAAATCAGCGAATATTATTATTTTCCCTAAGAAAGGGAAACCGGTGAGAGAGATGGGGTCTTATCGACCTATCACTTTAATAAACAGCGATGTCAAACTAGTTGCCAAAATTCTGGCTAAACGATTGTCAGAGGTTATTAAAAAATTGGTTTCTCCAACCCAGCACGGATTTGTACCCGGACGAAGCACAATTGATCATATCCAGAGGGTAATTGCTCTTTTGATGAAGCAGGAATCACCGGGGACCCTATCGGGCTTATCTTGCTTGATGCGGAGAAGGCCTTTGATAGGGTCTCCTGGCCGTTCCTGTGGGCAACTCTGAAGACCAGAGGGTTTGGGGATGGTTTTATCACCGCCATCGCGATGATGTATAGAGACCCTGTGGCAAGAATTTCAATAATGGGAGAGATGTCGGATCCCGTTTTCATTGGTAGGGGGACTCGCCAGGGGTGCCCGTGTTCCCCCTTATTGTTCGCGCTGTATATCGATCCACTAGTTAGGAAGATCGAATACAATAACCAGATTCCAGGAATGCAGAGTATAGGGGGGAGCACTAAGATACTGGCTTATGCCGATGATCTAGCAATCATTACTTCTAATCCCATGACGGCAATGAGGGAGATTGAAAAAGAAGCGAATATTTTTGGGAAACTCTCTGGTTACCGCCTGAATTCAACTAAAACTCAGGTTGTGGTCGGCAAAGGTATTCAGATGAGCGACCCTGTGTGGTACAGAGTGCTATTTATTTGGGAGTAGAAATCACGGCAGATGTTGCAAAGATCTCGGGAAACAATTTGAATCCGCTGCTTGTTAAATTCAAAGCTAAATTTAATAGATTAGAAAGTCTCAAACTGACGATGGTTGGAAGATGCAATGCTATCAAAATGCTTTTTTTACCTAGGATTCTGTATTTCTTTAGGGCTATTCCTCTGATTATCTGTAATTCTTGGTTTGTCTCTATGAATCATTTATTCTCTAGGTTTATTTGGGCTAACTGTCGCCCTCGTAGAGCGCTTAAATTGCTAACATTACCAAGAGAGAGAGGGGCGTGGGCAGTACCCATTCTTCAGCTCTATCATTGGGCATCAGTCATACATATAGCAGGGACATTGCTTAACGAAAAAGTTGAGACCACACAGATCGGGGCGTCTGCATCTGTTTTTGAGTTATTATTAGGGGAGGAAGCTCCGGGGTGTCTTTTACGACATATCGAATTGAATTATTATAAAAGGGTTAAATTTAAAATTTTACTCTGTGCATTTAAGGTTTGGACTGCGGTCCGGAAAAAATTTGGCCTTGGGCGTATTAATGCTTATACTCCAATATTTAAGAATGGCTGTCTTCCAAATATTTTTAATGATGGGCACATGCGGTACTGGTACAATAAAGGGGTCAGGGTGGTGGGTGATGTCACTAAAGGGACTGAAGTGTTGTTATTTGAAACTATTAGAGATAGATTCGGGTTAAATAATCGGCAGTTTTTTAAATATCTTCAAATAAGAGATTTTTTAGTTAAGAAAACTGGCGGTGCCTGTGGTTTCTCTGGGGTGAAGCTGATTGATGGATTACTTAAGGGCTCTTACACATTAGGGGGGATTTATAAAATGCTGAATGAACAAATGAGGGATGATTTAAATAAACACGTAGATCGATGGCAGGGTCTCTTACAGGTGGGATCAGGAGAAATAGAAGATTCATTACACCTGGCCCAGACAACATTTATTGCAGCTAATCTTCAGCTCCAGTGTTTTAAAACGTGGTTTAATCTCTATATCACACCTGCTAAAATCGCTAAATGGGGTCGGGTAGCTGGATCAGCTTGCCCCCGGTGTAGTTATCATGCGGCTGATATCATTCACATGTTTGCTGATTGCCCCGTGCTAGACGCCTTGAAACAGGATGTAAGTAACATTCTGGGAACTATGCTGGACCGTGAAATTGATCTATCTTCTCATTTGATTGTTCTAGGGGTTGGACACCCTGCATTTTCAAATTACAATCAGTCCTTTCTTTTTATTGCTATGACAGTGTTTAGATTATGCTTGGCTACACACTGGCTTGATCCCACCCCTCCGTCTGCCCAACAGTGGTTAGGAAGACTGCTTGCGGTACACAGGATGGAGAGAGCTGTTTACTCCAGGAGAGGCCACAGAGTTAAAGCTAAAGGTCTAGCTATTTGGGCTCCCTTAATGAATTGGTCCCTGTCGTACAGTGAACAGGAATAGGATGGGAGCAATGGGATGGAGAGAGGGTTAATCTAACCGGTATACTATTTATTCGGATATGGAAAGAAAGATGAGCAAAAAAGGGAGAGCGGAGGGGAAGGGAAGGGAAGGAAGGCAGGGGAAGGAAGGGGAAGAAAAAGAATGGGAATGTAATTTATGCTGAAATGTTTTGGGAAATGGTATAGATATTTTTTTTATTTTTGGCTGGATCCACTGTGGGGGGGAGGGGGTGGGAGGGTACGGTGAAGATTATTTATTTGAAATGTTGTTTTTATTTTGTTGTAAAAAGAAAATTGAATAAAGACCTATTTAAAAAAAAAAAATCCTTCGCAAACTCCAGACCATCCAGAACGCCGCAGCCAGATTTATCCTTGACATACCACGACATGACCACATCACCCAACACCTCCGGGACCTCCACTGGCTCCGAGTCGAAAGAAGAATAACCTTCAAGCTGCTCACACATGCCTACAAAGCCCTCCATAACAGCGGACCACAATATCTCAATGAACGAATCTTCTTCCACGTTCCCAAAAGAAACCTCCGGTCTCCTGCCGACCTCGCCCTAGCCACGGTCCCTCGCATCCACAGGACCAGAGCAGGTGGCAGATCCTTCTCCAACCTGGCGGCCAAGTCCTGGAACGAACTCCCCCTCCGCATCCGACGAAGCCCGACACTGCAACAATTCAGAATAGACCTCAAGACCTGGCTCTTTGAATGACCTACGGAGCTGCTCGCACCCACCCCCAGCGCTTAGAGACCCTCACGGGTGAGTAGTGCACTCAAAAACCCCTGATTGATTGATTGAATGATTGATTGATGTAGGAGCTAAAATGAGGGCCTTATTACTCCTGGTAAGGCTGAGTCAAACTTTAATTCCAAAGCCGGCAAAGCTGGGTCTACATACTGCTGAAGATAGTAGATCACAGAATACAAATCTGCTTCCTTCTGCCTGGGACCTCAGATCGCTGTTCCACATTGGCTAAGTGAGCTGTTTCAAAGCCCCCAAGGAAACTGGGCTGCAAGTCAAAATATCACATACAAAAATATACTCTTCAACAATACAAACTGCAAGGTATCGGCATGCTCAGTATCGTCACGGTAAGCATACACAGGAGATGGATGGTAAGTTAGATTTTCTATCCCACTTACCTTGGCAATACTGGGCAAGTCGATGCCGTTGTAGGACGATATATAAATGTTGATTGTGTAGAACAGAAACAAGATGTGCAGGGAGGACCATTTAAAGAAATGGACACATATCTAAGGAGGGAAAAAAGGAATTCTCAATTTCCATTCCAAATGGCGGGATTTTTTATGAGGATCTCAAGTTTCCAGGAAGACTGTTCACCAGTTGTGCTCCTGAAACGTCTGATCGCTTACATCCGAGTGTCTGTTTGTATATTGGTCCTGCGGTGGTGGCACACATGGCACTTGTGTTGATATGTTGGTGCGTGGACATCAGCCATACAGAGAATAATGCACAAAACATCGGATTGGATCTTAAAAGGGGCAAAGGTTAGAATAGTGCTTTCAGAGTGGGTATGATGTTCTAAGCAAGCAGGCTCTATTATCACCCCTCCTTACCAATGTTCACCTTCTGCGCTCTGTCTAGGTGTTATTTCAGCAAGTCCAAAAAGCGGCAGTGGAATGGTAAGACGTTAACTAGCAATTACTAAATTCTTGCCTGAATTTAGAAAGAAATAATCTTTTTAGCGCCGTAACATGATTGGAGAATTAGCCGTACTACGTGTCAGGACATTTTATAGATCTGGGTTGAGCCCCTGGGGCACACCCGATGCTAAAACACCCTGGGGGATATTCTCAAGAACGTTCGATAAACATCCCCAAAATAGGTTAACGCAAGTTTTCATATCGCCGTCTATCGCGGGAAAATAACTCCGTGTTAACGTCGTATTTTCAACACGGCGGTAACATGCGATAGTCTCCCGATAACGCGTCAAATGTCCACGATAACATTACCGGGACGGCGATGAAAATCCAAACCCGAACGTGAAAAAAGTTGCGATAGGCCCAACCGCGATAAGACAATCAGCGAAAAGCAGCGCCAGGCCTGCAAATCACACACGTCAGGCGGGAAAAATCACTACAAAAGCAGAAAAATAAAAACACAAACAAAAAACAAACTACAGCGAAGCACAATGGAGGTAGCTGGAGCAGGTACAGAGGATGGCCAGAACCCCACAAGCCCCCCGGAGGAGCAGCCTGGGACCTCGGGGACAGGGAAGGGCAAGGACAAGAAGAAGAGGAAGACGCGGTTCAGTCCGCAGGAAAACAGGATCCTGATCACGGAGGTGATAGAACACCATCAACAACTGTTTGTTACCTCAACTGTGTCATTGGCAACAAAAAATGCAACATGGCAGTCCATCCTGGACAAGGTGAATGCAGTCGGAGTGCTGAGGAGGACAATGGAAGAGCTCAAGAGGCGCTGGAATGATGTGAAGCGCAAGACCAAGCAGACACTCGCCAACAACCAGAAGGCAGCAATGCAGACTGGAGATGGGAGTCCAGCGCCACAGCAGGAGCTGGAAGAGATGGAGGAAATGGTGTCCACAGTCATCAGTGGGGACATGGTGGCAGGAGTTGGGGGACAGGACACTGCTCAACATGACCTGACCCAACAGCAACAGGGTGAGTAACGACCAGGGACTGGGGGGACAGGGGGAGATGGGCACAATGGCACACATGCACAATTAAGTATAGCACAGTGCACACCCACAATGACTCTGGATCATGTCCCTGATCTCCTTGGCACACTGCAGCACACATAGAAACAGCAAGCAGGCCCCCGTCGACAATGTGCCCAGAGGGGGCCCTCCCCACACATCACTAATCTCACAACAAACCCATGCACATGTGCTGAACCCAGCAAAGCTGCGGGTCCGTGAGCCACACTGACATTGCAAGTGACACTGCATGACGATTAGCATGGCTGCAGTCCAATTATCATGACATGGTGAACGCCACGACACTGAGGTGGCTGAGTGTGGACCACATCCGTAAAGGAGCAGGTCACACTCTGACACATCCACGTGCACAAACAACCCCTGACGTCAACAAGACATCTGCGGACAAACCATGACCAAGAGTCCCAACTCCCACCAAGAGCCCAATTTACCCAAGTCTGCAACATCTCAGCACTGCATAAGCACAGAAGTGAAAGGCACACCGCCTGAAAGTGATAAGGGCCAGCAAAATCAGAGCTGCAGGGGTGACTCTCCCACAATGCAGCACACACACATAAGAAACAGAGCACATCAACATTGACAACAATGTGGTACAGACTGCAACACTTTCACAACAAAACAGAGGACACAACTGCTGCCGCTTGTGTGTAGAAACTGGTCAAGCACATTTGGCATAGCAGGGAAATGTGAGATGTCAATGTACAAGTACAAACACATCCGTGATGTTGACGAAATGTCCACTGTCCCGCATCAAATAGGCAGCTCCTCCTAAACAGTAGCAATTTACATTGTCATGCAGTCTGCATGTGAACTTGTACAATGCGTCAACATACATGTGAACACAATGTAACACTGCATCTCCCCTTCACATTGCAGAGGGAGCATCAACACCTCCTGCAGAGCAGCCCCAACAACTCTTCACTGATGACGATGAGGACATCCCCAACATCGACACCGAAGCCCTCCAAATCCTCATTGACAGCTTCGGCACCCCCACCTCCAGGAGCAGGGCAGCCCAGCTGCATCGAGGAGACCCCACCCCCTGCACAGACCACACAGCAGGAAGCACCTACCACCCCGGCTGTCTCCAAGGACCCCCACGAACAACACATGGCCTTCCAACGCCGTGTGTTAGAGGTCCAGGAGAAGATGGCTGATCAGGTGCGGGTGGGGTTCGACCTCATGGCAGCCAAACTTGATGCCATACATGGGTGTCTGATTCCCATCAGGGACCACTTACAGTCCCTAACGGACACCCACAGTCCGCTCCATGCTCTCCAACGATCCATGGCTGACATCGCTGGGACTGAGACAAGAACAACTGTCCAGTCAGAGTGGCTCCAGCGATGTCAGCCGGGAGTTGGGACACATGCGGGGGCTCATGGAGAACATGGAGCGGATGACGGCGGAAAGAATGGCTGCCACGGCTGCAGACCAGCGAGATGTGGCTGGGACCTTCCATGCCCTGCAGCACATCGTCATGGCATTGCTGCCTCAAGGCCTTGTGCAGATGAATGCTGCTGCTGCTTCTACATCCACATCTCCGCCCCCTGATGTGTCAGTGCCTCACAGTGCGGCAGGCAATCCACCTCCGGCCCCCGATGTGTCAGTGGCACACAGTGCGGCAGGCAATCCACCACCACCCACGTGTGAGGCACATGTGACATCAGAGGACGAAGATGCGGGTGAATCAACCTTACTGGTAAGGAGGAGGCAGTAGCATTCATCTCCGCCATATGGCCTGTTTCTGCTTGGTTCTGCCCTTTGCATCATCACCTTCCACTGTCCCCCGATACACTCTACGAGACTCACCTTGGACCTCGACATGGACTTCCATTTTCTGTTTGGTTACCAATGACACAGCGATCAGACTGCGGACTGAACTCTTCCTCTTCCGATGTACTTGTCATTCCCTGAAGGACTCTGGCTGGCCCTCCACGGGCCAATAATGTGAAGTGGGGTTTGCATGGCCCTGTACTGCTCCAGCTGCAACACTCCACTGGATGTGAATTAAACATTCAGAATCGCACAGATGTTTCATGTCTTTGATCATTCAAGTATGAGAGTATGGATGAATGTAGGGTCAGTGATTCCCCCTTACGTCCATGTTGCTCATGTCGTGGGACTTGAGTCACAGGGTGCAACATTGCCGATTGCGGTCCGGGTGGCGTAGACACTACAACAGAGACACAAGCATCAGTTACTTCCTTGTCCAGCCCAGAACTGAAGCACGCCCAGAGCCCCGGGCCCATTGTTCCCACCCCTACGCTGGCCTGCCTTACGCCAGGCCAGTCCACTCCGCTTACGCTCAGAGGGGGGGACGACAAAGCTACATGTCCCAGGTCTTCCCTGTAGTGATTTGCTGATCACTGGTCTGGTTGTCAGCATGCCACAGCCACTCCCTGAGGGCTGGTTAACACCCACACCACACCCATCCAGCACAGGCATCACAGGACATGTGACCCTGCCAATAAAAGGGGCCTAGCACATCACATTCCCCACTGCCGGAGATGACATGATGGCGTCCGCACCACGAGACCCGATCATAAAGGGTCCATGACTTGTGGCGCACTGGGTTAGTGGCACCCGATGCACTGCGGCCGGCACGGGCATACCGCCACGGGACGATGACTTGCGGTGCACTGAGTTGGTGGCACCCGATGCACTGCGGCCGGCACGGGCCTACCACCACAGGACGATGACTTGCGGTGCACAGGGTTAGTGGCACCCGCTGCACTGCGGCTGGCAGGGGCCTACCGCCACATGACGATGACCTGCGTTGCACAGGGTTAGTGGCACCTGAAGAGCTGAGTGGGTGTGCAGCCTGCGATGATGCGTTGGCCTCGATGCAGCGTCCAGCGAATCAAGACTCAAATTGAACAGTGTGCCCTACTGGACCCCAGTGTACGCGCAGGCAGCAGTCAGCACACACATGACTCCACGGTGTGGTGCCGCAGGGTGCGCTGGGGGCCTGTGGCGTGGAAACCAGCGACTGGCTGAGGAGGTTGCACCGGCACGTGGAGGGCCCTCTTGGAGACACGCCGGTGGCGGCAGGTGAGCATTGAGGCCTGGGTGCGCAGGGGCGGCCAGTCATCGCTGGGCGGCGGACCGGTCTGGGGACCAGGGCTGGGGTGCAGCAGGCACACAGGATCGTGCAGGCACCACCGGTCACGGCGGCGGACTCGTGGCTGGGTGGGGGGCGCCGCCCTTGCTGACACGACCCTGCATGCGATGATCGTGATGTGCGCATGTTGGTTTGAGACTTAGCCACCTCGTCTCCAGTGTGAATGTGCCCGTTGAAGGTGGTCGGCCACGTGTGTGTAGGCCTATGGACAGGTTGTGGTGGAGACTGAGACACAGGCAGTAGTCACTTTGGTGGTGGATTTGTGACGTGTGCATTCCCACAGTTGTGAGTTGGGGGATTGTGGAGTTGAGGTGTGTGGTGTGTTCAGTTGGTACTTGCCGATGGGAAGTGCATTTCCATGGGGGCCATCCTCAAAGCGCTGGTTGGTGGTGGACTTGCGGACATGTGGGAATCATGCACACTGCCTGGGGAGTTTGCGACGACATTGGTGGACAGGCCACGGTGGTCCACTTTTGTATGCACAGTGATGGCATGCGTGTGGTTGCTGTTGCGGTGATTGTGTGCAGTGTCGGCAGGGGGCACAAGTCATACACGTGTGCTGTGATTTGCCCCCAACATGTGCGTGATGCCAGCTATGGCATAGTTCCCTTGCGTGGTCTCAAGATTTTCCTGCGCAGTGTGGGGGGAGTGAGGGGCAGGGGTATCGAGCTGACACACACAGTGATGCTTTCAGGTATGATGAGTCCTGCATGATGTGACCGTAACAGCAGTTCGTGTGGTCGCTACCTTCCTCTTCATTCCTACGATGGTTACGGCCACACGAACTTCTGTTACGGTCTTCTCATGCATGGTTTGTCATGCCTGTGAGCATTTCGGTTTGTCCAAGTGCAGTACACTGTACCAGATTAGGCATGTGACTATACAGAAGTTTGACCATTGTCACCATTTCTCCCACAGGTTTCTGAAGACACGTTGCCCTGTTGAAGTTCCCCGTTGGGAATGGAACGCGTTGGCTGAGCTTTTCGTTTTGTTTGTTTGTGTATTTGTAATAAAGTTCTGTTTTTACACTACTGTTGACTACTGGACTTCATGACCTGGTGCACCCACATTTCGGTTATTATGATCTTGGGTCTGGGGCACGGAGGCGTCTAGCACGGCTGGCATTGGGGTTGGTTGCGCAGGTACACTACAAATTGGAACTATCGTGTGGTGCGGATACAGGGGCCCGGCGTTGCTTTTGTGGACATGCATCCATGACATATGTGAGGGAGTTTGATGGGGCTGGCTGTGAGACTCCTCCGACTCCGGCAGTTGTTGGTTGGAAGGTACCAGGGGCCAACAGGTGCAGCACAGCCAGCAGCTTTGTCTGCGGGGGGATGTAGGTTGTCCGCTGTGTTGGTACCGTCAGCCTGTGGGCAATGTGGGTCAGGATGTTGTCCTTTTGAGCCTGTGTTGGCCAATGGCTTCCTCTGGCGTTGAGTCTCTGGGGCTGGTGCGTTTTAGGGTAGTCCGCTGTCCTGCACTGCCTAGGTGGTAATCGGGGGGGTGGTTCGGGGGGGCCTGGGAGTTGTGGCGGTGGGTGTTGTGGCCCTCTTGGTTCTCCGAGCTGCATGATCATTGGCTCCATGGCATCTCTTGGTCTTCAGATGTGGCTCTGGGCTGGGCTCCCTTTCATACTGCAGGTAGTCGCCCTGCTTAACACCAGCAAAAGGCAGGTGTTAAATCCCTGCTGCTAACGCGCCTTATCGCCTGTTCTTGGTTCGCATCTCAGATCTGGCTGGTCGTTGAGAATATCGCAAAGTGGTGTTTTCGTGTGTTTTTGCACGGGATCGCCTCCTCTGCATATCATCAGCGTTAGTTGTCGCACTCATCCGTGGCGATGTTTTTTGCGGCAGCTATCGCTGGTAAACTGGCGATATCGGCAGTTTGCACCAGCTTGAGAATAGGGCGATAATTCTATCGCCACTTTTGCAGCGCTAAAGTGCCGATAAATCGGCGATAAGTCCTTGAGAATATGCCCCACTGTGTGCTACTGTACACTCCAGAGCACTGCTACCTGTTTTCAGCCTGCTTCAGAAAAGCCCTGCAACATCCGCGGCCTTTCCCGGGAAGTCAAGGCCTGTTTCATCGCAGGCTCCCTTCTGACAAGAGTCCAACATTTCTTGAGACTTGATCTGAGAAAACTCAATGGCCATTGGGAAAATTTCGTTTTTCGAAGCCACTACTCAGCTGTTTTACAAAAACAAATCCAACATGTTTTTCTGTTGTAGAATTCACTGAAATGTAACATATATTGAGGTGTTGGATTTAATAACATAAAAACAAGCATTGGCACTGGCACTGGGTCTGGCTATTAAATGAAAGTGCATGGTCAGACACTGATGACTCCCATGCACTCTGCAACTCAACCATGCGCTCATGCATCCATTCATCCACTCACTGACTCATTCTTGTATTCGCCCACTTACACACCCACAGAAAGCAGAATACAAACTCACCAACTTGTGCAAAATAACTTAAAAGAATTAAGGTAGAAAAAAAACACTATCACCAAAACATGGCAGGTATATGCTTGCAATAACAGACACAATAAACATAGCAGTGAATTGCCATTTTGCAATGGTAATGTAGATAGTGTATAGTTGTTTTAACGTTCCAGCAGTACTTAATTTAAGCCCGTGGTTTCCGGTGCTGGCACCGGCACTTAATTGTCAACACCGGCACATACGGCAGTCTGCCACATGGCGACGCTGTCTGTCTAATTAAGAGATGAGCACACACACAATTATGCATTAATTCAATATACGCTAAAAATGACTAGGCACTTATTTCTTTACTTATTAAGCACTGTGTTAGACCTGGCCCTTTTTGACAGGTTTATCCCCAAACTTTTTGCCTCCTATTTTTCTGACCCTGTTTTTATTGGTTATAGGATTCTGGGCACTTTAGCACTAGTGATCAGTGCTAAAGTGCGTTTGCTATCTGTGTAAATTATGATATGATTGGCTTTCCATGATTGGCATGTTTGATTTACTGGAATGCCCCTAGTAAAGTGCACTGTGTGTGCCAGGGGTGTAAATCAAATGCTTAGCGGGCTTGCAGCACTGGTTGTGCCACCCACAGGAGTAGCCCTGTAAATGTATCTCAGACCTACCACTGTAGTGTCTGCACGCACAGTTGCGAACTGCCATGTGGTCCTGGCAAGTGCACTCACTTGCCAGGCCCAAACCTTCCCTTTCCTTACATGTAAGATACCCCTAGGGTAGGCCCAAGGTACCCCTGTCGGCAGGGTGCAGTGTATGTGAAAGGTAGGACATGCCCTGGTGTGTGTGGCATGTCCTGATAGTGAAATACTGCCAATTTCGTTTTTCACTATTGAAAGGCTATCTGGCCCATAAGAAAGCATGGGAGTTAATTTATAACGTCTTATAAATATAACTTCCCTTTGTGACCAGATAGGAAAATAAAGTTTAGTATGCCTGAACTCAGAATTTAAAGATGATTTTTACATTCTGTGTTTGAAAATACCACTTTTAGAAAGTAGGTATTTTCTTGCTTTGCCATCCAGTGTGCCTCTGCTAGGATGTGTATTGACTGTCTGGTTTTGGAGTGGCAGGGGCTGGGGATGTGCAGTGGCTCCAGAGAGTCTGATGAGTCAGGGCTGGGCTGAATAGACCTGGGCTGCATTTAGAGTAGGGGGAGTAGATTCCTTTCGCACCAGAATCGTCCTGGTCTGCCAAAGACAATGCTGTCTCCGCCTCCTGCAGGGCAGCTACACTGAGGGAACAGAACTGGTTCTGCCTGGGCACAGGGCTTCTCTGCCACCAGAGAACAAAGGGTTTTGCTGTATAAAAGGTGGGGCCCAGACCCCTGAATTTTAGAGTACCTCGGGAATCAAAAGGAACCTTTGCCCAGGAGAAGAGCTGGAGAAACTGGAGGAGGAATACTGCCCCTTTGCTGTGTGCTGTCTGCGGTTGGCCTGCAGTAGCTGATTCTGCCAAGGAAAGGACAAGGAGTGGGCTGCCCCTATATCGCCAAAACTGACCTGTTGCCACTACCCGGGAGAGCCAAAGGCTGTGCGGCCGCCGGAGCCGCCTAGAGGCCCGGAAGTAGAAGCTGACGACTTGCCCTGCGCCGCCCCAGTCGCACTGGGCCGGCGGGCCAACATCCTGCTGCCTGGCACCTCACGCCTCCTGCCCTCGAGACCAGAAGAGAGGCACCGGAGACACGGAGAGGTGCGGGTGAGCCCTGAGCCTGGCAAAGGCTAAAAACTGGCCAAAGCAGCTGCAACTGGGGCCGGGCTGCCCGATTCCGTTCTGGCTGTGCTGCGGACTCGTGGGCAGCCACGAAAAGGGTGGTGCAAGTAGGGAAGGGCCCAGCGGGGCCTCTCCAGTAAATATACCTGTCGGGGGCGAACAACCCCCTTGCCATTGTTGTGAGAGGGACCCAGTGGGGTCTCCTCACCAACGGTGGCCATCTTTGTTCAGTGGTCTACATGCAGCAGCAGCCCCTCAGTGCGATTGGGGGCTACTGCAAGGCATATGGGGAAGGCTGGGTGAGGTCCCCCCCCTCCCTCGTTGGCTTGGATATGTACCTGGGGGCAAGGTGACCTTGTGTTTTGCGTGCCCTACTATGTCACAGTGGGTTATGAACTACAAGGGTTTACTTTGGTGATTCTCCGTGGGGTATATGGCACAATGGTGACAAAGTGATCATGATGCATATATGATGTATTCTTAGGGCCCGATTCCCATCTTGGTCGGAAAGCATTGGGACCGAATTGTGTCCGGAATGTTTTCTACATGACTCGGGTCTGGGTAGTCCTACCGAACAAGTACGATGCATTTGAATGCATCCGGATACGATTCGGTCAGACTCCCATTGACTCCCATTGACTTCAATGGGAGCCTGTGTACCGAACGCGTTTTTCCAATAAATAGGAGAGGTCTGTTGCCTGTGTCATAACTTTTGATAATTAACAGACCAGAACTATGGCATCAGAAATAACTTTTCCCAGTAAACCACCAGGCCTTTATTATTGGCTTTTCGCTATAATCAACCCAAGCCTGCATCTTGAGCATAAGCTTTCCAACTATGCAACCATCAGGCATGCAGCCATAAAATTACAAATGCATACAAAATTACAGTTGATAAAGGAAAATACTATCTGACCTAAGAGGGCCTACCAAGGATTATCACAATAAAAATCTGCTATCACCTGGTTTTTAAGAGGGGATAATCCACACCAATATCCTTTTACTATGTGAATCTGTGAAATTTCATGTTACAAAAAAATCTCTCTGTCTGTGATGATGCAGAGTAATAACAATCCACCTTTAAATACTTATAATGTATAAACAGTAAATACATTGGGCCTACTGCCTATCTAATTACTTTTCATAATGAATAAATCAGGTCTGTAGTCTTGATCTTTGGCTTGCCATGATAACTAACACAGTCCTACAATAGGCACAAGGTGGTCATTTTACATAGGCCTACCAGTCTTATTTATGCCCATTGTTGGATCCTAATCAAGGTGCTCTGCCTGGGCACATGGAGATGTATGTGTTACATGCATGCCTACTAGAAACAGAGCCTAAACTTCCTTATTGGACTTCAGTTTGTTCGAAGAAGACTAAGTCTTGGTGCCTCTTGCGAAAGGGTGCATGCTCAGATGAGGGTGCCAGGCTTTTGGGCCTGGTGCTGTAACATGGCTTTAGGAGCCCCTTTTGCACTAGACGGTTTCAGTATTGCTCTTTGACACCTGGAGTGTGGTCTTTCTGCAGACATTGTGCAGAGGAATGCACTTTCTGACAGTTATGTAGATAACCCACAAATTCCTGTTTTGCTTTTCCTTTTATTGTACTGTGTAGTATTGCAACATTTATATAACACTTACTACCCTTATGTGGGTCATTGAAGAGCTTACCTACATGTGTAGCAAGCTACGGCATGTAGGGATTATGGTTCGAAGGGTATTGTCTATGTTTTGTCATCCTATTTGCAAATTGTTTCCATATTGTGAGTGAGGACCACTGAGCTGCAGTTATCCTGTTATGAGATGCAGCACATAGCAGTGTGGTTGATAATAAGGTGTGAGAGACAGACATGCGGTTTTATGGTTTTAAGTAAGCTTGCAGCTATGAACAGCTCTGGAGGTCCTTTACTGTATTTCTAATGGATATAGTCTGCTTAGCTGGTTACTGCACTGGGCTGTCCAATCTTAGATTTTGTATATAGGTGTGGTCCTGAGCTGGCACGGTGAGAAGGACTGAAAAGTGTAGAGATCTGCAGGGATGGCCATTTTTACTCTTATCTATATCTGAGTGTCATTGTGAGATGTAAAGAAGGGAGCAGAGTGTATAGATATTTGGGATCTGCAGTGGTGAACTAGATTAAAGAACTCCAAAGTAACCAGCAGTGTGTGACAGATCTCTTCAGTTATTCCATGCCTGTTCACAGTGGCGGCTTGTGAATTTTGAAAGTGGTGAGCGTAAGACTAAATCCTGAATTAGACTGTATGAGCAAGTGCAGTGAGCGAGAGCAACTGTTACCGTAGGACTTCATGGGTGGGTGTCTCAAAGTGTATAGATTTAGAATTAAGGATAGTAAATCTATATGCAGCTATATAAACTTACCTGAGGTATATTTTCACAGTTGATATCCTGCGTAGATTATTCCTATAGTACAATACTTTTGTGGATGGCATTCAGAACTAAAAATCAGCTCTTTTGTACTCTCTATGTCCTTCTGTCTCCTTCCACCCATCCATTACTCTGTTTCTTTCCTCTATGCCTTGCCACACCAAGTTACATAATTCCATTCCATTTCAATTTTTATAACTCTTGTATTCTTCAGAACATTTCCTCTACCTATTCCCATCTCCCTTCCCTGTATCAATTTCTAATTTTTCTTGATTCCTCCTTTTTCTCCTTGCCTCGCTTTATCTCCATCACTCTCCTTCTCTTGTTGCCTCTTACTTCAATTTCCTCTGCACACTGATTGATTTGTATTGCAATATTTATATAGCTCTTAGTACCTATGCGGGCATTGAAGCGGTTGAACACATGCGTAGCACGCTACATCTTGTAAGAGGTGTGGCTGGAAGTGTGTTTCCTTGGTTTTGATCCTATATGCAAAGTGTTTCCGTGTTGTACAGGGAGACTGCCCTGGTTCTGCTATCTTGTTATGGGACACAGCACTTAGCAGTATGATGGATGAAAAAGAGTGAGAGATTGGCTGACAGTTCAGTTGGATCCATATAATTGCACAATGACAACCCCCCGAAAGTATTAGTTGTGGAACTCCATCAGTAGGCGAGCACAGCATCCTTGGATACATTGAGTTATCTTAGTTATATTTCTACAGTACAAGACCATATTGCACACCTCACATAATTTGTATAATGTTTCCAATCCTCAAAGCAGACAATATTTACCTTCAACTATTTAAAAGAGACAAGTGTGAGGAACAAGGTCTCTTAAATAAAATACTTAAGAGGCTAAACTGCAACTCTTTGAAATAAACTTTTGTGGGCACGGAAAACGTGTTACATTACAAACCCAGGTTTTTGCTAGGCAACTGCAACAGCATATTTGAAAAAAGATGAACGTCCTTCAGGTCTGCCTGGTATTTACAGTTTTCTGTCTGAAGACACAAAGAAAGCGAGTGTTGGATTGGAATGTGAATAGTTGGGGACACGCTGTAAAAAGAGAACACAAATGGAAAGAGAACACAAAACCTCACTGACTGATGCACTGTTTTGGAAAGCACAGGCTGCAGCCTGAAGCGCCCCAGTGGGGTGAGTCAGCGAGGGCGGTGCACGTCCCAGGGGAGGAGTGGCCCTACGCTCAGGCATACCACAGAAACAAGGGCTGAAATCACATAAGCCCTGAAAATCCTGCGACACTGTACATGCGCAGTAAGTGTATGTGCCTTTCATTGCTGTGACTGCCTGACCCTCACGCAGAGCTGTTTGATGTAAATATTT
This sequence comes from Calotriton arnoldi, assembly GCA_963921515.1. NCBI lineage: Eukaryota > Metazoa > Chordata > Amphibia > Caudata > Salamandridae > Calotriton > Calotriton arnoldi. The sequence goes on along the minus strand of CAWUFW010008231.1, from coordinate 773,521 downwards.
ATTGTTCAGCAGCAGGTAGGATGCATTTATTTAATTTAAAAAATATTAAGAAGGCAATTACTATGGGGGCGTAGCCCCCGCGCCCATACCAAGAAACCACCCCTGCCTGTTCATTTGGTGATATCTGGTTTTTCGGTTGTACCGAACTGGTGATGGACAGCCCTCATAGAAGTTTTGTCTTATGTGTCTTACGTGTATAAGTTACAATTGGCTGCCGACCACTGAGTGTTATGGTCTTACTATAATTGCGGGCCATAAATGTTATTTATTAAATTGCACAACTATATAATGCCCCAGCGAACCATAGGTCATCCCTTCTTAGCTCACTTGCATATTGAAAGCAGTTTGCTAGTTGGGCTGTTTCCAACCTGTAGATTATAAGCTGAAGATTACGCTTGAGGGAGTCATTGTCTTTCTGGGTTCTGTTGCCGGGATGTGTAGTTATTTTGGGAATAGCCATGCTTTCAACTGTCTTATGAAGCCTATAGGCTCTTGGATGCTTCTAATACTGGCTTGTAGTGAGTTCCAGGACTTGGCAGCTTGTATGCCCAAAAGTGAAAAGCAGGATTTGCTTTCCTACAAGATCTTTATATGTGATTCCTGTGAATCTTGTAGTGAGTTTTGTTCTATTTGGCTTTCTTTGTTTTTTTTTATTTATTCAGTGTTTTCTATAGCGTGAACAAGACCCAAGAATTGGGTGTCAGAGCGCTTTACATAATCACCCTTTCACAATCAGAGGATATTCAATTCTTTAACAAGTGTAAAATCGTGTTCAATAATATTGACAAATGCTAACCCTTGTCCAACCCGCAATTTATTGAAGAATAAAGGAAATCACTAGGTAAAAATAAAACATGCCATAAACATAATTCTGAGCCGGAATAGGTCCACTCCTGATATCCTAGCTATCTACAATGGTTATATTATTGCTACTGTAAAAAAAAAAAAAATATATATATATACATCGATCGAGTTACTTGACTGTAGACAACATCCCTGTAGATGGACAAGGGACATGGGGCCATATGTATGAAGCCTTTTCCCGTTTGCAAATGGGCAGATTCTCAGAATCTGCCCATTTGCGAATGGGAAAAGCCTTTGGGATGTATCATCCCAAAAGGCCATCGCAAAATAGAGAATCGCAATTTGCGATTCTCTATTTTGCGAATGCAATTAAGGAATTGCAAATTGCGATTCCTTAAATGCAATTCTGGAAGCACCAGAAATTTGCTATTTGGCCATAAGGAATTGCAAATTACCACCAACTTCAAGTTGGTGGTAATTTGCGATTTTCTTTAAAAAAGCACTTTTTGGATTTTTTTAAAGTGCCATATGTCGCACATACATGCCCTTAGGGCATGTATGTGCGCAAAATGTGCACACATGCATATTTCAGGGGTGCAACAGGGTGTCCTTTTGGCACCCTTGCAACCTTGAAATTGCATTCTCAATTTGCGATTCTCTAATTGGTAATCGCAAATTGAGAATGTCTTCCCATTCATTCCTATGGGCCTCCTAGCCCATAGGAATGAATGGGAAGGTATTCCTTATTTGCGAATCTCAATTTGCGATTCGCAAATAAGGAATATGTAGGATTTGCAAAATTTTTAGCAAATCCTACATACATTGCATTTTGCGATTCTCTAATAGCGATTCGCTAAAAATCGCAATTTGAGAATCGCAAAACTCTTTTTTGATACATATCGCCCTAACTGTTTTAAACCTAGCTGAGTATAGCTATTATAGATCCATCAAAGAGGGGTAATCTGGTTCGTGCAATGACTAGTTTCTTTGATCTGCGATTAACAGGACTTAATCCAGCTTACCAAAGTCTACTTGAACAGCAGACTGTAGTGGATCGACAGGTTGTCTGCCGAACTCAAAATAGTCTTAGTGTAGCCTGATGTTTGTTATGGGAGAAATTTACCCATCAGAAAGGACTTAGTCTCCTTTTTGAATCGTGGACCATACGTGATTCTCCTAATATTCGGTGGGAGCAAATTCCAAATCCTTGGTGCAGCTCCCGTGAACGCTCTATCGTATGATCTCTTCTTACGGAAGAATGCTGGTTTCAGTAAAAAATCTTTAGATCCCCTGGAGGGTCTACTGCCTCCTGACCACGTGATTTTCTGGGCCAGGTAACGTGGAGTTTTGTGGTGTATTGCTTTGTGTGTGATACATGCAATCTTGAGCTGTATTCTTGCCTCGTACGGTAGCCAATTGAGCGCTTACAGATGTGGAGATATGTGGTCAAAGTTTTTTGATCTCGTTATAAGTCTGGCTGCTGTATTGAGACATGCATTAAGGGGAGCTGTAGAGATCTTAGGAAGTCCTTAGAGGGTCGCGCATCCGTACTCAATTCTTGATATGACCAGTGCCTGGACTGCCATTTTGAGATCATCTGATTCGATGAACGGCTTCAATTTTTGGAGGTAACTCAGATGGAAACGTGCGGTTTTTGCCATTGTGTTGATGTGGGTTCGCATGTTTAGTTCTTTATACAGAGTGATTCCAAGAGATTTGGTTGAGTCTACTAGAATTGGGGAACCGTTTAGCGCAGTAATCATCTTGGTCCATTCTTTAATCCTGGATGTGCTTTTAGGAGGGGAGATCAGGAGGAATCCGTTTTTTTTTGTGTGTTGAGCTTAAGATGATTGTCACCTAGCCATTCAAAGGGTTCTCTGTAGTGCTTGGTTCGTTATGTCGATCTCTTCTGGTGATGTAAGCTTCATATACAGTTGGGTGTCATCTGCATACATGTGGAAGGAAATGTTAGCCTGTTGTAATACATCTGTTAATGGTTCAATGTATAGGTTGAATAGCGAAGGGGATAGAGTTGATCCTTGTGGAACCCCAATCTGAATTGGAGATGGAAGGGATAGCTCTTTGTTCACTAGGAATCTTTGCAATCTGTTCTCTAGGAAGGAATAGAACCATTTCAAGACTGTTCCCGATAAGCCATCCTATTTTCGAGATGGTCTAATAGTTTGGGATGATTTACAGTCTCAAATGCGGACGATAGGTCAAGAAGGACCAGGAGACAGGTTTCATTGCGGTCTAGAGCAAGCAGAGCTTCATCTACTATGTGTAGGATTGCTGTTTCCGTACTGTGATCTGATCTGAACCCTGATTGGTAGTCGTTTAGTAGCTTAAATTCAGTAATATGTTGATTCAGTTGTTGTTGAGCCCATTTTTCTAGTACTTTGGCTAGTAAGGGGATGGTTGTTACCGGCCTAAAGTTGTTTGGATCCAAAGGGTACTCCATAGGTTTTTTTAACAGAGGGATGACCTGTCCAGTTTTTAGACAATCAGGGAAAGATCCTTGGGCTAGTGATTCATTAATTATCTTAGTCCAATAGGGGATGACCATGTGGTTGAATGAGGACCAGCATTTAGCAGGAAGAGGGTCATTGTAGTGGTTATTGGGTTTTAGGGATAGTAAGGTTTTGGTAATGTCATGTTGGTCATATAGTTTGAAGTCTGACCAATGAGCATTACTTTTGGGTGTTGCTTGTGCAGGTGTGTCTGTATTCTCCCTTTGTATATTCCTTACATTCAAGGCTTTGTCAGCGGTATTCTTGAGTTCTCTCTCCAGTGAGCTGGCTTTGTTGGTAAAGAATGTTGAGAAGTCTTCACAGTTCAATTCCGATTTAGAAGTTAGTAGGGAGGATTTGGCTAATTTGTTCGATTGATCTTTTAGTAGATCGAAGAGTTTTCTCTGCCTGTTCTTTGCGTTATCAAGCTCATTTCTAAAAAATTATTTTTTTGATTTAAGTACGTTTTTATTGTAGGTTTTTCGGGACTTTCTTAATTGTTTTAGGTGGGGGGATGATGAACTTTGTCTCCAAATCCATTCCGTAAGTCGGAGTTTCCGTCTTTCTTCATTAAGTGAACTATTGAACCTTGGGTTTTTATCCTTGACCTGAATTGTTTTCAGTTTTAGAGGGGCTATATTGTCCAATATTTTAGAAATCGTACGATTGTAATGATTCGTCAGCTCGCTGACGTTCGTCAGTTCAGAAGGGGGTTGAAGTCCATTCTCGCAGTGTAAAGTTAAACTGTCAGGGTTCAGACCTTTAGTGTCTCTAACCCAATGCTTGGGTTTGACTGGTTGTGAGCTTGTTTTATCTTTAGTGGATGGAACTTGGAACGTGATGATGTGGTGATCAGACCAGTCACAGGGGACGATTGAGACAGAATGGACTGCGTTTTCTTTGGATATGATCCAATCTAAAGTAGCCCCTTTGGAATGGGTTGGCAGGGTACAGGCTTGCACTAGTGAGTGGTTGGTTAGGAATTCTTTAAGAATATTGACCTGATTATCATTGATGTCGTTCCAGTGAAGGTTGAAGTCTCCTAGGAAAATATCATTGGTGTGAGGTTCTGAGTTTGCTGTAATAATTTCCATTAGTTGGTCTATGAACATCAAGTTTTTACCTGGGGGTGGTAGAATGCGTGTAATTTGTACAGTTGGTTGTCTGTAAATAGTACAGAGAGACCCAAGTATTCACATGATTCCATAGGGTCTGCGATAACTTTGTAGATTGTGATGTCTGATTTGTGGATACAGGCCACACCTCCACCAGTTTTCTTTAACCTGTCTAGTCTTATAATGTTGTAGTTTGGTGGTACAAGTCGGTCTAGGCATGGGGAGGATAATTCAGATAGCCACGATTCCGTTAGAATAGATATGTCAATGTCTTGATTCAGGATTAGGTCAGCAATGTCAGTGGCATGTTTTATTGCTGAGCAGCAGTTGATAAGTAGACATGTGATCTTTTTTGTATGGTTATCTGAGTTAGAGTCCTGCCCTGAGGGAATTAGTGATATTTCCTTCAGGTTGTTGGGGTTTAGCTTTCTGTGCTTAGTTTGTGTGATTCTGTTTTTTTTTTATTGGGACCACTTGAATTTTTTGTTCATTTATCTTAGCCGGTAGTCTGGGTGTCGTCTCGTAGGATAGTAGTAGGTTTTGGGTTTCGATGTTCGTCAGATATCTAAGGAAAATACGTGGACGGTAAATCCTATTAGACAGCGGCAGTGGGGTAGTGATAAGTTTATTGTGGAGAGTGTGTACCGATTTTTGACTCTGGATAATTTTGGAGAGATAGCTTTCTGAAAGAAGTAGAATATTCTTCATGTTCATAATAGCGTTTTGCATGTCCGTAGCTATCCTATCTGTCTGGACATTAAGAATTTCTAATTCCCTTCTTGAAGGAGGAGAAATATGCTGTTTTTGAAACACGACTGTAGTACTGTGGAACGGTATGATGGATGGTTCCGCTTCTGAAGGCTTGTGGCTATCTTTAGTACCTTCTGAATTTTTTTTTGTAGTCTTAGGGGCCAGCTCTGTATTATTATCAATCTTGTGATATAACTTCCCGGGGTACTGATTGATGAGTGCTGAGACTGAGAGATCATCTGTTTCTAAAGTAGTGGGGGTATTTGCCCCAGACATGTGCAGATTCGACGGCCTGTTAGAGTATAATTGGTTTGCTCCTGGGAATTTGTGAGTAACTCCTTTGTGTACGTATGACTTGAGAGGCATTTGCAGTCCTACTGAGCTGGTGCTTTAATCTAAACCATGCTTTTCCAACGAGTAGCTCGTGAGCTACTGGTAGCTCACCAGCTACCTGGAAGTAGCTCTCCTGTGTGCAGCCCAGCCCACTAAATTAGAAACTTCTGCTTTGTTGAATTAATATATGTATACCAAATTGAAAAGCGTGTATTCAAGACGCAAATGTGTGTATTTTCAGAACCCATAAACTGATGCATGGGGAAAAATCTGTGAATTTCCGCAATATAAATTTAAAACTCCTATTTGAGTGATATTTCATGTGGGGCTGGAGAAACGTTTCACTAATAAAATTAATTTGTCCCGGGGCATTGTCCATTAGAGCTTGTATTACCCATTTATAGGCTTTCTACATTGACAATGCATTTTTGTATTATTGCTGGCTACCAGGCTTGATGAACAGAAGTGATCACTGCTCGTATTTTGCAGATGTTATCCTCTAATGCAATCTTGTTGGTATTCCAACAGAACATAGATTACCTTCTCAATATTTCTGCCACAATATTTTGGCCCCACAATTGCTTTGTGCTTGATATTCCGATTTTCAACCAATCGTGTGTGGCATGATCACTATTGATTTGCATTGACCTTAAGTAGCTCTTATTACAGTAACGGTTGGAGACCCCTGCTCTAGACCCTTTCAGTAGCATAGATGTGCCTTAGCAATACTGCCCATTACAAATCTATATTCTATTTTCAACCAGAAATCCTCTGCATCATTTGGAACAGATTGTGTCTCTGAAAAGGCAAATTTCTTGAAGCTACTTCCCTATTCTATTTTTGCAAAATTGGTGACTGTAGAATTGAGGGTGGCAATGGTAAAAGCTGCAGACCAAAGATATACAGGTCTCAATGTAGCAACCAAATTAATGCTTCCTTGCTTTCTTAGGCTTTGAATTGTCCCCTTATCTCTTGTGGCATGATGGCTTTGGCTATGTTGTGAACACACTGACGACCCCAAGTATGGTTCAAAGAGTTCACTCACCATGGAGTTTTCAACTTGATGAGATTTTCATCTGTGTTACCGATACAAATTGTATACCAACAAGACATCGAATGGCCCATATACTAAATGAGCTACAGCAGGTCCGCAGTCTCCTCTTGCGATTCCCGTAGGAACTGAGATTTGGAGCTCTATAGGTATATTTGCTTGCTTCATGATGGAGAAAAGTGCAATACAAAGGGAAGCCATTGAGAATAAAGAAACATGCCTCTGTAAGTTGAAGATGAAAACCATAGCAAATGTATTACAGAATGCATCTGAAACCAAGTGTAATTGCATAGCCAGCAGGGTCACTGTCCTAGTGAAGTAAGCCGCAATGAAAGAAAATACAGTTGTGGGAAACCCAAAACTCCCTGAGCTCTTGCAAGGCCGGGGACTTAGAGCTGGGGTGGCTGATGGCAAATGTAGCTATAAACTTGAGGATGGTCTTGTTGCTACATTAGTAAACACCAAAATGCTGTTCAAAAGCTTTCCATGCCCAACACATGAATTGGGCTGTGGTTTCTAGGCTACTGAGGAGCATAAACATAGTTTGAGGGCAACTAAAACAGCAACAGGGCAGTGCCCTTGAATTAACTTAACCTAAAAGATGAATTATTCTGGGCTCAAGTATTTGTATAATTCTCCCCCTGTAGATGAAAAAAGAAACGTTTGCAGTTCCTTGTATAGGCAGCAATAGTGAGCAGACTAGGGGGTAACTGGATCAGCAAACCCTATAAATGTGCGAGGATACCCTCCCAGGTGAGTTGCGTGATACACAAATACACATGAGCACATACCTGGACAGAGTGGTGGTGAGGGTCCCTGCTGACAGGGGAAGGACTCTGTGGCTGATGCCTGACTGAGAGAACTGGCCTTGCTCGCACTGGCCTGCAGCTCAGCTGCCTGCAGCAGAGGAGGGATGACGTGAGCGAATCATCCATGGCCCTGAAGATTCGTGTGGCCCGGTGACTGGGCAAATTCATCCAGGGTTTCAGGAGGAAAGGCACTGGGCCCCATAGCTGGCAGGTGGAGCCCATTTTGCTTGGTGACTTTGGGTCAACTGAGACCCCTACACTGCATACACCGGGCCCCGGTCCAATGTTGACTACTGGCTGCACGGGATTGAGTTGCTGTTGCTGGTCCTCTGGCGGTCCATCAGCTAACGCTGCTAGCAGAAGGGATGGGCCAACTGTGCCCGACCCGGACAGATGCTGAGACCTAGCGCAGATGGAACAGCCAGGAGGTGTGGTGTTGGCCCTGTGTTTTCTGGAGAAATGGGGGGGAAGGATTGCCGCTGGGAGCCTCTGGTGGGTCAGCTAACGCTGCTAGCAGAAGGGATGGGCCAACTGTCCCCCGACCCGGACAGATGCTGAGACCTAGCGCAGATGGAACAGCCAGGAGGTGCGGTGTTGGCCCTGTGTTTTCTGGAGAAATGGGGGGAAGGATTGCAGCTGGAAGCCTCTGAAGGGCCCTATGGATCTTCCACCCCCAAGCGACAAACAGTGGATCCAATAATGAAGTGTCCTGCGTGTAGAGGGTCAGGTCTCCTTTGTGGCCTGCCCCTCATGTGCTGGAGGGCCTAACAGAGATGGAATAAGAAACACACACTACACGGATCTACTCGGTGTGGGTGAAAACCCAGAGCAGTCTCCAGCCCCATAATTTATCTCCTCTGGGCGAGCCCGCCCGAGGAGTGTTACAGGGTGCAACATAGTTGTGGAGAGGCCGGGTGGCTCTGTACATCCCTCCTATCCTTAAGTGGCTACATCCCACTCAGCTGATGCTCCGGCACACAAAGTCTCTGAGTCGCTGACTGGGGGCAGGATTCGTCCGAAGACCATATGTGTCGCTCAGGGAGATGGGGGTTTTTCCGGTCCCCGCTGGGCTACTCGAGGGGGTGCCACCTCCAGGGGCTCGGCACAACGGGGTTTCAACAGGAGTACTCTCTCTGGAACATGGCACTCTCCGCCTGTTGCAGGGGAGGGTGCTAGATCAGTGTCTTAGTCTGCTTCCGCCTCAGTATTGACATCCCACTCATTTCCTGGCTGGGGTCCGATCACCTTTTTGAACAAAGACAGGTTCTTGGTCACCATTCATGCCCCATTTCAAGTGGAGATAATGGTCCCGTTGGTGGTGATGATCTTTCAGACCTCGGGCTCATATGGCGTCCGGAACGTCTACCCTGGGTACCTGTCACATACACAAAGGAAAGACGACCGAAGTGAGGCTGGAGGCAGAGGTGTCCCGGCATTGATTTTAACTTGAAGAAGTCTACCTATGTAACCACAGGAAGGAGGATCAATAATATGGAGATTGTTCAATCCCAGAACTCGAGTGACAGAAAATTCAGAATATATTAAGACTACATTGCATTGAAGGCTCACAGAGAGAGCCCCACATTTGGTGGGCATACCCTAAAAACAGATGGGTGGCACTTGATCTTGAGGAGCCAGTTCCAGAGAGTGATCATTGAATGATAACACATCACCAATGCCGATCTGAAGTTGTGGGAGACACCAAGTCTTTTTCCTGAAGAAGGTGGCCGGATCATTTTAACCCACCGAAACGCGTCGCGCTGGTTCTACAAAAGCATTAAATCAACCCTATCTTGGTCAAACAAGAGACTGTACAAAATAGTTGTTTGACCAATGAATTTCTTTGTGATAAGTGTGTAACAATGACAAAAAATTAATGTCTATGATATTCTCCCATGTTCATTTATTGTGATTTTTGTAACAATGTGTATGATCTTTGTGAAATTTTGATGTGGCTCTCTTTTTAGAGAGTTATTTTATCTTGAAATAATCCATGTTTTTATTATTTGCACTCTTTATATGACTTTTTTAACTGATTTTACAGAATAAACATTCATATATTGGATTTTTGCAAATGGTCAGAACTCTTTGGTGATATTGGTATGCTTGCATGAATGGTGTATGATTTATTATCGGTTTGTCCAAATACACACAAAGGGAATTGTTGTTTTTGATTACCCGTCCTTGATGACAACATAGTCACCCACACATAGCGAGGAGAGCTGTGCCCTTTGCGGCAGACTCGCCTTTTGATTGGTATCCTCTCTCCTGGCCTGGGTGTCTTTGCCGTCAAACTCTGCTGGGTGCCAGGCGGGATCCGCTGGGATGTTGTCACACAGGCCCATCGGAACAGCAGGTGAGATGGGGCACAGTGAGTGGTGCTATGCAGGGTCTGGCGGTAGGCATTTAGAAACTGGTGGAGGCAGCTTTCAGCATCTTCTCCGTTTTCAACCCCAATCCGCAGCGCCTGGTTGAGGATCCGCATGAAGCGCTCCACCTCGCCATTTACCTGCAGCCATTGTGGTGTGATCTTCCGGTGCCATATGGCAAGGGACGCTACATAGTCTTGGAACTCTCGACCATGGAATGGGGGTCTGTTGTCTGACTTGATCTCGTACGGGAGGCCCAGAATTGCAAATGTTCTGTTGAGTACTGCCTTGACATGGGGAAAAGCAGTGGATGAGACTATTTCGACCACAGGAAACTTGATGTGTGAGTCCACCATGACTACAGTGCTGCGGCCGTTGGGGAAGCATCCGAAGTCAATGCTGACTTTCGACCATGGTTCACGGCTGGGCTCTTTGGTGAGGATGGGTGCCGGCGTTAGAACTCCCCCAGTGATCGTGCATGAGTGGCACCGGCGAATGACCTCGTCTACCAGGGTATTCATTCCCGGGAACCACACTTTGCGGAGGCGGGCTTTGGCCTTTGACGCCCCTTGGTGCCCGACATGGGCGAGATCAACGATGTGGTTCCGCTGTCCGCTTGAGATCACGATCAATTGGCCACGTAGTACCACTCCGTTGTTTCCTTCACTGAGCTCACTGCAAACTCTCCACAGTTGTTGCCTCGTGAATTGGTCCTCTGCGTTCAGCGTCCGAGCACCATACAGATAATGCTGCCACTTCCTGTGTGTCAACGCCTCTTTGACCTTCGGCAGACTCCTGTCTTGGTCGGTCGCTGCCCCGTTCTCCTTCAGCATCTTGGGGCACGCCTCTTGGGTGATCATCTTGACAAATTCTTCCATGTGCTCTTCTTCCCGGCGGGGCTGCTGTGTGTCTGCCGTGTTTGGTTGGCCCGAAAGGTAGTCGGCTGGGTTGCTGGTACCCGGGTGAAACACGACATCGAACCGATAGGCCTGGAATTGCACTGCCCACTTTTCTATCCTGGGGGGTGCTAATCGCGTGGTTCTAGTGAACAAGGGATTCAGTTGTTTGTGTTCTGTTATCACCCTGAACTCATGTCCATGGAGATAGAGGTGGAAGTGTTGGCAGGCCTATTTGATGGCAAGGGCCTCCCTCTCAATCTGGGCATACCTCATCTCAGTCTCTGATAGCCCTCTGCTTGCATACGCCACTGGTAGCCAGTCTTTGTTTGCAGTTTCCTGTAGGAGGACATCTCCAAGGCTGACTGGGCTCGCATCTAAGACCAACTCTGTGTGCCTCCCTGGTTGGAAGTAGGCCATGACTGTCTTGTCCATCAGAGCTTCCTTGATAGCATGGAAAGCTGTGTTTGCTTGCGAGCTCCATTCCCAGGGCACACCAGTTCATGTGAGGGCTCTCAGGGATTCCGACAGAGAGGCAAAGTTTCGTATGAAGTGACCACAGTATGTAGCCATCCCCAGAAAACTGCAGACTTCTGTCTGGGTGGTGGGGATCTGTGCAGTCTGGATGGTGACAGCTTTCTTCGGGTCTACTTGGAGGCCATCACGTGAGAAGATGTATCCGAAGAAATCAACCAACTCTTGGTAAAACCAGCATTTAGCTTTGTTCAGGGTGAGGCCACTGACCGCCAGCTGTCGGAGCATGTCCCGAAGATGCACATGATGTTCCTCTAGGCTGATGGAGAATATTACAATATCACCGCTGAGGTTCAGGACGCCCTGCAGGCCTGACAGAGTCTCCTGGATGGCATTTTGAAAAACCTCAGTGGCCGACGACACCCCTAAGATCAGCCATTTGTATCGTCTCAGGCCAACGTGAGTAGAGAAGGTAGTAATGTACCGGCTCTCATGGGCAAGTTCAAGCTGGTGGTACCCTGAGTTGAGGTTGAGGTTGAGCTTGGAGAATCATTTTGCCCTGTTAAGGTCGGCTACAATATCGTCCATGGTGGGTGTCAGGTGGTGTTCCCTCTTCGCAGCCTGGTTGGGGAGGTGCATGTCAATGGAGAGTCTGATGGCTCCTGGCTGCTTGGGCTTTGGGGCGATGACCAGGGGTGACACACATGGGGTCGGGCCTGAGACCTTCTCAAAAATGCCCAGATCCTCCAGTTTCTATAGTTCTTCCTCTACCCGTGGTCATACATGAAAGGGAACTCTACGGTGTCTCAGTGAAGAATACCAGCCCCTGGCCATGTGGCAGCTGAGAAGTGTGCCTTTCTTTCCGTCCGTCACGTGAAATCTGGCCCTAGTGGTTTGTTTCTCGTTGGCCACCTCCACTTCAATCACCCCTCACAGAAGGAGGGGCTCTTTCCTGCCATAGGTGTAGATCTTTGTCTTGGTGGGGGAGAGAAAGGGGCAGGGTGAGAGTCCATAACATTCACGGACGCTCCAGTGTCAATGAGTGCTTTTACAGTGGAACCCGTGACTTGTATGGTGCACATGGGAGGCGGCTGCCTACGCCGGTCGATGCAGCTGGCAAAGAACATCACAAACAAGTTGTCTTCTTCTTCTTCCACGTCGAACCTCGGACCTGGTGGGGTGACGTCTTCCTGCCCGAGTGGGTCTTCGAGCAAAAGTTGCTTGATGTTGACTGGCATTCTGCGTGGCCTGCCAAAGGTGGCTTTCCATCTCCCACTCTGGCAGACCTTTGCGAAGTGGTTTGGTTTGCCGCACCTGGAGCAGACTTTTCCTTTTGCGAAACAGAGATTGAATGAGGAGTGTTCAGCACCACAGTTTCCGCAGGGCCCACCCATAGGCGTTTTCGGGGCTGGCGGGCAGTGCCTGGGTGCTTCTCGATGGCATCCACCCTTTCTTCCTTGATGTGGGCTGGTCTGGAGGCGCTGGGTGTGGTCGGGTGCCTGTTGAGGGCTGCTTCCATCTCTTCGGCTCGAGAATTCAATAGCTCATGGGATCGAGCTAATATAAGGATGTCGTCGAGTAATATCCCTAGCTGTCTGAGTATTAGCCGTTGTAGCATCACCGACTGCCACCCTTGTAAGAGTTGGGCCCGTATCTTCTCCCGCTGGTCATGGAAGGTGCATGTGCTTGGGAGCTTTCTCAGGCGTGCGTAGAAGACATCAACAGATTCAGTATCGGACTGTTTGGCTTGGCGCAGTTTGAAACGCTCGAAGTCTGGGTTGATCTGGGGGTCAAAATGCCTTTTCAGCGCCATCACCGTGGCGTCGAAATCGTCATCGTCACCATTGTCTGGGAGAGTCTCGAACAGATTTTACAACTCCCCGCCACCTTAGTGCATGAGCAGTGACCTCTTGACGGCTCTGTCCGTCTTCCTTGTGCCTCTGAAGTAGTGGTTGAGGTGCCCAATCCACGATCTCCAGCGAGGGGCCACTGTCGCGGGTTCGGAGAGCTCACTGAATGGCTGGAGGGGTGTCACTGCTGCATGGCTGCGGTGTTGCAGTGGCGGGGCAGCATCCCTTGGTGGTCCGGCTGTGCTGGCTTGTGCCGGTGTGCTCATGATGCGAGAGCTGGTCCTGTGAGCACGTGGGGCTGTGGTGAAGGATTACTGGGGAGGGGCCTGGCCCAAGGCTGGCAGGCCATTGTGCGTGTATCAGGGTGGTCTCCCGCGGTGTCTTGCCTGGCACCTCTTGTGTTCTAAAGAGATGGAGGGGTGTTGTGGCCTTTGCCCCAAGATAGCCTATGGAATTTTTGGGCAGTGTCTTGTGCCACTTCAAATTTCCTTTATATATATATTTTTTTAAATAAATTTGTCCTGGTGCCACACTCTCACCGGGAGGCAGGATCTTCCTCGCGCTCTCGCCAGGAGGCGGGCTCTACTCGAGCAGCTGCTCTGTGTCAGGTGGCCGCCGGGGCTGCTGCTGAAAGTGTGCAGCTCTGCAGGAGGGTGGGGCTGGGCCTGCTGAGGCAGCACTGGAGCTGGTGAGAGCGAGGCAGGGCAGGGCCGCAACCAGAGTGTGCAGGTAGGACACGAGGGGAGGAGCCGGTCCAGCAGCTGAGTACTCACCTGATGGAGGATGTGTCTAGGCGTCTGCGTGCCCTAGAGGGGCCGCCAGAGGTTGCTGTGGGGATCACAGGGGCCAGATGTGGAGCGGCGGGTGGGCTACCGCCAGCCTGTTGTGATTAGATTGCTGCACAGCAACTGTAGCTGGGAGCACCAGGGACGTTGAGGCGGCCAGCAGAGTCCCGTCGGGGACAAGGCTCACACTGTCTGCTGCGCAGGACAGCCAAGATGTGGTCTTGAAAGGCGCGGGTGAGTACCGGCCTTGTTGCCAGTGTAGAGGGTCAGGTCTCCTCTGTGGCCTGCCCCTCGTGTGCTGGAAGGCCTAACAGAGGCAGCATAAGAAACACACACTACACAGATCTACTCAGTGTGGGAAAAGACCCCGAGCGGTCTCCAGCCTCTTCATTTATCTCTTCTGGGCGAGCCAACCTCTAGGAGTGTTACAGGGTCCAACATAGTTGTGCAGAGGCCGGGTGGCTCTCTACACAGCAGACGGTCAGTAATGGATCTGGCTGTAGTGTTCACAATTATTACTGACAGGACAGGGCGACCACCCCCATACCCATACCAAGCACAGTGAGCAACCTATAAATAATCAACAGGGCGGACAACACACTTCTCAAGTTCACTACCGACACATCCTCAAAGAGAAGGGGAACGAGGGTTTGAGACACCCACACAGCGGAAGGGAAAGTATTTCATTGGTTGCAATTAGCTCTGACCCTTCATACAATGGTAAAACCACAGGTGGCGGAGCCCATCCAGCACAACAAAATTGATAAATATGCCAAAGCATCGGCAAAGAAGCCAGATGGGGCAGATGCTCCTGGGGATGGGGGTGAATCATATATCACTCTGAGACAAATTCCTCAAGCCATATGTGGCATGTGCACCACTATGGAGATGCAGATCACAGGAGTGGGTTTGGAAATTGGACTGCTTCGGCCATGACGTGAAAAAGATTGCAGAGATAGGCACAGAAGCTGAAAATCGGATCGCCAGTGTGGAAGACCCTGGACAAAAAATGTAAAAGAACAAATAGATCACCTCGAGCGTCGAGTAGAGGAAGGGGAGGGAAGATCACAATGAAATAACCCATGCTTCATAGAAATCCCTGACAGAGCGGAAGGCTCTAGACCAGAGGTCTTCCTGACTACCTGACTGCAATCCTGCTTTTCCGAGGATGCGTTGCTGTCCATGTGGTCGAGAGTGACCAGAGATCCCTTGCTGTGTTGACAGGTACAACATACTATGACAGGCCCGAGTTCACACCAATCTAATGATAGATGTAACATAAATTTGCATCTTCCCAGGCCCTACAATGCTTGTACAGCATATGAGAAGATTGTATATAGCAGTTAAACAAAAGTTAAAAGTGATGCAGCTGACCTACACGTTAATGTTCCCTGTAAAGTGAAAAGCTTTACATAATGGAGAGACACACTTCTCCGAAACACTGCAAGCAGTCTGGGAATGGTTAGAAATATGAAAACCAGGACAAGGGGCTCTGCATATGAGTTCACCTCCGAAGGAGCAGGAAGAGTACAAGAGAAGCCCACCGAGACATAGCAGATCAAGGGGCTCCAGACATTCTAGGTTGAGATCCCAGAATGCGAATGGTGAGGAACAGTCCGACCGGTGACATAGCACCGATGATGGGGAGGGTAGCAGCAAGAGACACATGGTAGCTAATACGGACTCTTGGGCTGAACCCCACTGACTTCAGAACATGAAGTTAGTTGATCTTTCAGCATCCTTTCATGATAGAGCTGCTCAAGAACAGTTTTGGTCTCGGGTTGCAGTGGGGGCCTTTACTGTCACTTCTTTAAAACACGTAAGCAAAGTATAAGTTTGTGTAGCGCACCAGCGTCAGCTGTACAGAGATATACTTGAACTCATTTGCAATGCTCAGAGTAACACTGGAGCCACTTCCTGCCATAATACTACTACAAGAGACACATTTATTAGGCAACAACTGTCCCTTTTTATCCTGGTTACACTAATGTGTCTTATGCTGGCTGCACTAACATGTCCAGGGGCAAGGCAATCCTTCTGCAGAATTTCCGTTGCAGGTCACCAAAACATGTTGGGATGACCTAGGCAGGTTCATGGTGGTAGAGGGGAAATTTGGAGAGGCATACTGGTTCATCCGTTTACACCCCTCCTACTCAAATACAAGACACACTTAAAACACTTACAAAAGTATTACTACACTCTCCAGCGGGACACACATTAGTTGTGAAAGGCTTTAATCCAGTTAGGGTTTCCTGGGGTCGATACTGATAGTGCACAACCCCACAATTCAGTCATATTAAGCGCATGGGCTCAATCATTGATTTTCTCAGATGCTTGGCAATTGCCACACCCTAACGTTGAAGAATTTACATTTTACTCAAATCCCCACAAGTCTTCATCCAGCATAGATTATATTTTTCTGCCCTCTGCAGACACAAGTAAGCTAGAGTAGGCCCAAATTGTTCCTCGAGCCTTAATTGATCATGCCCCGAAATGGATAAAGCTTAAGCTACCAGAAAGTGAGCAGACCGGACTATGGCGACTGAGCACCTGGTGGCTCCATGATGCCAGACAAAAGATCATTGACTCTTTTGAAATTAATAAAGGCATGGTTGACTCCCCAGCCGTGCTCTGGGAGGCACTAAAGGCAGTCTTGAGAGGCCAGGTGATATCATACCAAACTGCTGCCAAAATCAAAGACATAGTGAAATCGCAAAGATGGAAACTACTATAGATGCTGCTGTATAAGAACTGGTGGGTCCTCAGATGACCATTTGAAACATAAAAAGGAAATGCTGCGACTGTCTCTCTGACAGAAATTATTAGAATCGGCATCTCTGCAACACAATACTAAAAATATATGAAGTTGGAGATAAGGTGGGAAAGTTATTGTACTAGCTGTCCAATAGAGATCAAGAGGCTTGTCCCCAATATTCTTTCCCACACAGTACATACCCTCACGGACTCTAACTCAATTACTCAAGATTTTGCAGCCTGCTATGTCAGCGAATATCCTAACCAACCAGTAAATGTAGCTGAATATGATCACCCAATTGTAGAAGACCTGATAATACCCAGAACCTCTAACACAGATAGGCAGGGATTAGAGAAGCCACTGACTAAAGACAAAATTATAACTCACTTCCTACCTCGAAAACCCCAGGCCCTAATGGATACCCGCTAAAAATCTTTATTAAATATGCTTCACACTGGGTCCCGCCACTAGTATGAATGTATGCAGAAGCCCTGAAGTCTGGAGAGCGCTCATGATTTATGCAGAGCTATAATATCTGTAATTATGAAGCCACCGAAACTGCCAGACAATTGTGAGTCATACAGGCCCATCTCCGTAGTTCATCTAGAGTAAAAGATTCTTGCAAAGGTGTTTGCGAATTGATTGGTGAAGATAATTACAACTGTAATACAACTGAATTTGGGTTTATGACAGGGACATAGCACTCATCTCTGCCTTTGATGCCTTAACACTGCAGCAACTGCAAAGGATCAGAGAGCCCTAGTCCATAGATTTTGAAAAAGCATTTGAGTTGGTCGGATGGCATTTCATCTACCAGCATCCAGGAGCATATGAAATTTGTTCCCCTCTTTTGCAAATGCATATCAATGCTCTACTCCAAGCCATGAGAGGGGGTCAGGGTAAATGGGGAACTATCCTGTGCCATTGAATGGGGTACACAGCAGGAATGCACCTTATTGACTCTCTTTTTCGCCCTAGTTTTGAAAATGTAAGTGGAATGCATCTGGCCGGGTGCCTAACTAGGAAGTTTATGATAGTCTGAATATAGTGAAGAGAGGATATAGTTATATGCAGATGCTGTCCTGATCTATATCAGTAATCCGGAAACCTCATTAAACATTAAACCTGGCTGATGTAGATGCTGATGTAGATGCTATATATATATATATATATATATCAAAACAAAACCCTTTCAGGCATAGAGTGACAAATAAATTATGCAAAAACAGAAGCAGAGAACTCTGGGTAGTTCTCAAGTTTAGGTGGAAAGCAGCTCCAGTAAGAGCACTCTCAACACCTGCGACACTCTAAATTTGCTCACCTCAAATGTCTGCTTTTCTATCAAAGTTTTTAAGCATAGGATTAGCGCAGTGCTATCCACGCCGAGATAGAAAGGGACAAAGTCTTTTTACATTTTTACAGCAAAGTCTTTAAGCATAGGATCAGCACAGTGCTATCCCTGCCGAGCTGTAAAATGGCCAAAGCCTTTACCACTCCAGGCACAGTATTACAGCTTTGGATTGGTAAAATACCATCCAAGCCAACCTGAAATGAATAAAGCAACCCCTGACACGTGTTTCGCTCTCGTTAGAGCTCTTCAGAGAGGTATAGCTTTGTCCAGACACAAGGGAGCACCCAGTATAAGTCAAAACAAAACCCTTTCAGGCATAGAGTGACGAATAAATTATGCAAAAACAGAGGCAGAGAACTCTGGGTAGTTCTCAAGTTTAGGTGGAAAGCAGCTCCAGTAAGAGCACTCTCAACACCAGCGACACTCTAAATTTGCTCACCTCAAATATCTGCTTTTCTATCAAAGTTTTTAAGCATAGGATTAGTGCAGTGCTATCCACGCCGAGATAGAAAGGGACAAAGTCTTTTGACATTTTTACAGCAAAGTCTTTAAGCATAGGATCAGCACAGTGCTATCCCTGCCGAGCTGTAAAATGGCCAAAGCCTTTACCACTCCAGGCACAGTATTACAGCTTTGGATTGGTAAAATACCATCCAAGCCAATGTGAAATGAATAAAGCAACCCCTGACACATGTTTCACTCTCGTTAGAGCTCTTCAGAGAGGTATAGCTTTGTCCAGACACAAGGGAGCACCAAAGCTGTAATACTGTGCCTGGAGTGGTAAAAGGCTTTGGCCATTTTACAGCTCGGCAGGGATAGCACTGTGCTGATTCTATGCTTAAAGACTTTGCTGTAAAAATGTCAAAAGACTTTGTCCCTTTCTATCTCGGCGTGGATAGCACTGCGCTAATCCTATGCTTAAAAACTTTGATAGAAAAGCAGACATTTGAGGTGAGCAAATATAGAGTGTCGCTGGTGTTGAGAGTGCTCTTACTGGAGCTGCTTTCCACCTAAACTTGAGAACTACCCAAAGTTCTCTGCTTCTGTTTTTGCATAATTTATTCGTCACTCTATGCCTGAAAGGGTTTTGTTTTGACTTATACTGGGTGCTCCCTTGTGTCTGGACAAAGCTATACCTCTCTGAAGAGCTCTAATGAGAGCGAAACACGTGTCAGGGGTTGCTTTTATTCTTTTCAGGTTGGCTTGGATGGTATTTTACCAATCCAAAGCTGTAATACTGTGCCTGGAGTGGTAAAAGGCTTTGGCCATTTTACAGCTCGGCACGGATAGCACTGTGCTGGTCCTATGCTTAAAGACTTTGCTGTAAAAATGTCAAAAGACTTTGTCCCTTTCTATCTCGGCGTGGATAGCACTGCGCTAATCCTATGCTTAAAAACTTTGATAGAAAAGCAGACATTTGAGGTGAGCAAATTTAGAGTGTCGCTGGTGTTGAGAGTGCTCTTACTGGAGCTGCTTTCCACCTAAACTTGAGAACTACCCAAAGTTCTCTGCTTCTGTTTTTGCATAATTTATTCGTCACTCTATGCCTGAAAGGGTTTTGTTTTGACTTATACTGGGTGCTCCCTTGTGTCTGGACAAAGCTATACCTCTCTGAAGAGCTCTAACGAGAGCAAAACACGTATCAGGCAGAGACGTTTTAATGCATGGGCAAAGTGGGCTCTGGCCCAGGGCCCCAGCCTTTCAGGGGGCCCCCTGACTGAGTCAGCTCCGTTCTCCAGAGTTTTGCCCTAATGACCTTGAATATTTCTTAAACAGATTGTTTTAAATACTGTTTTCCTTTAATTTATTTTTTATGTACCTGATGTGTGAGAGTCTAGTACATCCATTTTGCAGAGAAATGTTGTGTTTATGTTTCATGCAATATACATAACAAAAGTTTCTTTTAGATCAAAACAAGGCCTAATATATAAGAAATGGGAGGGCGTCACAGAGATTATGTGCAGTAATATTGGTGAGCTGCTGCTGTGTTACAATATTGAAAACACACATAACTATCCCTGAATATTAGATGTAAACACGTTTAGGGCCTTATTTATGAGAAGTGATGCATCGCTGTGTGAAAACAGGGATGCGTCACTTCTTAGTGCGCCCTCCTTGCGACATGATGGATGCTTCATATTTACTGTATGACGCATCATGTCGCAAGGAGTTACAGATACGTCAGTATTTCTGACGTATCTGTGGGCGCAAAAGTGATGCATTGCTGGGGTGTGTCTGAAAATAGACGCAACTCCAGCAATGTGTCCTTTCACATGGGGCAAGTCCCATGTGAAAGGGCCTGCATCAATCTTATGCCTGCTGTGAGGCAGGTGTAAGATATTGACGCAATGGCGTCCTAGAAGTGGCGCACTGAGATCTCATAGATTTCAATGCGCCACTTATACGAGGCTTTTTGTGGGGGAACACCCACCCTGCATACATTATACCTGGCGCAGGTACAATGTGGTGCAGGGGTTTACAAAGTGACGCATCTGCCTAGATGCGTCACTTTGTAAATAGGGCGCAACATGGCACATTTTTTACGCTGCCGGTGCGTCACAAAAAGTGACGCACCGGCGGCATAAAAGTGAAGCAAGGCCTCATAAATAAGGCCCTTAGAATTTGGACGAGTGTTCCTTTGCACTGTCAGGGACCTAAGGAAATGAAATGAAATAGTGTATTTAATAAAGCGCGCAGCTACTCAGACTAGAGTGTCCTGGTGCGTGACAGCGGGAGGAAAACGTGCGTAAAAGACCCATCAGTTATTAAAAAGCCAGGTTTTTAAGTTCTTCCTGAAAGAGAGTAGGTCTGTGGTTAGTCTCAGAGACTCAGGGAGTCTATTCCACAATTTTGCGCCTAGAAGGCCGAGGGATCTGCCTCCAGTGTGGGCACGGCATATTTTAGGCACGATGGCCAGGTTGGCATTGGAAGATCTTAGGGGTCTAGATGTTGTGTAGAGATTAACGCAATTTAGGTAGCCGGCTCCTAAGCTGTGGAAAGCTTTAAAGAACATGGTTATCGCTTTGAAGTCGATCCGTTCTTTTATGCGGAGCCAGTGTAGAGACTTAAGAATAGGGGTCATACTAGATCTGGGTTTAGGTCTCAGGATGGCTCTGGCCGCCTCGTTTTGTACCACTTGTAGGCGCTGGATAAGGGATTTGGGAAGACCGAGGTACAAGCTGTTGACATAGTCAAGCTTTGATGTCACCAGAGCCTGCACCACGATCTTTCTGCTCACAAGCGGTAACAGTGGCAGGAATTTTTTTAGCATCCGGAGTATGCCAAAGCAAGCGCCAGTTAGATTTTGGATTTGAAAGCGCATGGAGAGTGTCTTGTCTATGACAATTCCTAAGTTTTTGACTTTCTCCTTTTCCGCGGGCGGCAGATCTTTTGGCCACCAAGAGCTCCAGTCAGGCGTTTCTGGATTACCAAAGAAAACAACTTCAGTTTTGTCAGGATTGCACTTCAGCTGATTGATCTTAAGCCAGTTAAAAACCTTTGTGAGGCAAGACCTAATCATTGGCCCGTCAAATTTGGTTCCTTTATCACATGTAAAAATCAGCTGCGTGTCATCAGCATAGGAAACAATTTTGACGCCCTCTTCCACTACCAGAAATGCAAGGGGGGATAGATATATATTAAAAAGGGTAGGGCTGAGAATGGAGCCCTGAGGGACACCTACATTCATGGCCGGAACCGGGGATGAGAAAGGGGGGAGCCAGATGTTCTGAGATCTATTTGCCAAGAAGGATGACATCCATGTTAAGGCGGTCCCCCCCAGGCCGATGTTAGCAAGTCTCTCCAGGAGCCTCTCATGTGGGACCGTATCGAAGGCCGCCGACAGATTGAGCAGTATCAGAATAGCCTTGCCTCCCTGGTCCAGCTTACCCTTGAGAAATTCAGTCACTTCCAGCAGAGTGGACTCTGTACTGTAGTTAGCCCTAAAACCGGATTGGGACTCATGAAGGAGCTTCCCATCTTCAATGTGTTTTTGGAGGGCCTTGTTTACATGCTTCTCTAATACTTTGGAGAGGGCCGGAAGAAGGGAGATTGGCCTGTACTTGGCAGGGTCCGTCGGTTTGGCGTTAGCCTTTTTTATCAGTGGAAGAATCTTAGCATTCTTCCACAATTTCGGCATGTTGCCTAAGGAGAGGGAAGCATTAAAGAACTGGTTTACCATGGAGTTTATGGTGGGAGCTAATAGGTTCAGGAAATTCGCTGGACATGGGTCGGTAGGAGAGCCAGACTTAATGCTTTGGAGAAGGGTCAGTGACTTTTCAAGCTGAAACTTCAGGGAAAGCTAATAAAGATGGAAGATCCAAGAGGTGAAATTTGCTATAAGAACTAAGGTAGAAGGTCAGTTCTTCCTCTGAGATGTTAGTGAAGGCTTGTTGGATCACAGAGATTTTTTTGTGGAAGAATGGAGCTATTTGCTTAGACCATTCTTCCGTGCATGGCCCTTCCTTTGTGCCGGCTTTCGGGGCGGTAAAGGATTTAACTATGCTAAAGATTTCCTTACTCTTATTTTGGGCATTTTCTATCTTGGTTTGAAAGAAGTTTTTCTTGGCTGCCTTCACGAGAATGTAATGAGCTTTTAAGGTTTCTTTATACATTTTCCTGTCCTCAGGTAGATAGGATTTACGCCATTTCCGTTCCATTTTTCTACAATTACTTTTGCTAGATCTGAGGGAATCGTTAAACCATGGAGCTAGTGGGGCCGACCTCTTTGAGGAGCGGGAAACAACCGGTACCACTGCACCAATGTTGATTCGGAGCCATGAATCTATTGAGAGGGCGTCCGAGTCGGGGCAGCCAGCCAGCCAGCTCCGGTGAGGAACGACCGAGGGCGTCTGCTAACATCAGGATGGATATTTTATGGAACGTCCTGTAATTAGGGACCCTCTGCCCAGCGTTAGCCCGAGGGGCTGTGGCAGAGTTGGGAATGATGAATTTTAATAGGAGGTGGTCCGACCAGGTAATGGGAAGAGGTAGGCTTACTGATATGTCAAAGTTGTGAAAGATTTGGTCTAGGGTATGGCCCTTCTCATGGGTGGCCGAAGAAATAGATGGAAACATGTTGCAGGCCTGCAACGTCTCCAACAAGGAAATTGTTTGAGGGTCTTTTCCATTGTCCATATGTATATTGAAATCTCCCAGAATAAGGCAGTTGTTGTATTTTAAGGCCAGGGAGGTGGTAGCTGCATTAAGCGTAGTAATAAAATTTCCAATCGCACCGAGAGGTCTGTAAATCAGAAAACCAGCTATGCTATGATGGGGGATAAGGTACAGCGGAAGCCTAAGGACTCTGTGCCCTCGATGTTTTCCATCGGGATGGGAGACCAATCTAGTTTTTTATTGTAAATTATGGCAACACCGCCCCCCTTCCCACTCGATTGGTACCTCCTAAGGATTTTATAATCCGTAGGGATGGCTGAAGTGATAGTAGGGTTGGAGGCTTCGGACAGCCAGGTCTCAGTCAGAAATAAAAGATCAGGCTGTTCGTCTAAAAGTAGGTCATAAATGTGTGGTTCATGCTTTTGCATAGAGCGACAATTTAAAAGGGTGGCCTTTATGTCCTCTGTTTTATTGTTTTTACACTTACTGTTGCGTGGGAGGAGCTTGGGTGCGAGTTTCCTGGGCTGGAGGAGAGACCAGTTGCACTTATTGCATCGAAAGTCTACCTCCAAGCTCGGATCAGCCGCTGTACACTGACATAATGGTAGCCGCCTAAGGCTAAGCAGTTTTTCCCTATTGTAATATAGTGGAAGAAACTCACCGGAGGGGAACTGGGCAGCATGGCCGGCGCCGGACGCCTCCGGGACGCTGACGGGCGCAGACAGGCTTGCCTTTGGTGCGCCTTTGGTGCACCTGTGGCGCACCGGTGGCGCACCCGCTGCGGGCATCCGTTTGCATTGGGAATATATAGGCTAATGCCTATGATGCAAACTGGATCGCTAATGCAGCTGAGGAAGCGGAAACTGCGTGGGCGGAAGTGAGGAGCCCGATAGTAGCCCCAGCCCTCCGCACAATGGGCGTATCAGCCGCGGCAGACCACGACTGGAGGAAAAGCAAGATGCGAATCGGAGCAGCTAAGGAGGTGTAGGCAAGCAGAATCAAGTAAAGTGCAAGCGCGCGTAGGTAAGAGAAATTGTTAAAAAGCACAGAGTAATTCAGCCACACATATACAATTTAAAAGGTATTAAAAACCTAGTAGCAGGGCAGGAAACACTAAATCCTACCTCTGTCAGCTGCGCGCGTCCGTTTTCATCGGGAATATATAGGCTAATGCCTATGATGCAAACCGGATCGCTAACGCAGCTGAGGAAGCGGAAACTGCGTGGGAAACAGGGGCTCAAATTGGATCATAAATT
This sequence comes from Calotriton arnoldi, assembly GCA_963921515.1. Classification (NCBI taxonomy): domain Eukaryota; kingdom Metazoa; phylum Chordata; class Amphibia; order Caudata; family Salamandridae; genus Calotriton; species Calotriton arnoldi. The sequence goes on along the minus strand of CAWUFW010008231.1, from coordinate 749,298 downwards.
CAAAGCTGTTCTGAACAGGGGCCCCCCAAATATGTTTGGCCCAGGGCCTCCAAAATCCTTAAGATGTCTCTGGTGTCAGGGGTTGCTTTTAATCATTTCAGGTTGGCTTGGATGGTATTTTACCAATCCAAAGCTGTAATACTGTGCCTGGAGTGGTAAAAGGCTTTGACCATTTTACAGCTCGGCAGGGATAGCACTGTGCTGATCCTATGCTTAAAGACTTTGCTGTAAAAATGTCAAAAGACTTTGTCCCTTTCTATCTCGGCGTGGATAGCACTGCGCTAATCCTATGCTTAAAAACTTTGATAGAAAAGCAGACATTTGAGGTGAGCAAATTTAGAGTGTTGCTGGTGTTGAGAGTGCTCTTACTGGAGCTGCTTTCCACCTAAGCTTGAGAACTACCCAGAGTTCTCTGCTTCTGTTTTTGCATAATTTATTCACCACTCTATGCCTGAAAGGGTTTTGTTTTGACTTATACTGGGTGCTCCCTTGTGTCTGGACAAAGCTATACCTCTCTGAAGAGCTCTAACGAGAGTGAAACACGTGTCAGGGGTTGCTTTTATTCATTTCAGGTTGGCTTGGATGGTATTTGACCAATCCAAAGCTGTAATACTGTGCCTGGAGTGGTAAAAGGCTTTGGCCATTTTACAGCTCGGCAGGGATAGCACTGTGCTGATCCTATGCTTAAAGACTCTGCTGTAAAAATGTCAAAAGACTTTGTCCCTTTCTGCCTCGGCGTGGATAGCACTGCGCTAATCCTATGCTTAAAAACTTTGATAGAAAAGCAGACATTTGAGGTGAGCAAATTTAGAGTGTCGCTGGTGTTGAGAGTGCTCTTACTGGAGCTGCTTTCCACCTAAACTTGAGAACTACCCAGAGTTCTCTGCTTCTGTATATATATATATATATATATATATATATATATATAGATATATATAGATATATATATATAGTTATATATATATGTATGTATATATATATTCATTGAAAAAACCAAAGGTTACAGGGACATTATAGTTAGGCTCAGGTTTCACTTGTACAAAATCAGTGAAATTCAGCAGTTATAGTAAGCTGAGCTGAGCTAACTACATCTCGCGCCCCTGCAATGCACTGCTTATGACCTCACATATTACATCACTTGTGACATGGTCAGTGACATGACTGATGACATCTCAAGTGACATCACTGATGACATCATCCAATGACTGTGAGTGTTTTTAAAAAGTTTATGAGTGTTAAATATATTTACCAAGTTGTATTGGTGAATCAATGGGTGTATGAGTGCCTGTATGGATGATTCAGTGGATGCGTGACTGACTGCATAAGTGAGTGATTAGGTGTCTCAGTGAATGTATGGGTGAGTGACTAGTTGTGTGAATGTTTGTATCAGTCTGTCAGTTGTTGTCTAAGTGGCTGTATGAGTGTGTGAGTGGGTACTTGAGTGGCTGTATGGGTGATTGATTGGTTGCCTGAGTACCTGTATGAGTGTCTGAATGCCTGTGTGGGGGTGAGAATGTGTGTGACTGGCTGTATGGATGAGAGAGTATGTGAGTCAGTGGCTGTATGGGTTAGTGAACATGTGTGTGAGGAGCTGTATGGGTGAGTTAGTGTATGTATCGCTGTGTGGGTGTGTGGCTGTGTCAGTGGTATATGGGTGAGTAACTGGGAATGTGATACGAATTATTGGTGAGTGATGGGGTATATGAGGGACTGTATGGGTGAGTGAGCGAATGTGAGAGTGGCTGTATGGGTGCGTGTATGCTTGTGTCAGTGACTGTATAGGTGAGTGAGTACGGGTTAGTATCTGTATGAGTAAGTGAGTGGGTGTGTGTATAACTGTATGGGTACGTAAGTGGCTGTGTGAATGACTATATGGGTGATTGAGTAGGTATGTGAGTAGCTCTATGGGTGATTGACTCAATGTGTGAGTGGCTGTAAGGGTGTATGAGTGGATTTGTCAGTGGCTGTATTAGTGAGTGAGTGGGTGTATGAGTGGCTGTATGGGTGAATGAGTGGAGGTGTGTGTAGATATATGAATCAGTGAGTGGGTGTGTAAGTACTGGTATAGATCTGTGAATGGGTTTGTGAATGGTTGTGTGTGAGTGGGTGTATGAAAGGTTCTATGGGGGTGAGTGGATGCATTAGTGAATTTGTAGATGATGTCATCAGTGATGACATTTGAGATGTCTTCAGTGATATCACTGACCATGTAATGACTGAAGTAATAGGTGAGGTCATAAGAAGTGCATTGCGGGGGCGCAAGTTAAAGTTAGATCAGCTAACTATAACTGCTGAATTTCACTGGTTTTGTACAAGTGAAACCTGAACCTAACTATGACGTCCCAGTAACCTTTGTTTTTTTTTTGTGAATTTCTAAAGTTTTATTTTTGTTCCCATTTCCTAACTATAACGTCCCTGTAACCTTTGGTTTATTCAGTGAATTTCTATTTTTTTTAACTAGTAAAGGCTTTTGCAGAGTGGTGGAGAAAGGGAGCAGGGCCTCTGATGAGCTCTCAGGAATCCCACTGTGAAGGACTTACCAGGAAGGCTTCTTGGCCCCCAAGGTCCCTCAGCAGCCAAGAGGACTTCATTCCCCAACCAGTAGTGCACCAGGAGACACGTTTGTAGAGTGGTGGAGAAAGGGGACCTAGCCTCCGAAGACCTTTTAGCAATCCTGCTGTGTAGGACTAAATGGAGGTAACAGGAGAGGTTGTTCGCCTCAAGGACCCTCAGCAGCCAAGGGGACTTAATTCCCCAACTAGTAGTGCACCAGGAGGCATGTTTGCAGAGTGGTGGAGAAAGGGGATGGGGCCATGAGTACTTCTAAGCAATCCTTCAGTGTGGGACTTACTGAAGGTAACAGGAGGGGTAGTTGGTCCACAAGGACGTCCTTGGCAGCCAACAACTCCTCCTGTTACCTCAAGTAAGTCCCACAAAGCGCGATTGCTTAGAGGTCTTTGAGTCCACACCCCCTTTCACCACTACTTTGCAAATGTGCCTCCTGGTGCACTGCTTGCTGGGGGACGAAGTCCGCTTGACTCCATAGGGTCCTTGGGGCCAAATACCCCTCCTGCTACCTCCAGTAAGTCCCACACTGCGGCATTGCTGAGAGGTCTTCTGAGGCCACGCCCCCTTTTTCCTTCACTCTGCAAACATGCCTCCTGGTGCACTACTGGTTGGGGGACGAAGTCCACTTTACTCCTGAGGGTCCTTGGGGACAACTACCCCTCCTGTTACCTCCAGTAAGTCTCATGCAGCTGGATTGCTAAGAGGTTGTTGGAAGCCTCTTGGTGCACTACTGGTTCTGGGAAGAAGTCCACTTTAGTCCCGAGGCCCTCAGGAGGCAAGGGTACTTCATCTCTCCACCAGCAGTGTGCCGAGAGGCACATTTGCAGAGTGGTGGAGAAAGGGGGCATGGCCTCCAACCACCTCTCAGCAATCCCGCTGTGTGGGGCTTACTGGAGATAAAAGGAGGTCTTGTGGGCCCCCAAGGACCTTCATCCCCCAACCACCAGCATGCCAAGAGGCACGATTGCAGAGTGGTGCAGAAAGGGGGCAGGGCCTCCAGCGTCGTGCCGGTAGCATTTTCCATTTTCTTTTAAAAAAAATAATTATAATGGAAAGGGGGCCGTGTGGCCCCTCTGCCTTGGGTTGATTTTGGCCCCGGGGACCCCATCTCCCGGGGCCCGGATTTTTCTTTTTTAATTTTTTTTCAATAATTCAAGGGGGGCGCGTGTCCCCCTCCCGGGCCGATTTTGGCCCCCTGGGACCCCATCCCCCTGGGCCTGACCACAATACTGTGTGCCCTACTCCCACCAAGGGCACCCAGTTTCTAATGCTGGGGACCGCGGGGGAGCCTGAAGGCCCCTGCAGTCCCTGCCAGTCCCCTGCATCCTGCAGGAACCAGCATTGCTTTTGGACAGGGGGAGCTGCTAAACATGCAGCTCCCTCTGTCCAAAAGCAATCTAGTATGCAAAATAATTTTTTCTGCTCTTGCTTACTAGAAGAGGAGCAGAGTTTGCTATGGCTTAAGCCATAGCAAACAGCTATGTCCAGGGGGTGGGCACCCGGGACATAGTAGGAGCCGGCCCTGGGGGGTGGCGGTCCCCAGGGCCATGTGGGCTCCAGGAATGGGTGCTTTGTGGCCCCCCTCCTTTGTTCTAATTTGCCCCGGGGAGGTGGTGGTCCCTTGGGCTGCTGGGGGGTCCGCGCAGGCCCCAGCATCAATTACAATTAAAGCCCCGGTGAGGTGGTGGCCCCCAGGGCTGCGGGGGGCATGGCCCCCGCATTTTGTAAACATTAAGCTCCAGGGAGGTGGCAGTTCCCCCCCATCCCCATGGACAAAATAAAGAAGCCCTGGGGAGGAGGTAGTCCCCGGGGCAGCAGGGGAAGCCTCCTGGGCATTTTAAGCCCCGGTTGGGGGCCTGTTCGCCCGTCCCTCCTTTATCTGCATAATGCCCCTGGGACCTGGCCCACCAAGGGACCGATAATGAACAAAGCGCTGGAGCCTTCGCTTCAGATTTTTTAACATTTTCGGCCGGATCTGCAGATCCCGCCAAATTGTTTTAAAAAAAAAGCTTTTTTGGGCCCTGCAGGGTCCCAGTGGGACCACCCCAAGAGGCCTAGGTGGTCAAGGTGTTTCTACACTGCCCCCTTTTCCTTTTTGTTTACATTTTTTGTGAGGCTCAGCTCAACTAAGTCCCAAGATGCCTACCAACACTTCCTGGTTGAAGTGTTGGCAGCCAATTAAATTTCAGTAGGGTTTCAGTAGGATTTTGGGCTCCCAGATATCTATAATTTTTAAACTTAAATAGCTCTGAAACTACTTAATGGATTTACATCAAATTACAAAAAGCACGCTTTCTGGACCAACATCTAGCTTTCTGCCAAATTTGGTGTGTTTCCGTTCAGCGGTTCGGACTGTAGTCGTGTTCAAAAATGAAAAATACCCATAGACATAACATGGGGAAAACACGTTTTGGGAACCCCCTTTTTTCTCAGCCCATGCTTGACGGATAACCCCGAAACTTTCAACACAGCATCTGAACCAAAAAGGGGACATTTTTGAAAATTTTGTGAAGATTCGTCAAGCGGCCCTAAAGTTATTGGCAAAACAAAAATGATTTTCCTATGGAAACTTTGGTCCTAACTATAACTACCTACTGGTGACTGCATCCGGTTTAAAGTTTAACTAGAGCAAATCCATATACATTACTTTCAGTGGGAAACACAATGATACAAAGGCTACTACCGATTTACTATGGGCAGACCAACATTTTAAGTACCTGCCTATGTATATAACACCTACCAGGCACCAGGTGTGGGACTTGAACATTACACCCTTGCTCTTCTGGGTAACCCATGACAAGTCCATGTGGGATAGTCTCCCTCTAAACACAAATTAATTAATTAAAATATATTTAATTAATGCACAAATATATTGCTAAAGGCTTAAATTAAATAAAATGCTTATTTTTTATTTGATCTGTGAAATAATTAAAAGTTTTGTATAGACTTCATTTAAATTATTTTAGTTTTTAACCAAAACTTTAGATGGAAATCCATTAAGTTTAAAACGTTTATTTAAACATTATAACAAAATATGATGTATTTTTAATTAGATATAATTTTTTAACATTAAACTGAATTTATTTTTAATTTTTTAAAGGCGAAATAAGTTAATTAATTTTAGTAGTTTTTCCAATTGAGATTTATTTTAAGTCCCTGACTCCATTATTGTCTACGAAATGGAGTTGCAGTTACAGTGGCTGGACATGTGTGGTGCTGGATTTCCTCCAGGTGTGAGCTAAAGCATATTTACAACTTTTTTGGGACCTTTTTGGCTGTAGTAACTATTGAGGTGCAGTTTGTGAATAGCAATGGGCTTACTCTTTTGTGGGTGGGTGTTTATCATTCCCTAAACCCCTACTTACCTCTCCTGAAACACGTCCCATTTTATGGTACCTATTCCACATGTTCCTTCCCTCCAGTATTAATTAGTAAAGAAGTAAGTGGCAGGGCCATGTCAAGAGACCACAGCAGCTTGCACCACCCGTTGCGCTACCAATTCCAATTTAGACTTTTTATACATTAAAAATGATCGATACCTGCCACCCAAGCTATTTTTGTAGCTTTGAGCGGCAGGTAGTAGTCATTTTTAATGTATATAGAATTATTAAACAACTATTGTTGTGTTCATCACAAAATTTGACAAACAGCGCCACTATGTAGCTGCATATCATAAGTTCCGTTGTTGACAATTAAGCGCCGATGCCAAGCACCTGAAACCACCAGCTCAAATTAAGGACTGCTTCCATTCCCCCATCACTCCCACATTTGCTATAAAAACAAAAGCGTACAAGTGAGGACGGAGATCTCCACATTGAAAAGATAGGAGAGGCGAAGGTTTCCAAATACAGATTTGTGAATAGCATTTTGTAATACGTGAGTGGTATTATTGTAGTACTACTAAACGTTCTACACAGTGCATTTCGTGGATTGGCCCCTCTATGATTTTATTTCATGCTGAAGTTTAGTCAGAGAAATGTAAGGGAGAAACACATTCTTAGTCACACGCGCCCTGGCTAGCAGGTCATGAGCAGCAATGGGTAAATGCTTTGATGAAGTTGGTCGATTGTAGAGTGGACTACAAGAGCCCCACTAGGAATCCCATGAAGTCAGTGAGGCCATGCCCTCCCTGCTGATCTTTCTGGAGAAACTGACTTTACACCATCCTGGAACATCTGGGATATTTACACATCAGGAAAACAGGCAGAAAGACCGCTGAGAGGAGACACTCATCACAGCAGCGTGTGAAACATTATATGAAACACAGAAATATACGAATTATTATAAATGGGGCAAGTACTGCATGATGATGCGCTCCTTTCATCCAGTGCCATAAGGGCATTGATCAAGGACTTAAGATGAGATAGATAACTTTTTCCAGACAGAAATTGTCATGATCTGGAACAGAAGGATGCGTTCATCTGGGTCACCTCTTGATCCTGCCTGGCAACAGCTGCTTTGAGCTTAGGTAAACAGTCAATTCCCTGGAGGAAGTGAGTCTGCATATGGGGGAATTCTGTTTTTTCATGTGATACGGTGATTACATTACCCACAATAGCTATGTGCCTCTGAGTAGCTCACTCAACATATTGTGCAGCTTAAAAGCTTGCTTCATTTTGATTCAAGGTATGTTTTCAGTGTAAAAGAGCTCAGCGGATGTGGCGTCACTATGAGCTACGCCTACCTCCTGTAGGATGCTCCGCTCCTCTTTTGGCAGGAAGGAACAGTGTTTAAATTCCAATTGGAGAAGGCTGGGATATCACAGGCGCTAGAGGTTGGCACTCATCTGTGGGGTGGTTTATCGGGAGAGTTCCTGACACGCTGATGCCTGTGCAAGGTCAATATAATTATGTGGCAGAAAAACTCACCCATAGGCCTGTCCTTCTGAAAAGCCAGTAAGTCTAAGCACAGCTAGTGTTATCCCAGTCCGATGCCAATCACAGGTCAGTAGGGTTGGGGAAGAGGCAATTATGTCACCCTCCCATCTATATAAGTCCAGAAGGGATTGCTTAGAAGTAGTCAAATTGTTGGGCTACTGTGATTGGAAACGAGTCACTCCACTGTGGTGCTGAGCTTTTCGTTCACTGGGCAGTTTTTACTATAAAATGTTGTTAGGGATATGGCAAGGCAGCTTGTATGTTAGGAGACCTTCTGAAAGGTTGTCAGGGCTGGGAAGCATGACTTACATATGGCTGAATCCGACCCTGTAATCCTTTCATAGACTTTAGCCTGTTTTGGAAAGCTCTTTTCACTACAGAGCGGTTTATCTCTGCGGGACTGGTCAATCTCTTTTAGTACGCAGCACCTTTACCACGTAGGTAAGTACCACACAGCCCATTTTAAAGCTGCCTTTACAAAGTTGTACTTTACCACACAGGTAAGTTAATATATTTTTAAGACATTTTGATATTATATACATAATTCAATGAAAAAACAAAGGTTAAAGTGACTTTATAGTTAGGTCTGGTAGTAATATCTTATTTTACCTTGTGCCCCACCATGCACTGCTTATGATCTCACATATTACATCACTTATGACATATCCAATGACATCGTTGATGACACCACAGATGACATCTCAAATGGTATCTTTGATGAGATCACTAATGACATTACTGATGACATCATCCAATAATTGTAAAAGTCGGATAAACATTTAAATGTATTTAGTAAGGTACATATATAGCAAATGTTCTATACCTTTTCTACTGCTAATGAGTGTAAGTTTTTACAGCCTCCTTGGCCACCAAATGGGCCTGGGTGTCTGGAGGAGGTGAGGTCAGTGTGAAGGGCTGTGCATTCAGTGAATGCCTTGCGTAGTAGGGGCTTGGGTATCTGGAGAGAGTGGGTATCCATGACGAGCTGTGTACAGGACAAAAGCTAAGCAAGTAACAACTTCACTATCTAATGGAGCTTGGGTGTCTGGAGGGAGTTGTGGGTTGTGTGTAGTAGGGGCTCTTTGTGAAAAGCTGTGCACACAGCGAAGGCTGTGCACAGAAGGAGTTTGAACACATAATGGGGTGTGGGTCTCTGGAGGAAGTGGCGTCTTCATTTGGAGGTGTGCACAGGGCAAAAGTTGTGTGTACTAGGGGCTTGGCCTCTTACTGGGGCTTTGGTGTCTGGAGGAATCGCAGGTTCTCCGTGACAAGCTGTGCACATGGTGATGGGTGTGCATAGTATAGGCTTAGCCAGATAATTGAGTTTGGATGTCTGGAGGGTTTGGGCTCTCCGTATCGAGCTGTCCATAGGGTGAAGGCTATGAGTAGCAGGAGTTGGCCGACTAATGTGGCTTTGGTGTTTTGGGGTAATGGCCTCGCCATGAAGAGCACTACTGGTTTGTAGAGAAAGTTGAACAGCACTAGCGTGGATGATATCATTGATGTCATTTGAAATGTCATCAGCATGAAAAAGTGGTTTATTAGTTGAAGTGGATGGTAGTCCTCTTCAAGCAATAATGGCACTATTCCTGACTAGGTACAGCTAGGTCTCAATAATTTAAACCTTAGCTTGATCCTTGGTAGCTGTAGCACATACAAGACAGCCTTAACTTAGGGAAAATGTGCAAGCAATTTATCAGTATCAAAACAGTCAAAAAATAGAAAACACAACACAATAAAAATCCCACTGCAATTTATAAGAATAGAGCGGATTTTAAATAACAAATAGACAACAAAACAACAAACATAGGACATGGGGAACAGGAGATATGATTTTCAAACGTTTTCGATGTTTCTAGTGCCAAAAAGTGAAAACGGTCAACCACAGGTATCTGTTCACGCTAGACCAGGTCAAAGTCAAAAGTTAAGGCCGACCAGGAAAAAGCATGGGTCGGATACAGGGGTCCAAGTTTAGTAAAGTGCACAGCTTTACCTTCTGACTTAGTCTTTGGAATGGAAGTTGAAAATCCTCAGCGGGGCAAGGCAGCAAAGATGGGTTCCATGAGGCCAGATAGCCATTGGACAAAGTCCTTGTGAAGCTGTTGACTTTTGGGGGGAAAGCCCTGAGCAGGAGAAATTTGAAATGTGTACCCAGGGAAGGTCCGTCGCCAGCTGGATATTTTTGGTGCCTTTGTCCAGTGAAGATTTCTACCTTCGGACTTTAGGAAAGTGGAGTATAATTTAGTGATGCTAGTTAGACTTCTCTGCGCAATACTCTCACAATACCCCAGAGATGGTTCTTGGATTCACAATAATAAATCCTTAGCTCAGTCCTGGTAGTGTGGGAAAGAACAGTCATGCTTTACTAGAAGAACATGTGTTAAGCATTTCAGAGTACCAACATGGATGATAAGTAATTGACATGACTCAAAAGAAATCAGACATCAAATTATAAAACTAAAGCAGATTTATATATAAATGTAGACACCAAAACAAAGTCAATTGGATATGTATAACCGGAGTTATGGATTTTTAGAAGCAAAATTAAATCAGTGCAATCAGTACTGCAAAACTTTAGCATTGCGGTCAATGGTAAAAAGCACAAGTGACAATCGGTCACTTGCAGGTTGAGTTCACAGATGGTTAAGGTGATGCAGGTCTCAGGACCAAGCCACAACAGTCAGTTCGATTTTACCTGACTCGAGAAGCCCGGATGCAGAGTTGTCCTGGCTGTCCATGGTGCTGAAGTGGACGCTTAGACAGTGCTGGAGGGGAAACATGTGCAAAAAGTTGACAACGCGGCATCTGCTATGGTCTGTTGAAGGTGCTGCGGAGTTCCCTTGGGTTGCAACGTCAAGTAAAGATAGTGGGTGCCGAACTGACCACCAACCAGCCTTGGCAGCGGTATGGTCAGCAGGAAGTTATTTTGACGTCTGGAGGAATATGGTAGCCACCTGAAACTTGCTGGAGGTCAGGACTACATTTCCCACGATGCTGTGGACAATCTACTTTTGGGCAATCCCTCAGAGGTCCCGATGGCCAGCAATTCTTTGGTTCCGGTATGTGATTTTTACCTGCGGACTGCAGGGGACTAGTGCCACTAGTCCGAGGGAGTCTGGAGTTGCCTTTGGCTCTCAAGGGGGTCCCTCTGTGTAGAGCAGAGGTCTTCAATCTGTGGGGCGCGACCCCCAGGGAGCCCCGGGAGTCCTGAGAAGGGGGTCGTGCATTCCCCAGCTTCACTTGTGAATGCAATCAAAAACATTTGCTTTCATTTTGGAAAAAGACAGCTGTCCTAGGATGGCTAATTTAGATGGTTATCAGCTGAAGTTTTGTCAACTGAGTCTCTAGTGCTGGAAAAGCCTGCATGCCAGAGTACCTGCTTGCCTGAATGAAATGCAAATGTGCCCATCAGTTAATCTGCAAGTGTAAAGGGTGCTTGGGAGCCAGTTCTGGCTTTAATTGTTCAAATCACTCCAAGCTGTGTGACGACAAAGATTTGTTTTTTTGAGCGGTAGTACAAAGAGTTAACAACTGGGCCGAGAAGTGCTTGCTTTTAATTTTAACTGCATTTACACAGCCCTTAGTACCCCTAAGGAGGTGTTGAAGGGACAGTTATGTAAAAAGAATTGCATTACTTATGCTCTGGTATTACTAAAATCTACATTTTGGAAGCACTATTTTATTGTAAAACTATTTGCACGTTTTGCAGCACTCTATCTTACACTGTGTGTAATGCAAGTATAAAATAATGACTTACATATTCACAGTGCTTTCTGTCATAGGCTGTGACCTCATAGCAGTAAAAATACACGTCACTATTTTCCACACCACCAATCAAGATTTATTTCTGTGGCTCTCTGGTTACACATAGACATCTGCAGTGCATTAACTAATAAAGGTTTCATAATGTCCTTCAGTGCATTTCCCACTAAGTACCAACTTTTTAAATGTATTTTTCATTATGCTGCCCATTATTGATGGTGAAAGACCTAAAAAACGTACAGAATATTTTGGGGCTTATTTATGAGAGGCTTGCATCGCCAGAGGAAGCATCTCAACCATACCTATGAGACGGTGCAAAGTCACCCTGCATAGCTTTGCATGGCCTCATAGATATGGAGTAAGACATAGCAGTGCAAGTCACTGCGTTGCCTTACTCTGCGTCAAGAAGGTGTTCCATGGGCTTTGCGTGGGGTTCCCAAGCAACACCTATGGATTTTGATGCTGCCTTATATTTACAAAATCAAGTAAACTTGGGGCAGCTCCAAAAACAAACTCCTCCCCAGCAGAGGAGTAACGGGGAGAAATTCTTTCATTTCTCCTCATTCTTTCCTCTTTCCATGTGTGCTGCATTCTGCAGCTCTAATAGAAAGAGGAAAACACCTCCTGGGATTGTTTTTGTGAAGGAAGGTGCTCCTTCCTGTACAAAAACAATCCTGCCTATGTTGGTGCTACGCAGCAATTTGTGCGCCAACGCAAGTGAAAAGGACAGGAATGCACCGTATTTCATAAATACAGTACATTCCAGCCCTTTCACATTGGCATAGGGCAGCACAGCAATAAGACTTACAGCGCTGCCCTACGTCAATTCCTCATAAATGAGGCCCTTTGTATTTAGCTACACCTTTGACTACACCCCCACGCTCACTGACCTTTGGTTTGCTAAACACTGTTTAATATTATTTCCCCACCATAAAAATTATTTGCTGTGGGAATTTGGGGCGTTTATGATTGTTGATAGTTGTCGATGATGAGGAGTACCAGGTTCTAGAAAGTTTTATCAGAAGGGAGTCCTTACGCCTAAACATTTGACAAGGGCGTCTCGGCATCAAAAAGTTTGAAGACCTCCGGTGTAGAGGAACCCGTCTTTGGTCTGGAATGAGTCACAGTCATGTCGTTCCAGGAAGGTTGCCACAGGTGCAGAGTATCACGCCTTTGTTTTGCGCAGGTCCTGCTGTTGCAGACACAGGTCTCTTCTTTGTTTCTTCTGATTCCCTTTCAGAACCTGGCCCCTGGGTAGATTGACTCATCCAGAATCTCCTACCACCCAACCTCTATACTTAGTGCTCTTCAAGACATCATATCTGTCCTTACTTGAATTGTAACTGCTCATGATATTGTTTCTCGCTTTACTAAGTAACTGGACACACTTTTCTCTCAGCAAAGTAATCACCGATCCATTAATTGCAGTCAGACATTTAGGAAAAACCATATTGCATATGTTATGTCTCCTCAGAGCCATGAATGGTGTAACTCCAGTGACACTGTGTGGTGTGTTGCGGTATACTCACAACATTGCTCTTAAAGCATTTTCAACACAAGAACCTGAACTAACAGCACCTCTGATGCACTCACTGACTAACCTGTTCATTCCTTCTACATGGCCATTGCTCTGATGGCGATACAGGCTGCACTTCTTGTTATTAATACAAGCATCCAGCAAAAAATCTGTCATTTCATGAGATGCAAACTGCACACCATTATCAGAGACAATTTCCGATGGGAAACCCTCTCTAGAAAAGAACTCAATTACGTTTTTGGTATTATGTTCTCTCAGCAATCTCACCTCCAACTATTTAAAGACGTAATCTACAATGACACTGGCATATTCTTGATGTTGTGGTAAAGTCTGATAAGGGACAAGAAAATCAATGCTCAATCTTTCCCACACATCACTTGGGCACTCTACGCTCCCCATGGGAGGAGTCCTGCAAAGTAAACCTTTATTATTCATTTTACACACCATGCATCTTTCAATCCAGCATTCAACATCCCTGTCCATTGCCGGCCACCAAAATTCTTATCTCAATCTCTTCTTACTGGCTGTAAGCCAAAATATCCCTCATGAGATAACTCCAACAGCCAGTTGCATGTTTTGCATGGAGAGATTAATTTGTCATGACAAAATAGCAATCCCATCTCTAAATTAAGTTCATTTTGCACCTTACTATAGGTTTGGTACTGAGGGAGTAAGGAATTTTCACGTGGCCAGCCTTTCACCACACAGTTCATGACCTTGGTAAGTTTACTATCCTCAGCCAACTCAGTCCTCCACTCCTCTCACTCACATGCTTGTGAGATGGCCAAGAAACATTTGAAACTGAGCATTCGGTGTCCTCCTCATTCTGCTCACCTGACCCCAAGAGTTCTGACTCCTCACTGACAGACAAACGAGAAAGGCAATCAGCTTTTTTGTTTCTGCTGCCTGCTAAATATTCCACATCAAAGTAATTTTCCAGAAGTTTAGAATTCAATCGTATTACTCTTGCAGTAGCCTTAGATGTATTAACAGTACTACCATTCAGAACTGGGTTCAATGGTTTAAGTTCTGTCCATAGAAGGAAGTTAGCCCCTCACAAATATGGTCTAAATGTATCTACTGCCCACGTAGAAACTAACATTTGCCTCAGAATAACTGAGTACTGGTGCTCATGCTGTTTCAATGTGCAGGATGCAAAAGCGATGGTGTGATCATCACTGTCTTTAACTTGTGACAACACCGCCCCCTCCACTACACTGCTAGCATCAACAGTGAGACACATGTTTTTGCCCAGGACAAAAGGCTTTAAAAGTGGAGCCCAAATCAATAATGACTTAATATATGTAAAAGCATGTTGTTGCTCCCCGCCCCAGACAAATTGAGCATTTTGTTTTAGTTGCTTGTATATGGGTTCAGCAATGGTAAACTGTGAATAAACAGCGTAAAATTCATACATTCCAATAAAAGCTAACAATTTAGCAGAATCTGTCGGTGTAGGTACCATTTTAATTGCCTCCAATAACCCCAAAGTGGGTTTGATTCCCTCCCCAGTGATCATGTGACCGAAATACTCAACAGCCCCCACACCAAAAACACACTTATCCTTCCTGAGCTTAACACCTTTGTCCTGGGAAGCAATCAACACATGCTTCAACCTCTCCAAGTGTTCGTCCTCAGTTTCTCTGGAAATCAAAACATCATCTTGTAACAACAAGACTCCCTGCAAACCGTGTAAGATCTGACTCCTCCATCTCTGAAACACTACCGCTGCCGAAGCGAGACTAAACGGCATACTGCGGAACTGAAACAACTCATCAGGGGTAACAAAAGCAGTTACGTGTTGTGATTCTTCAGCAAGCTTCACCTGGTGATATGCTGACCACAGATCTAGCTTTGAGAAAATGTTGGCGCCCGCTAGTCAGGTAACCATGCCATCAATCCTGGGTAGAGGATGACCATAAACCCAAATTGCCTTGTTAAGACAACATAAATCAAAGCACATCCTCAACTCCTTGTTCTTCTTACGTGCAACTACAATAGGTCAAAGCCACAGGGAAGATTCTACAAGTTCGATCACACCTTCTCCACACATTTTCTGCAAAAGATCAGTTAATTCACTACGTACACTGAAAGGAACTGGTCCAAGTTTATGCTTGACTGGTTCATGCCCTTCTTGATTTTGATGACATTTTCAAAATTGTTAATTTCCCCCAAACACAAAATCTGTTGGGGACACCCTGATTTCAGTATGATACCCAAACACTCTTGGTGATGCCATTCAAGAATGTCAGGTCCCACTACAGACACATACACTTTGCCATGTAATTTCCTATTCATTAATTCAATAGAAGTTTAAAAAAAAACCTCAAGATCAATATTAGAACCATTATACCCTCCATGGTTTATGTCGGGGAGAAAAATGACTTGTCGCAAACCCTTCTTATCATTGGTAACCCTTTAAATAATGGTTATCTTAGATCCGGAATCTGTCATCAAAGGAATCATGATGACACCCCCCACACAGAAATCACCAATAGGATCCGTAGCCAAAGGTACGTGTGTTTCATGTACACTCACACACAACACCAGATTGTTCATTCTTTCACTCAAACCTTGGTCTTCTCACAATTTAGCAACCATGCTCACCTTAGCAGAAGCTTTTGCTGAATAACAATCTCTTGTAAAGTGACCACCCATACCACATTTCATACATTTTTTCCTTTTTGCTGGACACATTGTAAAAGATGTAATGTGACTCTTTGAACCACATCTGAAACACATGCTTTCAGAACCATAATTCTTCTTTTTAGACATGAAGTCTTTGTCAGATTTTGTATTCTTAACTACACAGACAGTGTCTTTGGAAGAATTATTAAAAACTTTGGAAAATTCCTTAGAGCTTTAAATACTATTAGCAATATTGATTGCCTCATCCAACGATGGATTCTTGCATGTTCGAAGTGTTTCTAGTATCTTCTTATTAAAACATCTTGTGACTAATTGGTCTCTGATCAGTTGCTCGTGAAACTTGAGAACTCACGCTTGGAAGCCAGAGTTCTCAATGACGCTACATATATGTCTACAGTTTCATCAGCTTGTTGCTCTCAACAGAAAATCTTATGTCTCCTGACTACCAAGTTTGTTGGTTTAGAGAAATGTTTCTCCAGTCTCTCACCGCTTCTTCATACTCATCCAATTCATCTTTAATATCAACGGACACATATAACGGTATGCTCAAAAACTTCCTGTCTCCCCAAACCAAGGGAGTGCTCCAAAAGACATCTTTTCCTGTCAGGTTTATACTTAAAACCATCCGTCGCACCAAGGTAAGCATTAAAAGGTCTGAACCATTCATTCAATATGATGGGGGTTCCCCTGGAAATTGAAGGAATGGTGTTGGGGGATTTCTGGACTGCTTTGTATGTACAACTGAGGATAAGAAACTTACATTATGTGGCTGAAAAATAAGCAACTAACCACCAAGATTGACGGCTGGTTTAAACCAAGTTGTGTGCCAAATTCAAGGTTACCTCAGGTCATTGTAAAAAACAAATGGAAGAATGCCCAATTCAAAATGGCCACAGTACCAGATTAAAAGGAATTAGCTGCTGCTCCCAATTAGCAGTATAAAAGAAATCAGGCCATAAACGAATCCAGAAGATGGTAGATTACAGTGCACAATTGAAGAATTTGGCACCAAATGCCCAAAAAATAGCCATAGGTGTCTTAAACGAAAATAAGTAAGACGCTAACCTCAGATGTCAAGAGGATGCCCAATCAAATATGGCTGCCAGCGTCGTGGACATCGATAATATAATGGCTTCTCTTCTATTTTATGAAAAGTTGGGAAAGTACCCAATAAAAGATGGCCACCGGCATTGTGGACATCGATAAAATACAAGTCCCTCTTCTATTTTAATACCGTATGCTACCGCTGCCCCAAAAAACGGCATTTAGCTCAGCAAGAGGTCTGCGCCACAAATCGGAGTTCATCAAACTTCATGAGAGTTCATTAGCACTTTCACCACTCTTCAGTAGGCGCGGGCGGAGAACTCCGCTCCGCCAGCAGAGTGTGCAGAGATTTCCCTACTCCGCGCTCCGCTGAGAACGCGGAGTAGGGAAAAAACTCCGACTCTGCAGCGGAGCGGAGTTAGCCAGCCCCCCCGCTAAATTGGCCCCCTGCCTCCACCCCTCAATAAAATAATAGTGACAACCTAATTTAAAAGAAATAAATTAACTCACCTGTATTGCGGCGTCCCCGGGCTGCCTTCCTCCTCCTCGCCGTACATCTTGCATGAACTGCGCATGAAGCTCTTCCTCAAAGCTTGCAACTACCTTACAAATGGTGGGTCTGCTAGAGTGACTTCTGTCACTTCCCACTGGTGAAGGGGGTCTGGGAAAGGGTGGAGAGGTATAGTCCTCACCTTCTTCCCTATCATCTTCAACTTGGGCTAGGGCATCATTCTCACTCTCTTCAGGGTGTTCTTCTGAGGAATGCCCCCCCTTTCTAGTTTCTCTTTTTCATAGGAGCAGAGGGTCCTTTCAAGGTCCTCTTTTTTGGCTGTAGCTCTATAGCCAATGCCCCTAGCTTTGCACAGCACTCTTAGATTACTGATCTTTAGAGCTGGGATGACAGACAGGTCGAGATTCTTGTCAGACTACATTGTGCCTAACCTTTCACCTGAAGGTGGGACCTATTTAAAACTTTTCCAAAATATCAACATGTTTTCCTAACTTTCTAAGGTTTATTTACTTTACTTTTGGAATAGGGGTCTACATAGGTCCCTAAAAATTCGAATGAAAAAATGTCAAACAAATTTGAAAAAATAATTTTCGAGTCTAAAGTCTATGGTGGATTTCTCATACAAAAATCACTTGTGACCAAGTGGTACTGTAAAACACAAGTTCAGGATCCCGCCGCTGTAACACGAATGTAGGAAAGGGGAGTATCACTATGTAATACCAAAGATGGTCCTTGGATTCACAATAATAAATCCTTATCTCAGTCCTGGTAGAGTGACAAAGATCAGTCAGGCTTTACTAGATGAACATTGGTTAAACATTTCAGAGTACGAACATGGACGATAAGTAATTGACACAACTCGAAAGAAATCAATCACCAATTTATGAAAATAATGCAGATTTTGATATAAACTTATACACCAAAATGGAGTCAATCAGATATGTATAACTGGAGTTATGGATTTTTGTAAGCAAAATTAAAACAGTGCAAATCAATACTGCAAATCTTTAGCATTGTGGTCAATGGTAAAAATCACTAGTGACAATCGGTCACTTGCAGGTCGAGTTGCGTGGAACCCACAGAGGTTTAAGGTGATGTAGGTTCCAAGACCAAGCCACGACAATAAGTTTGATTCGACCTGGCTCGAAAACCCGGATGCAGAGTTGTCCTGGCTGTCCTTGGTGCTGAAGCGGGAGCCGTGGAGGAGTTGGTTTTACCGCTTAGAGAGTGCTGGTGGAGAAACGGGTACAAAAAAGTCAACATCGGGGGCCACTGCTGTGATCAGTTGAAATTGCTACGCAGTTCCCTTGGGTTGCAACATTGAGTAAGGGTGGTGGTTGATAGGTTGGCCACCAACAAGCCTTGGCAGTGGTAAGGTCCGCAAGAAGTTATTTCGACACCCGAGGTCCAGGGGAAAATGGTAGCCTCCTGAAACTTGCTGAAGATCAGGACCATGTTTCCCACAATGCACTGGACCATCTACTTTGGGAGATCCCTCAGAGGGCCCAATGGCCAGTGATTCTTTGGTTCCGGTACATGGTTTTTACCTGTGGACTGCAGGGAACTACTGCCACTAGTCCGAGGGAATCTCGAATTGCCTTTGGCTCTCAAAGGGGTCCCTCTGTCTGGGAGAACCAGTCTTTGGTCAGGGACGACTTGGAGTCATGCAGTTCCAGGAAGGATGCCACAGGTGCAGAGTATCGTGCTATGATTTGTGCAGGCCCTGCTGTCCCAGACACAGGTCTCTTCTTTGTCTTTTGTTGCAATTTAAATCAGAACCGAGGTTCTGGTGCCAGGGATACACCTTAAATTTAAATCCTAGATTCAGGAGTGTTAGGGGTGTGGGTGCAAGTTGCCAATGGGCTAATCTGCCCCTGAGGTGACTAAATCAACTAAACTAAATTAAACTAAATTACCGGAAGACAGAGGTCATCCTCTTTGGCAATCAGACCTCCTTTTGGTCCCTATATTGGTGGCCGGAGGAATTTAGAACCCTCCCAGCTCCTGTAAGCAATGAGTAACAAACTCACCTATGGTGAGCAGGTAAATGCAGTTATCTTTTTCTCTTTTCACATCTTGAGGATGATATAAAAAAGTCCTCCTCTACGTTCCTGCGGATGCACAAAAAACAGTAGTAACAGCCCTGGTCCTTTCAAAGAAAGACTATTTCAATGGCCTGTATTTAAACATCTGAAGAAACGTCAAACCTTACAGAATTCTGCCGCTTGACTGCTTTCAGGGATCTGATTCGTGAGCCATTTATAACTTGCACTGGGTCCCAATCAGGCAACAAATCAGATTTAAGGCTCTGTGTATTGCCTACAAAGCATTACTCGATGCTGGTCCTGATTACTTGAAACAGAACTTCAAGCAGTATGAGTGAAGCAGAAATCTGTGCTCCGCTGGAGCCAAGAAACTTGTAGTCCCCAGATTTAAACATGCTAACTGGGGTGTAAGAAGCTTTGTGAAAAGCACTGCCAAAGCATGGAACCTCCTACCTCCTCACATTAGATACATGCCTAGTTTATTATCCTTCAGGAAAAAATTTAAAACTTGGCTTTTCTGTAATTAGCATTCTCCAATCCCATTTAGCAGAGCCAGCACCATGACACCTCCAGGTAATTGCACACTTTAAAAGTTACTTTAACATAACATAACATGACATAAAATAACATTACCATATCCAGGGGTGTGTGCCACCTTTTCTACACAGAACCCTCTATTCTACCACTTTCAAAAATAGCAGAAACCTTCCTTAGCTGTACAGACCAAGTAGCCCACCCTAGGGGTGTGGTTTGCCTTCTGGGGGTGTACACCTCCTGTCTACACTATTTCCCTGACTGCCTGAGTGCATATGTGCCTGGGGGCAGGGGAGGGCTGTTACCTCATTTGGAAGGCAGCCTAAATGCATATCAGAGCCGGTAAGCTTTGAAACTCCCCGCTTGATGTGCCACTTCACTAGCCATCCTGTCAGGGAGGGAGGTGTCACCTCATTCCTAGGCAGGCCTTTGTTTATGACTCTTCAGAATGTCTACATCTCCTAGTAAGGGGGTCAGATTCCTGTCTTGGTGGCAGCAGCTACAGGCTGTCAGCCAGAGCACAGGAAAGGCTGGGGCAAGCAGGTGGGCAACCTCTAAGGTAGCCACCTGGACACATGTCACATCAACTCTGGCAGAAGAATCATGTCAGGGGTGATGAGACAAGTTGTTTGATACCAAATATGACATATTTCAGGGGGACCATAATGGAGATGGCAACTTCGGGGTTGCCCGGGTGCCAGCCCATGTTATCCTATGGGCTCCTGATCACATATAGTAGCCCTTAATGGAAAGAGGCTACTATAGGGTCATATAAGCTTGCACTTATATTTCCACATCTTTAATATAATGAACCATGCCTCCTGTGCGCAGGAGGCCTACCTTAGGTGTGACCGACATATATTAAAAATAGTGCTTTAACCTTGCCTAACGTGGCGGGGGCAAAGTTGAGTTTGAATAGTTCGGACTGCTCCCGCAGTTTGCATGGCAGGCCTGCTGTCATCTGTTTACTTGGGCCACTCAGGGAGGCACAATCAGTGCTTCAGGCCCTGGTGACCTATTTAACTCAAATGCCCTGGGTACCTTTGGTACCCCTTACCATGGACTTATAAGGGGGTCAAAGTCCTTGCCAATTGGGGTATCAATTCACATTCATCATATTTAGGGAGAGAGCACTGGCACTGGGGCCTGGTTAGCAGGCTTCAGTGCACTTTCAGAGTAGTAGTCCAAATGGGGGCGAAAAGTGGGGGGCACCTGCAAAAAGCTTTTTTTCTTACACAGAATTGTTTTGGGATGCCAGGATCCTTTCAGCAGGACAAACCAGCAAGTTGAGTCCGACTGGCAGTGTGGCATCAGTGGCAGTTCATTGGTAGCCTTTCGTTTCTTTAGCAAAAATCCTTGAAAAAGTTTCTAAGTCCCAGTTTTCAAGGTTATGAAGAAGTACTCTCTGACACCTATCCAAGGGCCCCATGACCTTAGGGACACCACTCACTCCAAGGACAGCCACCAGCAGTGTCCAGGGAAAGTCCAGTTGTAACTGGTCATCTGGGCTCTTCAGGAAGGTGGGCTTGTTGCAGCTCTTGTGTCCCTGTAGCTTAACAGGAGGCTAATAAACTAGCCCTTGGAGTCCAATATTCTGTCCTGGGTTCAAGTGCCAGCCTTTGGGGTTTCGTTCCACAAGTTACAGTAGGCGCAGTCCTCGTTCTGAAATTCAAAGGGTTCAGCAGATGTAGTCCTCCTTCTGTCTTCGTCTGACCCAGAAGTGTTCTGAGGAGCATCCAGGGGTGCAACATTTATGCTTGGCACTAGCCTGCAGATGGGTGTGACTCCCTAACCAACAGAGAAACAAGTACGCACAGGCAACCCTACCAACTTTGAAATAATTTCCTGGTGGTTTGGCCCTAAACAATCCCACAGTGCCTTGCTCTGCCAAAATCCAACACAGCAGAATCTTTCTTTACTTGGCCAGAGCTCTGGGCACACCCCCGAGGTGTGTCTAGTGAAATGAGGATCATCTCCACCTAAACCAGTTTTGGGACAGGTTTTCCATCCAATGGGATAGGTGCCATTCTGGGGCTACTAGGACAATGGCAGGGGCAGGTCAAGATGTGAGTTACATCTGCCTGTGACAAGGGATGACCCTTTAAAGCTTGTACAATTGATGGCTACCTCCCAAAGGCCATCCTGCCAGGAGGAGGTCACCCTTTTGCTTCCTTTCCTGAGAACAATTCACACATCTCAGCAAACTGCCAGGTGACAGCTGGGGATTATCTGTGAAAGGCTTTTAGGCAAGAAACTGAGACATTTCTAAAAGTGGCATTTTCAATATAGTAATAAAAAATCTGACTTTACCATTGGAATGAATTTTAAACTCCTATTAATTTGAGTCTTTGCATCATGGGTCAAGGTATTACTTTGGAGATTTTTCAACGCAAGGACATGTAAAACTTAAGTACACATGTCCTTATTTTTAAATGCCAGGAACCTTCTCCTATAGGCATTTAGGGCCTACCTTAGGGGTGACTTATAAATATTGAAAATTAAGGTTTAGCCCTGGCAAAAGGTTTGTTTTGACAGGTCGAATTTGCACACTCAGTCTGCAGGAGCAGGTCACGTTAGTGGTGGCACAATAGGTGCTGCAGACCGCTGGTGACATTTAACTTACAGGCCCTGGGTACACTGAGGGATTTGTAGATAAGTTAAATATGCCAACCAGGGATTAGCCAATTTTACATGTGTTTAGGTGATCAGAAAACATACACTGAGCACTGGAAAGCAGGACCCCAGTATTCAAAAGTGCAAACACCAGCAGCATCAGTCAAAATTTTGGGGGTAAACATGCAAAAAGTGGCATTTCCTTACAGCCAGCGGTGTAATCAATTATGTAATTGAACTTGTCAGAGTGCAGGGAAGGGGCCCAAGTTCGAGTTAGCTCAGTAAACTATAACTATGTCAGTGTTTTTTTCAGTTTAAAATTGTACTTTTCACCTAACTATAATGTCACTTTTTTCAGTGAATTACTAAGGATTTTTAATGTAAAGTATGATATTATTATCAGACCTACTTGTAATGTCACTTTAACCTTTGGTTTTTTCCCAGTAAATTTTTTTGTAAATGTTTATAACATTAAATAAAACATTATTTCTAGACCTGACTATAACACTATTTTTTACATTTATTTAGTGAATTTCTAGAGTTTTTTCAACGTAAAGTAAGATTTTAGTACCATACCTAACTCTACTAAGTAGGGCCTTCACTACAAAAGGAAGCTTGAATTGTTGAAATAAAATCTTAGAAATAACTGAAAAAATAAAGATTAAAGTGACTTGTAGTTATGTCTCATAATAATATAAAAATAAATGTTTAGAAATTGCCCAAAAGTGTTTTTTTTAGAATGCAAGAATCAGTGGATCGGGTGGATCAGCCGATTCAGACCCCAATTAAAAATCACATATATATCCACTCACGGACCCACATACCTACTCACACACTCACTCACGCACTGACTTACATACCCACACAACCACTCACACACCCATACAGCCACTCACTCACTCACAGATCCACAAAACCACTCACACACCCACTCACAGACCTACACTGCCACTCACAGACCTACACATTCACTCACATACCCACTCACTCACACAACCACTTAAACACCCACACAACCACTCACACACCCATACAGCCATTCTCCCACCCAACTCACAGACCCACACAGCCACTGACACACCCACTCACACATCCGTACAGCCACTGACACACCCACTCACAGACCCACAAAACCACTCACACCCCTAATCATGCACCCTTACAGCCTCTCCCGCACCCACGTACACAGCCACACAGCTACATACTCCCACTCACACACCCTATAGCCACTCGCACATCCACACAGTCACTCACAGAGCCACTCACACACAGGCAGTGATACACTTATAGAAATTGCAATAGTGTATGTTTGTAATAAATGTTTTGTAGTTTTAATATTGAATGTGTGCAATATAACCAGCAAATCCCTTATTTGTCTGAGGACTTACGATGGCTCCATGGATCCACATAATGAATTTAAAAAGAAATAAAATCTTAGTGCATTGCATTTATAGAAAGACTACATAAGCTACCTTACCTAAAAGTTTAAATTTTTAGTTTTAAAATATATAATAAGAATGAATGTGTGAATAAAATGTATTTATAAACTTGTGAAAATGTATATTAGTGAATTTAACTTATGGGTCAAATCACTGTAAAATTTATATTAGCAAAAACAATTAAATTCACTAAAAAAAACAAAGGTTACAGGGATGATATAGGTAGGAAACAGAATTTAAAAAACCTTAGGATTCACTGAAAAAAACAAAGGGACATCATAGTAAAGTTCAGATTTTACACACATAAAACCATAGAAATTCAGCAAGTATAGTTTTCTCAAGTAACTATAACTTGTACCCTAAGCTAACTATGACTCGTGCCTTCGCCATGCACTGCTTATTACCCACATATTACATCACTCATGACATCTTCTATGACGTCATTGACAATATCACTGCAACATTGCAGTGAAATTTTTGATGAGAAAGCTACATGGCGGGGGTGCGAGTTATAGTTACCTTGGAAAACGAGTTATAGTTACTTGAAATAACTATAACTATAACTGCTGAATTGCTATTCCAAAGGCAGCTCACTTTTTGCTAGGAAGCTTTGGCACTTCTCTGGCGGGGCAGTATCGAAGACAGCAGAGCCACGCCGTTGAATACATTTACCAAATTTCTCAAGAGAAAACACTCGATCACACTCACAGGTCTTTTACGATCTTTTGTTTATTGATCTCTCATAAGTCAGAACCAACACATAGTCCTGACGCATTTCCGTCTTCCAGAGACTTTGTTCACGGGTGCATTAGCAACGTTATGGGAACAGCTAAATACATTTGAATTGTGATTACATCACTTCCTGTTTCTCCATTGCTAAGACTTGTGGGAGTTGTAGTGAAAAAGTGCAAATATTAAAAAGACATATAGACAAACTTATAACATGATGAAGTGTAATGTGTGCATTCCAAATGCAAATTAGGGATTATGTTAGAAGCCATTTCATTGGTACTCCAAATTGGAACCAAAAATATAGAAAACAATATAAAGAAATAGCGACCAATGTTCCGCATAATTTTGCTAAGGCTGTTTACAAATTAAGGATTATAGTGGACAGACTTTCCACATGATCTTGCCAAGGCTATTTGGGTGTTGTTGCCAATTTATCAAATCTTCATAGTGTTCCCCATGTCAAACATCGGAAAACTAAAGTTTTTTTAACTGTTCCAAAACTACAAATGGAGCAACATTATTGGCATGTTTATGTTTTCACATTGGGTTTCGAATTATGGCATGCGATGGTGGTTGGGATATCTCTGGGCATATTTATGCCCTCTTGCCCTTTCCCTCACATCTTGGTGGTCTTGGACTGCTTAAGACTGATACATACTTTTGATAAATCCTGGAAGAAGGCTCTCGCACCCTATTTCTCTCTTTTCTGATTTTTCACCCCCTCTTTTTGGATCTTAGTTTGGTTCAATCAAGTCAAGGTGAATTATTATTGTATGGGTCTTCTGAGACATGTTATTTAAATATTATAGGTACCCCTACCACTCGTTGAAAAATCGAAATTTTGGAAGGTCCTGAAGAAGGTGGTCAACACAAGGCTAATACCACCAAAACGCTCATCGACCCATTTGTATGTGCGCCCAGCCCACAACACGGTCAGGGAGACCTAAAACATCTTTGTCCCCCTCTGACCAGGAGGTGTATGTGCTCTTGGGTTGGTTGTTAGTATGAATGGCTTGGTAGAGTATGAATGTGGATATGATAGGTTAGTATGATTGTGTGGTGAATCAATAGTGGTCTTATGAAGAGAATTATATCTCATGTGTAAATAGGTACGGGATTTCTTTGTCTATTTATGAAATGTACAAAAAGGATAAATATGGGATTTTTTTTCAAAAATATGTGTTTAAAAAAAAAAGAAATTAATACTACAAATGAAAATAAGTATAAATTTCAAAAAATTAATAAAAATGTTTTTGATAAATGATGATGTTGTATATATCATGTCTAACCCTAGGTGTAGTTCGCAGAGTTTTGCTACGCGGAACTCCGCGAAGTTACAAAAAAATCTCCGCGAAGTTCCGCAAGTAGCGGAGTGCAGTGCAAACTTCAGTTGATTTGATTTGATTTGAATTGGATTTATACAGCGCGTAGCTGCCCCAGCAACGGGGCGTCCCAGCGCTACCCAGAGTACAGGTGACTAAAATAACGCCCAGCCCACAGGAAGAAATTATGCCGGGAAAAGCCAAGTCTTTACGGCTTTACGGAATGCCAGATGATTCTGGAGCCCTCTGATGGAGACTGGGAGAGAGTTCCAGAGTTTAGCTGCCAAAACTTTGAAAGAGCGACCACCCGCTCTCGCTCTTAAGACTCGGGGGGTACATATGAGTCCCTGATTGACTGAGCGTAAAGAGCGACTCGGAACGTACGGTACCAATAAAGCTGCTAAAACCGGAGGTGCTTGTTGGGTCATGATTTTATGGTCAACACACAGTGTCTTAAACTGAATTCTCTTTTCTACAGGTAACCAATGCAATTTAGGTAGGAGTTTGGACACTGAACATGATTTTGGAAGTGCCAGCACTGCGCGGGCTGCCGCGTTCTGGATTCTTTGAAGGAGCTGAATGCAGGATTTATTGGCACCTAAATATAGGGAATTGCCATAGTCTAACCTAGACAGGATCGTGGCCTGTAAAATGGTTTGACGAATTTAGGGTAAAAAAAACCCCAATAGAGGTTTTAACCCCCTCAGGAGTCCAAAACAGGTCCCTGCAACTAGTTTAGATTGGATGTCAAAGGACAGGCCACTATCGATCCAGAAGCCTAGGTTCTTGACCGCCTCTTTAGGCAGTGGTGCGGGTTTTAATTTGTCTGGCCACCATTGCTCTGACCACATATCACTATCTTTCCCAAGCAAAAGTATCTCTGACTTGCTTGCATTAAGCTGCAGGCAGTTTGTTGTCATCCAATCAGACATCACCTGGATATCATCTTTAAATTTAACAAGATTATTATGGCGCTCCTTAGAGAACGCAATGACCAATTGGGTGTCGTCGGCATAAGACACCAACGACAACCCTCTGCTTCTTGCTACCACAGCCAAGGGTTGTACGTAAATATTGAAGAGCATAGGGCTCAATACAGTTTGTGCTGGTATTCCTGCCGCTCGGGTAGAAATTCTACCCGAGCGGCAGCTCGCGAACTTACCGTTCGCAATCGTGAGCGGGGAAAAAACCCTGCTGCACATCGCGAAGCGGAGTTTTCTGCACTCCGCAAGCTCCGTGGAGTGCAGAAAACTCCGCAAACGGAGCGAAGTTCACCGCCCAGGCCTAATCATGTCTCAGAGTATATTTTGATAGCCCATTGGAGCAGATTTAGCACAAAAAGTCAAAGAAATAGAGGTCAAGTGGGAGGCTTTTTTGATATAATGTTTGGTGTGTTTGTCCCGCTTTTCTCCCAGACCGAATTCAACTATTAGAGGGGCTCCTTTTTCTAGGAGTGTAAAGCATGGAAAAACAGGGTGGATACAATAGAGTATATTAGTCCCCTATCTATAAAGGACAAGAAGATTACTAAAGTATTGAAATGTAAGACAAATTATTCTGTATTTGTGCTCAGTTGCCCTTGTAAGAAAAAATGCGATGGAAGCATGATTTTTTAGTGTATAAGAGAAGTTTAGAATATTTAGGGCGATAAGCAGTCAAGATGAGACATAGATAATAGCAAGGTATTTCAGGAATGTGCATGAGTGTAAACAGCAATTGGTAAGTTTTTGTGATTGACTACATCATAAAGAAGATACAAGGGTATGATTGGCGGAATTGAGGAGACTTGAATCCAAGTATACAATAGAATTAGGAATTCTAGAACAGGGAGGTCTTAAAATAAGTGAAGAGTTGCCCTCACATCTCCAAATACAATTGTTATGTGAATATATTTGAATATGCTTCCTAGAGATGTAGGAATTACTGTGGTTTTATTGGATTTTAACTTTTTTTACTTAGGTGTGGTAGGAGCCCTCTGAATATCAACTATAGTTCTTGCTAACTATGTACTAAGAAATTGGATGAACTATACCTGGAATGGATAATAATAGCAATGCAGCCTGTAAGATCATTGTGAATTTATATGACTATCGATATGAAATACCCTTTACACATAAAATGTAAATGAGATATCGATTGTGACCATTGGGGAATCGTTATGAAAAACTAATTTCTGAATTTGGTCCATTCGAGTTTAACATGATAGTTCATATTCTTGATGTACATGACAACCACAACTGTTTGTAGACTTGTGGTTGTGTGGAAAAGGACTGTTGCACTTGCGTACGATATGTGAGATGAAAAGAAATTGAGTTACTCATGCACTGGGCCATAGTTGATTACAATGGAATTTGTGAGGATTGGTGATCATGCCACACAGAGTGAATAATGTCCTTTGAAAGGGCGATATACTTGTACAAGGGTGAAAATTTACATTTTGCATGGTACTAGGATCCAAGAGAGTGTTGGGAGATGAATCACCATGAGAAAGGATGATTAATTTCTGAATAGAGAGAACAAATAAGGCCCTTTTTCTTTGTCCATTTTTAGTACAAGTAAACATGAAAGGTTCAGGAGCCTTTGAATTGTTGAAAACAGAAGTCCCCTTTCTATGTCCATGATCAGTACGGGTGAAGAGGGAAGAAATAACCAAATCTACAAAGTTTAATTCCTATATGGATCATACAATATGATCAGTGGCGGCTGGTGACATTTGAAAGTGGTGTGCCATTAAACAATTGTTGTACAGCACTGTAGCGAGCGAGCGTAGCGAGCGAGCCAGAACTACCTAGGGGAGTTTGGGGGGTTTTCCCGCAAGAAAATTTTGAAAAAGAGTGGGCAAATGGTGCATTTTCAAGCAAATTTGAGCAAGCAGGAAGGTTAATAAAGCAATTGTGAATCTGTTCTAACAAAGACAGTGACTGGCAAAACTGTCTATCGCTTGTTAATTGTTTTTAATGTATAGGTCAACTAACTCGCCTCTGGGAGTTTCTACTTTTGTCGGATAACATAGATTGCGGCATGGGGAGGAATAAGTCCAAGATCACGAAGTTTAGTATAAAGAGCCAGGATTCCTGGTTGTGTACTTGGCCTGCCAGTTTGAGCCACCCATTGCAACTGCCAGCGTTGCCAATGACAGTACCAACACAACTACTAACAGGCACACTGTGACAATTCATACTATTCCAGGCCCCCAAAGTTATAAAAAATAGCTTGGGCAAGTATTCGTTGTTTCTGATGCATACTGAATTAATAAACAGTAGTTGTTTCGCTCATCTCTAAATTATACAAACAGCGCCACCATGTGGCAGCTGTCATAAGTGCTGATATCAACAATTATGTGCTGTGCCGACAATTAAGTGCTGGTGCCGAGCACCGGAAACCACCGGCTCTAATTAAGCAATGCCTTCATATGCACTTATAACACCTTTTGCACAAAGATGGAGGCATATATCATTTCCTGTTGATAGGCACTTTGTGTTTTATGTAGAATCCTGGTGGTGTTTCACAGTCTTTCATTGAAAACAAATGTCCTGGGGCTCTGAATAGACACCTGTGCTCTGCAGCTTTGCACACTGTCTCTCCTGGCACCTTGTTCTCATGAAAGGAACCGACCGGCACCAGGCTTGAGTTCTTTCGTTTTTAACATTACGATGGTGCATGCCATTATTGTCTTTTCACAAAAGGTACAAAAAGTGTGAAAGTGGTAGACTAAGCATTTCAAATTTCAATGTCATCTATATTGTGTACTCCTCCGATTCTCCGGAAATTACGTGAAATCTCAGGGCTTTTGGATTGGAAAGAGAGGCAAAACCCACGGAGTTATCGAATCAGGATTCAAACCTCTAATCTGCATATCCCATCCAGTGCTCTGCAGGAAGCGCATTAACCCTCTAAGCAATTTCCAGTGGTTAGAAGTAAACCTATATATAGCATCACAGATCTCTGTAGCAAAAGCCGACTGC
Source organism: Calotriton arnoldi (assembly GCA_963921515.1). Lineage (NCBI taxonomy): Eukaryota > Metazoa > Chordata > Amphibia > Caudata > Salamandridae > Calotriton > Calotriton arnoldi. The sequence continues at coordinate 719,700 of CAWUFW010008231.1, read as the reverse complement.
GCTCTCCTATCAGTGAATACACTTGGCTCAGTGGGTTAATTTCCTATTTCAGTAAGATCGTTATTGACAAACTTGCTTTTCCCTCTTCTAAGGTCAATAAAATGTGCACCACAGGCTTATGTAATATTAACGCGCATTATTTACGCTGCTATGAAACTATAAAACACTGGTAACAAGCGCCGAAATGTAAGTATAACAATGGGCCCACGTGGGCTCATGCCTGCGTTCATCTGTCTATGGATTGTGTGTTAAAAAGCCCACATTAAAGGGGCAGGTCAGTTTGTCACCTGGGCTGGGGCTTAACATCAGGCCCACACATGGGGTGGTGAGATGGGGTGGGCGGGGGGTCAGTAGAGAGGATGGAGAAGGTGGAATTTCGGGTCTTTTTCCAATTTCCGCTGTGAGCTGTTCTGGCTTAAACTGGTTACGTTTTGGGATGGCTACTTTGGAATGCAAAGCCGGGGAAATTTTCAGAAAAAAAGGAATACCGAAACTGGCCCGAGGAATTCAAGTAAGAGGATTGGTGTTTTCAGAAGAATAGTGAAGCATTCAGATTCTTCCCGGAAGTAAAGGCAACCAGGCTTACTGGAATTTTTCAGATTTTTGTATTGATCTGTGATGAAGCTTGGCAGTCTGTTTGCACCACGACAAACACGTCAGTCCAGTTGTCAGAAGGCCGCATTCAATCTGCATGATCGAGCATAGTGACAAAAAGGCAAGAGGCTGTCACTTATAAAATGCATGTATGTCAATACACCTTAACCCTAAACTTGCACTGATGCGAGACACTTTACTGACTTACCCGACTGCGAGTCATATCACCAATAGGGACAGAGTGACGACTCCATTTCTAACGTGAGAGCCAATAACCATATAAATTGGATTGAGCTGCGTGCAGTGCGAGCCGGCGGAATGCCAATGACTTGCTCCACAACGTTTGATGAAGGTGCTCTCCGTGGGGCACGGGGGTCACTGGCTCGGCAGGAGAGTGAGGCGCCCGCCTCTCCATGAGAGTTTGCACAAATTAAAGCGTCTGCGTTCACATGGATAGCAACAAAAAAAAACGTACGCAGCTATGTTTGAAACAGGAAGTACGCATTCCTGCGGTATGTGATGAGCTGTAAATGCACCTTGGAAGTCCATGTGCCCACGACAAACTAATTCCCTTTTCATATTGAGAGGCAGCATTTGCAATTCTTGAGAATCAAATGGTTTCCTGAAGCTCTCCTCTGTGATTTCCTCTTCATTATGAGGCAGAATATGCAACAGGTTTGCTAGTCCCTATGTTTTTAAACAGCAAATAAAAGATAGAGCACGCATTTATGACCAGCAGACAAAGCAGCGCGTTCGAATTGAGACGAAAAACCGGAGCAAAGCAAAAAGATTACAAAAAGTAAAAAAAAAAAAAAAAGTAAAGTACATTCAGGTCACTGCAGCGGTGACTGCGAACGTGACATGGTTGGTAAATTAAGTGCAGTCTCTAGGCGCACATTCCCCTCCCGCCTGTATAGCCAGATACAGTAGCACTTTATGTCTCAGACATTTCACGATCGTTTAAATATAAGACTTGAAACTGCTCTGACCAGATGCGAACGTGAATGTTGGAAGATGAGCAGCGGCGGCCGTCATGCTCGAGGGAGGGAGGGGGGTCGCGGGTGGGGAATAAAACAATTAAAATAAAACGTACCTGAGTGCCGGGGTACCGCACCGCCTCCGCTCCAGGCAGGCCACGCTGTACTGGTGGGTCCGCGTGTTCCTGCTGCAGGAAGCTTCCCTCCCCTACGCAACGCAAGCCAATCACAACGCTGGTAGGCGCAGCAGGCGAGCGCCCCAGCCGGGACATTTTCTCTGCATAGAGAAAAAGGGAGAGTGGGCGGTCCTGCTCGAGGGCAGGGGGAGTGGCTTACCCACTGTTGTGGGTACTGACTGTTTGGTCGGCTCCAGGGCCGACCAAACAGTCAGTACCCACAACAGTGGGCAAGCCACTCCCCCCCTGCCCTCGAGCAGGACCGCCCACCCGCCCGCCCGCCCCCAACCAGGCACAGAGGCACTTCTGCTTTCTCGCAATGCGAGAAGGCAGAAACATAAATGGTAGTTTTTACCGTTTATGTTTCTGCTTTCTCGCACCGCGAGAAAGCAGTGGGGCGACGCCACTGAATATGATTGAGTATAATATATTGACATGTATGGCCTTTTGTTCTGAATTACCAGAAGAATTGTGTGAATATTTGCATTTACATCTATGAACACTGTTCTGTTTTCACTTTGCAATGTGGGTATATGTTTAAATCATGGTGTCAGGAAATTAATTTGGCTGTTATCAGGGCTGAATGGCCAAAAGGTCTGAACCTGTTTTTTAATATGGAGGAAAAAAAGCATTTTGACAATTTAACCAGTGGAGTGTGGCAAATTATTTCAGTGTGACAAGGCCGAAAGAAACAGTGATCTTTTCATGAAAAGCGGGGAAAGCTCTTCATCATGATCAGATGCCCCATGATTGTAGCTTTGAGATATTATATATATATATATATATATTCACGGAAAAAAACAAAGGTTAGAGGGACATTATAGTGAGTCTGACATTTCACTCGTACTAAACCAGAAAAATTCAGCCATTATAGTTAGCTGAGGTAACTATAACTCGCACCCCCGCAATGCACTGCTTATGACCTCACATATTACATCACTCATGACATGGTCAGTGACATCACTGATGACATCACTGATGACATCTCAAATGACATCACTGATGACATCATCCAGTGACTATGAGTGTTTTATAAAAGTTTATGAGTGTTAAATATATATACCAAGGTGTATTGGTGAATCAGTGGGCCCTGTGAGTGACTGTATGGATGACTCAGTGGGTGCGTGACTCACTGTATAAGTGAGTGATTAGGTGTCTCAGTGAATGCATGGGTGAGTGACTGGTTGTGTGAATGTATATATCTGTCTGTCAGTTAATGTCTAAGTGGGTGTATGAGTGTGTTAGTGGGTACGTGAATGGCTACATGGGTGATTGATTGATTGTCTGACTATGTCTATGGTTGTCTGGGTGTCTGTGGGTGAGGAGGTGTGTGACTGCCTGTATGGATCAGTGAGTCAGTGGCTGTATGGGGTACTGTTGTGTGTGTGAAAAGTTGTATGAGTGAGTGAGTGTCTGTATGGCTGTGTCGGTGATTGAGTGCATGTGTCAGTATAGGTTAGTAATTGAGTATGTGAAAGGCAGTATATATGAGTGAAGGGGTATATGAATGACTGTATGCGTGAGTGAGTGAATGTGAGAGTGGCTATATAGATGAGTGCATGCTTCTGTCATTGACTGTATAACTGAGTATGTATTCCTATTTGTATGAGTAAGTAAGTGGGTGGGTGTGTAACTGTTTGGGTGAGTAAGTGGCTGTATGATTGACTGTATGGGTAAGTGTCTAGGTGTGTGAAAAGTTCTATGGGTGACTCACTCAGTGTGTCAGCGCCGGTATGCCTGTATGAGTGGTTATGTCAATGGCTGTATTAGTGAGTGAGTGGGTCTATGAGTGGCAGTATGGGTGAGCGAGTGGATGTGTGTATAGATCAATGAATCAATGAGTGGGTGTGTAAGTACTGGTATGGCTCTGTGAATGGGTTTGTGAATGGTTGTGTGGGAGCGGCAGTGGGTGTATAAAAGATTCTACAGTGGTGTGAGTGGGTGCGTCAGAGATGCTGTGGATAATGTTATCATTGATGTCATCAGTGATACCATTTGAGATGTCATTAGTGATGTCACTGACCATGTCATGCGTGATGTAATATGTGAGGTCATAAGCAGTGCATTGCAGGGGCTTGAGTTATAGTTACCTCAACTAACTATAAGGGCTGAATTTCTCTGGTTTTGAACAAGTGAAATGTCAGACTAACTAGAACGTCCCTCTAACCTTTGTTTTTTTCCGTGAATTTTTAAGGTTTTTAAAATGCTAATTTCTAACTATAACGTCCCTGAAACCTGTGGTTTTTTCAGTGAATTTCTAAGGTTTTTTAAATGCTAATTTCGAATTTAAACGCGCCTGAAACCTGTGTTTTTTTTCAATGAATTTCTAAGGTTTTTTAAATGCTAATTTTTAACTAAAACGTCCCTGAAACCTTTGGTTTTTCCAGTAAATTTCTATGGTTTTTTAACTAGCAGTCACGTTTGCAGAGTGGTGGAGAGAGGGGGCTGGGCCTCCAACCAGCGCTCAGGAATTTCGCTACGTATGACTTACAGGAGGGCTTCTTGGCCCCCAAGGTCCATCAGGAGTAAAGTGGACTTCATCCCCCAACCAGTAGTGCGCCAGGAGGCGCGTTGGTAAAGTTGTGGAGAAAGGGGGGCGTGGCCTCTGAAAATCTCTTAGCAATCCCACAGTGTGGGACTTATTGGAGGTAACAGGAGGGGTAGTTGGCCCCCAAGGACGTCCTTGGGGGCCAATTACCCCCCTATTACCTCCAGTAAGTCCCACATAGCAGGATTGCTGAGTTCTGATACCAGGCCACGCCCCCTTTGTCCACCACTGCAAAAGCACTTCCTGGCATGCTCTTGGTTGCAGGATGAAGTCCTCTTCACTGCTGGGGGTCCTTAGGGGCCAACTAGCCTACCTGTTATCTCCAGTAAGACCCACACAGTGGGACTGCTGAGAGGTGGTCAAGTAGTGGAGAAAGGGGGCAGGGCCTCTGGCAAGTTGCCGGTTTGTGTATTTTTTTTAATTTAGGAAAGGGGGCTGTGTGGCCCCCGTTCCCTTGGCACTTTTGAGCCCTGGGAACCCCATCCCCCGGGGCCTGACCAATTTTTTTATTGTTATTTAATTAAAAAGGGAGGGGGCAGCGCGGCCCCCCTCCCGAGGCTGATTTTGGCCCTGGGACCCCATCCCCCGGGGCCAGGCCTATCTTTTATTTATAACAGATTGAGGGAGGGGGGCCGTGTGGCCCCCCTCAGGCCAATTTTGGCCCCAGGGACCCCATCCCCTGAGGCTCGGCCAATATATATTTTTTTTTGGGGAGGGGGGCCGAGCGGCCTTCCTTCCCCAGGCCATTTTTGGCCCCGGGGGCCCAATCCCCCGGGTTTGGCCATTTTTTTTATTTTTTATTTTATTTATTTTAAAGGAGGGGGCTGTGCGGCCCCCTCCCCAGGCTGGTTTCGGCCCCGGGGACCCCATCCCCCGGGGCACAGCCATTTTTTTTTTTAAATGAATAAAAGGGAGGGGGCTGAGTGGCCCCCCTTCCCGGGCTATTTTTGGCCCCAGGGACCCCATCCCCCGAGGCTTGGCCTAGCGTTGGGGACCACGGGGGAGCCCCAAGGCCCCCGTGGTCCCTGCCGGCTCCCCGCCTCCTGCGCGAGCCAGCATTGCTTTGGGACAGAGGGAGCTGCTAACATGCAGCGCCCTCTGCCCAAAAGCAATTCTGCTTCGCTTCATGGAAGCGAGAGCATTTTCAATGCTCTTGCTTCCATGAGGCGAAGCAGTGTTTTCTATAGCATGGTTGGAGAAGATCTCCCGCCATGCCATAGCAAACTGCAATGTCCCGGGGGTGGGCACCCCGGGACATTCCTGGAGGTGGCCCTAGGGGGTGGCGGTCCCCAGGGCCATGGAGGGCTCCTGGAGGGGGGCTGCGCAGCCCCCCTCCCATCTTCTGTTTAGCCCTGGGGAGGTGGTGGTCCCCGGGGCCGGTGGTACGCAACAGCCCCCTGCATTTACATAATTTGTGCCCCGGGGAGGTGGTTGTCCCTGGGGCTGTGTGGGTGAGACTCGAGCTCCCCCACACTTCATTTTTTAAGATAGACCCGGGGAGGTGGCAGTCCCAACACAACTCCCGTCAATTTCTTTTTTTTTTTTTTTTGGCCGTTGGGGGTCCTGAGCAGGCCTAGGGGGTCAGGGTGTTTCTACCCTGCCCCCTTTTCTTGATTTTTAACCATTTTTCTTGTGACTCGGTTCAACCGAGTCACAAGATGGCTGCCAACAATTCCTGGTTTAAAGTGTTGGCAGCCAATCAGATTGCAAGCTCGAGATATATGGATATCTGAGAAACGTGTACATTTCTCAGGAACTACTGAATGGATTTACACCATTTAACAAAAAGAGTGTTTTCTGGACCAAGAGCTACCTTTTTGCTAAATTTGGTGTAATTCCGTTCAGCTGTTCGAGCTGTAGCTGTGTCTAGTTTCCAATGGAAATTAACATTGAGAAAATGCATTTGGGCCCTCCCTTTTTCTTGGCCCCCGTTTAACGAATCACCCCAAAACGTTAAACACAGGAGCTGACCAGACCGCCCCATTCGTTTTTAAAATTTCTCGAAGATTCGTCAAACGGCGCCAAAGATATTGGCAAAAGAAAAAATGCTTTTAGAATAGAAACAATGTCCTAACTATAACTACCTACTGGCGACTGCCAGTAGGTAATATATATATATCGGAAGCAAGCGAGTGTGTGGAGTCGAGAGAGGACCGTCTGGTGTTTTATCTAAATTACAGAAGGTGGTTGCTTCTGTGACGAACCCACTCCCCGGTTTGTGGTTGCCGCCCTCAACCAGCAGCAGTGTGAATCCGAGAAAGGAAATTTGGCGGCGACCCCCTGTGGCAGCTGGAAAGTCTCTGTGCCTGAAGGAGTAGCGGCGCGGTCGGATGACCGGTCGAGTACAAGGTTTTCCCGGAAGGCGGTGAGCGGATCAGTGATTGCACAGGTGGGGAGGAGTGAGAGGCTTGGAGTGGCTGGTGGATTCGGACCACGCCAGTAAACAACACGATATCGGGTTTTCTTCGAATATGTCGGTGGAGGTGATTCGGGAACGAGAGGCGGCTGCCGAAGAGTTGTTTAACAACTCTCCCTCAACATCAATGGAACGGGAGGTGCCCACGGGCTCAGGGGCGATCAAAGAAGGCGATGCGAGAGCCCTGTTAAAGAAATTGAAAAAATGCATGAGATCGGAAACCACCAAGTGGTGGGAACACAAATCTCTCACGAAATACATGGAAGTAGGGCGAATTCCGAGAGGCTTAAGGATTTTATTAGCGCCTAGCTTTGAAAACCCAAACCCCAGTATGTTAGGAGAGTGGGGAGAGGCTAACCTGGCGGCGTCGATGAATTTGGTAAAAATCCTGGTAAAGTATGCCGAAATTGATCGACACACACTGTTGGCAGAAATAGAACAAATCAATGAGGAATTAGCAAAACTGGAACCGAGTGAGTTTATTTCCAAGACCAGGAAAGACATTCAAGAAAGATTAATTAAACAAGAGGAGAGAATCAAGATTCGAAAGGCGCATAAGTTCGCACGGGACAAATGTGATTACGAACGAGGTTGTATTTTCACATTTGCGCGAAAGTACGAAAACGCCAAGAAAGCCATACTTGATAAGAACGCCCCGGGTAATCTGACTAGAAAAGGTTCGGCAGCAAAGAATGCAGATAATACAACTGTGGATAGTGACTCCCTGACTAGTGGGATGTCTTCGGACAATGAGAGCATCAGCAGTTTGGGAGCAAGTGGTGGTACGAAGAAACTAAATCTGGGGGAAGAAGTGGATTTTTTATCGTTCGATCGACGACAGACCCTGAGACCACGAAATCCACAAAACAAGAAAGTAGAACCAGGAAGAACATACGAAGGAGGGAGCGGCGCAAGAAACAACACAACGCAATCAGTAGGAAAAAAACAATTTTGGCGCAGAAAGTGATGGCAGATGATAATACCATTGTCAATCTCTCCACCATTGTTTTGTCACAAGCAGAGAAACAACTCCTCAGCCTGGGACTATCATTCTGTCCGGTAAGCGATTTCAACTATTCACAAACTAGGGTTGACGTGTTCTGTTTTATTAGAAAATTAAAACTAAAAAAGTTTTTTGCCATTAAGGAGGGTTTAAAAGAGGAGCAGAAAAATCAGCAAGCTAGTGAGAGGGAACCCAATTTGGAATTATTGGCATCTGATGTACCTGCCTTATTAGTATTGCAAGAGCTTAATAAGGAGTGTGATATAGGTACACAAGCAGAGATGGAGACATGTTCAACACAAGCGAGATTACTACAGGAAAGTATAGGACAACGTGGAGCAGGCATTAGTCCCTTCAAACCCAAATCAAAGTTTATTCCTATCATGCCTAAAGATGCGATTGATATCTTTCACGAGGTAGTGACTGATGATATTAAAAAGCTACATCATCGTACAAAACACAAAAAACGTTATAGAAGTGTAAAGGAAATTGAATATGCCAAGTTGATCAAGAAATTAAGCAGTAACCATGAAATTGTTGTAGTAAAATCAGACAAAGGTGGAAACATGGTCATTTGGCCTCAAAAAGACTATATACTGGAAGCACGGAGGCATTTACAAAATGTGGAATGTTATGAAAAGACTACTTATATCAAGTACAATGCGGCCAGAGAGATTCTCAAAAAGGAGTTACTAAATTGGAAGAGAGAAGGGGTGATTACATCAGAGGAGTTTAAGTTTATGAACATTGAACATCCAGTGCTAGCAAAACTGTATTTTATTCCTAAAATTCACAAACAGACAGTCCCGACCCCAGGAAGGCCTATAATATCAGCAATCAACAGTGTGGGGAAACTGTTTCACAATATGTTGATTATTTCCTTCAAGATTTTGTAAAACAATTGCCTAGTTATGTGAAGGATACTGGTGATTTTCTAAGGAAGCTCCACGGAATCACTTGGTCAGAGGATTTAATGTTCATTACTCTGGACATTGAATCTTTATACACAAGTATTGAACATTCTACGGGACTAAAAGCAATCAAATATTTTTTAGATTCAAGATAAATTGAATTTTACCAACATAATAAGATGCTTTTAAGTCTAATATCATGGTGTTTAAATAATAACTTTTTTCTATTTGGCAATGACGTTTTTTACAGAGAAGAGGAGTGGCTATGGGGGCTTGCTTCTCCCCCAGCTACGCATGTTTACATGTTGGCTGGTGGGAGGAGCAGGTCCTCAAAAAGATGTTTGCCGCCGTTTTTAATTATCATGTTTTGCACTGGCTAAGATACATTGATGATGTTTTTATTGTGTGGCGAGGCAATGAATTGAGTGCATGTAACTTTATTGAACAGATCAATAACAATAACGTTAATCTCAAGTTCACTTCCAATATGAGTAGAAACTGCATTGAGTTCCTCGACGTGAAGGTCTATCAGAATCAAGGGGAAATTTTCACTACTCTGTTTAGGAAGGAGACGGCTGGCAATTTGACTCTCCATGCTGACAGTGCGCATCCTAGGCACTTGATTCATAATATTCCATATGGGGAATTTTTACGTCTTAAAAGGATTTGCAGTAGTAAAGAGGATTTGGAAAGATGCACTGAGGAGGCCTTGCAGAGATTCAGACAGAGGGGCTATAGTGAAAGTATCCTGAGAGGAGCATTAGATAAAACTAATGAACGAACAAGAGAATCACTACTCAGTGATACTGTGAGAATATCTGAAGAGGATAGTGATATCCCCCGCTTAGTCACTACTTTCAGCAAACAAGAAAGAAAGATTAGGACCATCATTAAACGCAATTGGCCAATAGTTTTGACGGATGGAGTATTGTCACCCCGGTTGCCACTTCAACCTATTGTGACGTATAGGAAGGGTGTTTCTATGCGTACACAAATTGGAAAGTCCTGTCCGGAATTAATAGGGGCTAAAACGTGGTTACAACCCAAACCAGGTTTTACTAAGTGTTCTACGTGTAGAGCATGTAAATTTGGTAGAAATACTACTCACTATTTGTCACCTTTTAGCCCAGATAAAATTGCTATTCGGGGAACTTACACATGCAGGACGGAGTATGCTGTATATGTTCTGACATGCACCTGCGGACTGAGATATGTCGGCAGTACAAAGTTGCAGGTGCATGTCAGAATATTGCAGCATTTGCGGGCCATCGTGAACAATGATCCAGCTTATCCGGTGGCCCGCCATTTCAGACAAACGCATAACAATAATTTAAATTGTTTGAGTTACTTTGTAGTGGCAGCCATTCCCAAAACACGAAGAGGGGGTGATCGAGAAAAATCTCTCAGGCAATTGGAATCTAAATTAATTTTGGAGCTAGACAGCAAATTTCCATATGGTTTGAACAATACTGAAGACCTGCATAATTTCTTATAGATATCAATTGGGACCATTTGTATATGTATATGATTAAGATGACTGCTGTTTTTTAGTATAGGTAATGGTTTTGGGTTAAGAAAAATCTTTTTTGTCAAATGTAATATGAATTCTGTATTTGTCTATAAAAAGAGGGTTAAAATAAATAATAATAAATGATATTGTTGATGGCAGCTGCTGAACCTTGTGTCCGGATTTGGTTCGGTCGTAATTGGAAATTCCGGTTACGATTGAACCAATACGGCCAGGGCCCGAATGAGATTTATTTATATTTAGTGTGGTAATTTTTTTATGATATATGTGACGTATTTTGCATTTGCACTTTAATATGGGCTATTTTGCACAGTAGGTAATATGTTGGTATACTTAGTATTTTTAATATTTCGATTGAAGGGCACTAGTGGCATTTATCCCATTTCCAATTGCTAGCATACATATGGATATACAACTATGGGAGAACAAAAAGGGATTTATCCTATTTTTTATAAAGAATATTTTATGATAGAAGATGCTCCCAAATAGTAGTAGTTTACATGGATGTTAAAAATAGGCAGTGCAATTACATATTTTGGCCAAGGAGTATCAATGATGGGAAAATTAGGATAAATGTCAAAATTAAGTGATAAAGACATTTAATGAATTGAATTTTATTCTTTTATAGATGGATCTTTGACACTCGTGAATATTATGTTATGATTATGGCCATATTGATTATTGCACATTGACAAACAAGAACAAGAAAAATAACAGAGAAAAAAACGAGAGGAAAAAAAATGGATATTGTGCTCTATTGGGATAGGTGATAGAATTTTTTAGTATTTTTACTATGTTCATTGTATGTTTTGTCACGTGGTTTTGCACTTTAAAATGAAGGCGTTCTAACCTCACGAGTATGTGATCAAGGGCAAGTGTTGCCCGAAACGCGTAATCCGAGGAAACATTAAATAATTTTGCCTCAATATCCAGTGGTTCGTGGTTCCTTTTTGGCGGAAGCAAGCGAGTGTGTGGAGTCGAGAGAGGACCGTCTGGTGTTTTATATATATATATATATATATATATATATATATATATATATATATATATATATATATTATCTACTGGCGGTCGCCAGTAGATAGTTATAGTTACAACCTATTATCCATAGGAAATCCGCGACATTCTATTTGAAATAACTCTCTTGCCGGTTGACGTATCTTCGCGAAATTTTCAAACTTTGTGGCCCGCTCCGGTCCGCTCCTACCCTGAAAGTCTCGGGGGATTCGTCAAGCGGGGGCCGAGAAAAAGGGGGTCCCAAAACGTGTTTTCCCCATGCACTTTTCCATAGGAAACTTTAGACACGGCTACAGCCCGAACTGCTGAACGGAATTACACCAAATTTGCCAAAGAGGTAGTTCTTGGTTCAGAAAGAACCCTTTTGTTAAATGGTGTAAATCCGTTCAGTAGTTGCTGAGAAAATGAAAAGTAAAAAGTTAGTGATATCTATGGCCGAGTAGGGTCCGCGTACCCTCAGCGCACCCTGCGCGCACCGTCCCGATCACGAGCTGCATGTTAATTGGCTGTCAGCTGGCTGTCAACATTCCGATTCAGGAAATGTTGGCAGCCATTTTGTCCTCGGTAGAACCGAGGGACAGAAACAAGTGCGCAAAGCGCACAAAGGGGGCAGGGTAGAAACACCCTGACCCCCTAGGTTTGCTCAGGGGGTCCCACAAGGACCCCCTGGGCAAAAAAAAATAATAATAATTTTTAAAAAAATCGGCAGGATGCGCTCAGGGTGCGCGAATCCTGCCGAAAAAATCGAAGCGCGGTCTCCCGCGCTCGATTGTATTTTGCCCCGGGTGGCCCAAGTCCCGGGGGCATGGTGGGGGTTTAATTTTATGTGTGGGGGCCTCAAAGGGCCCCCAAGCCCCGGGGACTGCCACCCCCGGGGCTTTTTTAAAAATGGTGCGGGAGGGCTCTGAGCCCTCCCGCAGCCCCGGGGACCACCACCTCCCCGGGGCTTTTTAAAAAAATTAAACAACCTGTGTGTGGGGGCTCCAGCCCCCACACGCCCGGGGACCGCCACCTCCCGGGGCACTAACAAATTAAAATGGGGGTCCGTTTTGGACCCCGAAGCCCGGGGACCACCACCTCCCCGGGGCTGTGCTGATGTAGGGAGGGGGGCCGCGCGGCCCCTCCTGGAGCCCTTGATGGCCCTGGGGACCACCACCCCCAGGGCCGGCTCCTGCAGCGTCCCGGGGTGCCTACCCCCGGGACACTGCTGTTTGCAATGACAGGACGGGAGCCTCGCGGCTCCCGTCCTGTCATTGCAAACTTGCTTTGGATATTGGAAGAGAGAGCAGGAAACCTGCTCTCTCTTCCAATATCCAAAGCAGATTGCTTTTCCACATGGGGAGCAGCATGTCAGCTGCTCCCCATGTGGAACAGCAATGCCGGCTCCCAAGGGACGTGGGGAGCCGGCGGGACTGTGGGGGATTGGGGACCCCCCACAGTCCCCAACGGAGAGGGCCAGCCCCGGGGGATGGGGTCCCCGGGGCAAGTAGTGGCCCAAGAGGGGGGCCACGCGGCCCCCTCCCCCAAAAAGAAAAAAAAATGGAAAGGCCGGCCCCGGGGGATGGGGTCCCCGGGGCCTTAAATGGCCTGAGGGGGGCCATGCAGCCCCCCTCCCAAGAAAATAAAAAAAAGGCCATGCCCTGGGGGATGGGGTCCCCGGGGCCAATACAGGCCCAGGGAAGGGGGGCCACGCGGCCCCCTTCCCGTTTTTTTTAAATAAAATTAAATTTTAAAAAAGGGGTAAGGCCCTGGGGGATGGGGTCCCCAGGGCCCAAAAACAGGAAAAAGGAAGGGGGCCACACAGCCCCCCTTCAGGGGACAAAAAATAAATAAAAAATTTAAAACGATCGGGCCCGCAGGCCCCGCCCCTTCCTTCACCACTCTGCAAACGCGCCCCTGGCGCGTTTGCAGAGAGGGAACGAATTCCCCTTGAATACTGGGGGTCCCTGGGGGCCAACTAGCCCACCAGGAACCTCCAATATGCGCCAGGGGGCTGCGTTGCAGAGACGTGTAGAGAGGCCACACCCCTTTTACACCTCTCTGCAACGCAGCTCTGTGGCGCTTTTGGAGGTATATGGTGGGCTAGTTGGACTCCGAGGACCCTCAGGATTCAAGGGGACTTAATCCCCAACTTAAAACGCGCCACGGGGCGCGTTTGCACAGTGGTGAAGGGAGGGGGCGGGGCTTCAGGTGACATGTGTGCAAACAGGCCCCATGGCGCGTTTTAAGATGGGGAATTAAATCCCCTTCAATCCTGAGGGTCCCTGGGGGCCAACTAGCCCAACAGGTACATCCAGAAAGCGCCACAGAGCTGCGTTGCAGAGAGGTGTAAAAAGGGGTGTGGCCTCTCTACACGTCTCTGCAACGCAGCCCCTGGCGCATATTGGAGGTTCCTGGTGGGCTAGTTGGCCCCTAGGGACCCTCAGGATTCAAGGGGACTTAATCCCCAACTTAAAACGCACCACGGGGCGCGTTTGCACAGATGTCACCTCAGGCCCCGCCCCCTCCCTTCACCATTGTGCAAATATTCTTCTAAAATCATCCGAAATACGAATTCCGATTTACTCACCTGTTATCAGGAGAGACCTCAGTGCTGTATCTTTCAGCCCAGTACTGGTCCTGAAAAGTAATTTTAACCGTACTTACCAGTAACTTGAATTTCCTTCCATAGGCTAACATTGACTGGTTTCACTTGGAAATTCTTCTAAGTGTGGAGTTTTGGAACTTTAAAATATTCCTCTAAAATCAGCCGAAATACGAATTCCGATTTACTCACCTGTTATCAGGAGAGACCTCAGTGCTGCATCTTTCAGCCCAGTACTGGTCCTGAAAAGTAATTTTAACCGTACTTACCGGTAACTTGAATTTCCTTCATAGGCTAACATTGACTGGTTTCACTTGGAAATTCTTCTAAGTGTGGAGTTTTGGAACTTTAAAATATTCCTCTAAAATCAGCCGAAATACGAATTCCGATTTACTCACCTGTTATCAGGAGAGACCTCAGTGCTGCATCTTTCAGCCCAGTACTGATCCTCAAAAGTAATTTTAACCGTACTTACCAGTAACTTGAATTTCCTTCCATAGGATATCATTGCCTGCTTTTTGCTGAAAAAGTTTCTAAGTGTTGATTTTTGAAACATACAAATATTCCTCTAAAATCAGCCGAAATACGAATTCAGATTTACTCACCTGTTATAAGGAGAGACCTCAGTGCTGTATCTTTCAGCCCAGTACTGGTCCTGAAAAGTAATTTTAACCGTACTTACCAGTAACTTGAATTTCCTTCCATAGGCTAACATTGACTGGTTTCACTTGGAAATTCTTCTAAGTGTGGAGTTTTGGAACTTTAAAATATTCCTCTAAAATCAGCCGAAATACGAATTCCGATTTACTCACCTGTTATCAGGAGAGACCTCAGTGCTGCATCTTTCAGCCCAGTACTAATCCTGAAAAGTAATTTTCACCGTACTTACCAGTAACTTGAATTTCCTTCATAGGCTAACATTGACTGGTTTCACTTGGAAATTCTTCTAAGTGTTGATTTTTGAAACATACAAATATTCCTCTAAAATCAGCCGAAATACGAATTCTGATTTACTCACCTGTTATCAGGAGAGACCTCAGTGCTGCATCTTTCAGCCCAGTACTGGTCCTGAAAAGTAATTTTAACCGTACTTACCGGTAACTTGAATTACCTTCATAGGCTAACATTGACTGGTTTCACTTGGAAATTCTTCTAAGTGTGGAGTTTTTGAACTTTATAATATTCCTCTAAAATCAACCAAAGTACGAATACCAATTTACTCACCTGTTATCAGGAGAGAACCCAGTGCTGCATCTTTTAGCCCAGCACTGACCCTGAAAAGTAATTTTAACCGTACTTACCAGTAACTTATATTTTCTTCCATAGGAATCCATTGTCTGGTTTTCAGCAAAAAGTTTCAAAGTGTTGATTTTTACAAACTACAAATATTCCTTAAAAATCACCTGTATGACTTAAACGCATTCTTTCAACTGTTTACAGGAGATGCACCAGTGCTGGATCCAGGATCCAACACTGAGTAAGAAAAAGTAACGATAACAGTTTTTACCTGCTAAGTGAATTTCCTTCCATAGGATAACATTGGTGATTCTATGAGAAAAAGTTTCTAAGTGTCAACTTTTAAAATACAATAATATTCCTTAAAAATCACGACTGTAACCAAAACGCTTTTACTCAACTGTTTACAGGAGATGTACCAGGACTGAATCTAGGATCCAGTCCTGTGGTTAGAAAAGTAATCCATAAAGTAACTAATTGCATTTAACTAGAAATTCACATTGAGCTGAATGTTGCATTGTGTTTGAAAATGTGTTGCCCATTGCAACAACTGTAACTACTGTACTTAAAAGTCTATTGCCTATGTGCAAAGTATTTAAACTAAAGTAATTCATTCTGAGAAAGTATTTTTTGTAATGTAATGTATAATGTAATTACAATGTAATTTAAAAAATAAAATATGTAAAAAAAATTGTTTCTAAAAATGTAGTAAATCAATATGAAAAAAATTAATATAACAATTAATACATTTAAAAATTGTCATTTACAAAACCTTTGAAATTCACTGAAAAAACCGTAGGTATCAGGCACGTTATAGTTAGAAATTAGCATTTAAAAAACCTTTGAAATTCACTGAAAAAACCATAGGTTTCAGACACGTTATAGTTACAAATTAGCATTTAAAAAACCTTTGAAATTCACTGAAAAAACCATAGGTTTCAGACACGTTATAGTTACAAATTAGCATTTAAAAAACCTTTGAAATTCACTGAAAAAACCATAGGTTTTAGGGACAGTTATAGTTACTTGGACATTGCACTCGTACAAAACCCGTGAAATTCCCCCGTTATAGTTAGTTCAGCTAACTATAACTCGCGCCCGCAATGCACTGCTGATGACGTCACATATTACATCACTCATGACATGGTCAGTGACATCACTGATGACATCACTGATGACATCTCAAATGACATCACTGATGACATCATCCACGTGATAATCTGATGCACCTCCTCACACCCTAATATAATCTTTGATACACCCACTCTAAATTACAGACTGCCATTCGCAAAACCATAGACACTCCAACACCAATAACTACATACCCACTCACTGATTCTTAGGTCTACACACACACAACCACTCACTCACCCGTACAGTAACTCATACTTACGGTCACTCAGTACAGGACTATCATATGCACTCTTACTCCTATATAGACACTCAAACAACGCCACTCATCCATAGAGATACTCAGACACCTAGTCAGTCATGCAAATAATTAAACACACTGCCATTTACTCACCTATACAGTTATACACACACCAGCTCACTTACTCATACAAATAGTAGCACATTGTTACGCTCTTATACAATCACTGATACAAGCACACACTCATCCATACAGCCACTATCACAATCACTCACTCTTGCTTATAGCTATTTATATACTCCAACACACATATATACTGCCTTTCACATATGTAGTTACTCACACATGTACCACTGGGACATACATTCACTCACTAACACACTCTTACACACACTTACCCACCCATACAGTCTATCACAGATGCACTCTTGAAACCATCCACCCAGTGAATTACCCACTCACACATCTATGCACAGAGTTGCACACACCCCTCCCACACAAACACTCAGGCACCCATACAGATACTCAGACAAGCATTCAATAACTCATATAGACACTCATTTAGCTATTCACAAACACATGCAGCCACTTACACAGCAACAGACAGACGGATACAGACATTCACCCAGATTAGTCACTAACCCATGCATTCAGTAAGATACGTTAAATCACTCACTTATAGAGTCAGTCACGCACCTACTAAATCATCCATACAGACACTTACACACCCACTCATTCTTCAATACGTCTTTTCCTATATATATTAAAAATATTTAAACTTTACAGAAACACACAGTCACTGGATGATGTCATCAGTGATGTCATTTGAGATGTCATCAGTGATGTCATCAGTGATGTCACTGACCATGTCATGAGTGATGTAATATGTGACGTCATCAGCAGTGCATTGCGGGGGCGCGAGTTATAGTTAGCTGAACTAACTATAACGGGGGAATTTCACGGGTTTTGTACGAGTGCAATGTCCAAGTAACTATAACTGTCCCTAAAACCTATGGTTTTTTCAGTGAATATATATATATATATATATATATATATTCATTGTAAAACCCAAAGGTTATAGGGACGTTATAGCAAGGCTCAAATTCCACTCGTGCATACACATTGAAATTCAGCAGTTAAAGTTACCTTAGCTAACTATAGCTTACGCCCTCATATTTTTTGATTGACTCTATCCCAGTCTTGAGGAGAGCTGGAAATAGGGAAGCAAAATTAAGACGCTTGGAAACCCAGTATATCACAGAACTTGATACCAAGACCCCCAATGGACACAATTCTAGTGAGGATTTCCACACATGGTTATACTAAACTAGATGTCTATAACATAACCATTCCTCACATAATCAGTAGTCCCTCATGTTCCCTATGCCCATATGTCTGCATTCCATACATTGTAATTTGTACTTTTTAAACTACCCTGATTAGAATCATCATGAGAATATCCATCTGTTTGCCTATTAGCATTTATGCTATGAATTAATTGAAAACTGGATTTTGATCAAAATTCTGTATAGGTTCTTTTTAAATTTAGTTAGTTAATAAAAAGCCATGGGACAGGGGCTGTTCCTGGCAATACACGTTAATTTTATTTAGGCACTCAAGCACTTTTTAGATAAACTTTGAGAAGAGTTAAGCTGGCCAAATGTAAATGAATTGGGCTAGGACAATAATCTCTATGACCAGCAACAGGGAAATGTTTTTATCAACAAAAATATTTTATTCTGTATAGGAGCTATGTATTTTACTAATAAAATTATTGGCTTTTATATCATTAACCAATTTGATACAGAGATTTAAAATGTTTAATATGCCTTTTAATATCGTTGAATTATTTATACTCTACCTTTTTATGTATTTTATATATATACAGATTGGTTTTAGTATGTACATGAACATCATAATAACATTTAATCCCTTATAACGTTTAAATATAATATCGTTGTTTGCTGAATTTGCACAGTTTCTATGAAAGATACTTGTGAAGTATTTTCTCTATGTTTATCTAATCCCGTTTTGCACGAGTGAGGCACTTGGCTCTTTAAAAGAGATTGAGTAACTCCTAGAGCGCGTCATGTGATCAAGGCCGAGTGAGGCCAAAACGCGTCATGGCGGTTGTGGTGATGGACGAATAAACTAAAATACTTGCATGAAGTTTTGGTTCGTCTCCGTTTGTTCCTGAGGAAAGGAAGTATTGGTGAACGGCGCAACAGGAATATATATATATATATATATATATATATATATATTCACTGTAAAACCCAAAGGTTGCAGGGACGTTATAGTAAGGCTCAAATTCCACTCATGCATACCCATTGAAATTCAGCAGTTAAAGTTACCTTAGCTAACTATAGCTTAACCCTCGCAATGTACTGCTTATGACCTCACATATTACATCACTCATGACATGGTCAGCGACATCACTGATGACATCTCAAATGACATCACTGAAGATATTATCCAGTGAGTGCTAGTGTTTTGTAAAGGGTCCTGAGACTTAATGATACATACTAAGCTACTACAAAGTTAAATTACTATACTTTGTGTACTATTAATGAGTGATACTACTTCTCACATACATTATGTGAGTGGCTGTGTGACTGGCTGTATCCATATGTGACTGGTGTGTGTGTGGGTGAGTGAGTAGCTGTGGGGGTGTGTGAGTGGGTATATGAGTGATTGTGGGGGGGTGAGTTGGGGTGCATGTGGTTCCATAGGTCTGTAACTGGATGTGTAAGTGGTGTATGGGTGAGTGAGTGGGTATGTGTGTAGTTGTTTGAGTGAGCTGAGTGACTGAGTGGGTGTTTGATTAAGTGAGTTTGTTTGAGTGGCTGTATTGGAGAGTGTGTGATTGTGCAAGTGGCTGTATGGGCAAGTGAGTGGGTGTGTGAGTGGTTGTATGGGTGTGTGAATGAGTATTTTTAATAGTTGTGTGGGTGGGTGAGTGGGTATGTGAGTGGTTGGATGGGTGAATAAGCGGGTGTCTTAATAGTTGTATCGATGAGTGTGTGGTTGTGTGAGTGGCTGTACGGGTAAGTGAGTGGTTGTGTGAGTGGCTGTATGAGTGAGTGAGTGGGTATGTGAGTAGGTCTATGGATAAGTGAGTGGGTGTGTGAGTAGTTCTATGGGTCTCTGAATGGGTTTGTGTGTGGTTGTGTGGGTTTGAGTGGGTGTATGAGAGGCTGTATGTGGATGTGAGTGGGTGTGTGAGTAGTTCTGTGGATGATGTCATCAGTGATGTAATTTGAGGTGTTATCAGTGATGTCACTGACCATGTCATGAGTGATGTAATATGTGAGGAGATAAGCAGTGCATTGCGGGGGCATATGTTATAATTATCTAAGGTAAAACTATAACTGCTGTGAATTTCTAAGGTCTTTTTAATTCTATTTCCTAACTGTAACGACCCTTTAACCCTTGTTTTTTTCAGTGAATTTCTATGGTTTTTTAAATTTTATTTCCCAACTATAACGTCCATGTAACCGTTGACTTTTTAAGTGAATTTCTAAGCTTTTTTAATGTTATTCCCAAACAGTAACCTGTAACCTTTGAGATTAAGTGTGCAAGTGAATACATGAGTGTCTCAGTGGGTGTGTGCATGTCTGAGTGGGTCTGAGAGTGGCTGCATAAGTGTCTCATTGGGTGTGTGAGTGGGTGAATGAGTGTCTGAGTGGATGTGTGTCTGAGTGTGTCTGTGACTGGGTGTCAGAGTGTCTCAGTGAGTTTGTGAGTGGCTCCATGAGCGTGTGAGTCAGTTTGTGAGTGGGTACATGAGTTCATGTGTGGGTCTGTGAGTGGGTGTGTCAATGTCTAAGTGGGTCTGTGTTTGGATGTGAGTCTCTGAGCGGGTCTGTGAGTGAGTACATGAGTCTGAGTGGGTACGTGAGCGAGTGGGTGAATCTCTGAGTGGGCCTGGGAGTAGTTGCATCAGACTCTGAGTGGGTCTGTGAGTGGGTGTGTGAGTGTCTGAGTGGGTCTGTGAGTGGGTGTGTGAGTATCTGAGTGTGTCTGTGAGTGGGTGCATGAATTTCTGAGTGGGATTGAGAGTGGGTGTATGAATGTCTTAGTGGATCTGTGAGTGGGTGCATGCATCTCTGAGTGGGTCTGTGAGTGGGTGTGTTAGTGTCTGAGTGCCCTCTGTTTTGCCCTCTTCTGCTCGGTTTTGCCTTTTCTGCTCATTTTTCGGCCTTCTGTTTTGGCTTTCCTGCTTGTTTTTCTGCCCCCTGTTTTGCACTCTTCTGCTCTGGTTTGCATTTTTTGCTGCCCTTTATTTTGCTTTTTTCTGCTCGTTTTCTGTCCTCGGTTTTGTCTTTCATGTTCCTTTTTCTGCCCTCTGTTTTGCCTCTCCTACTCGTTTTTCTGTCCTCTGTTTTGCCTTTTCTGCTTTTTTTTCTGCCCTCAATTTTGTCTTTTCTGCTCTTTTTTCTGCCGTTTGTTTGGCCCTCTTCTGCTCTGTTTTGCCTTTTCTGCTAATTTTTCTGCCCTTTTGTTTTGCCTTTTTCTGCCCTCTGTTTGGCCTTTTCTGCTTATTTTTCTGCCCTCTGGTTTCCCTGCAGCAATGGGGGAGGAGGGCTGTGCGGCCTCCCACCCCAGTCCTATTTTCACCTCAGGGACCCCATCCTCTGGTGCCCGCCATAATTCAATGGGGGGAAGGCCATGCAGCCCCCCTCCCTGGCTGATTTCGGCTTCGGGGACCCCATCTACTGGGGACCAGCCACAAATCAATGGGGGTGGGGGCCACGTGGCCCCACTTCCTGGGCCAAGTTTGGCCCCGGGGACCCTTTCCACAGGGACCTGGCCACACACAAATCATTGGGGGAGGGAGGCCACACGGCCTCCACCCACAGGCTGATTCTGGCCCCAGGGACCCCGTCCCCCGGGGCCCTACCATGTGTCATTGAGTGCCCTGGCCCCAGCCAAGGCACCCAGTGTGCAGGATCGGGACCACGGAGGGAGCCTCAAGGCCCCTGCGGTCCCAGCCACCACCCCGCCTCCTGCTGGAGCTAGCATTGCTATTGCACACAGGGAGTTGCTAGAAATGCAGCTCCCTGTGTGCAAGAGCAACAGTTTCATTTCTTTCCCTGCCCTCATGTCTGTGGGCAGGGAAAGAGATAAAACATCTGCTTCCAGCAAGAGGGAGCTCTTTGACAGATCCCGTTTGTTGGAAGCTGAGTGTTTGCTACAAGCAAAAGCAAACAGCTATGTCTCCTAGAAACTTTTGAAAAGAAATGGATTTAACAGTGCATTTTAAAGCACAGTTTTCACATACATTTGTGAAAATGCCATAGGCTTTGAAAGAGCATTCATTAATTAATCAACTCTTTTCATGGTCTGCCAAGCTATTGAAGCCTGATGCTCTCCAGGAGTTTGCCCCATTTTTTCAAAATATGCTCTGGGTGCCCGTATGTCAAAATTACCTCCATTATTCCAGAGCTCGCATTTTGTCATAGGTGTCACATATGCCAAGGGTGCTCCAAGTATACCAGTGCCAGAACTTTGCCATTTATGTTGTCCATATGCCATAGGTGACTCTTATTTCAAAGGTTACCCCTGTATGCCAGGGTCAGAGTTTTGTCATGATTGCCTCCCTGCCATATGTCAGGTTGCCCTCCTTTATGCCAAGAATGACCTCCAATGTGATAGTGCCAGAATTTTGTTATGGGTACCCCATGACAAGGATTTCCTCAAGTATGCCAGCATTTTTCCACGGGTGCCCCATATGCAATAATTACCTCTGGCATGTCAGTACCAGTATTTTACCATGGGTATCCTTTATACCAAGAATTGCTGCCATTCCTAATATTTTGTCACAGGTGTCTGTCATTGTTTCAAGTACGCCATTGCCAATAGTTTGCCATAGGTGTTTCTATGAGACAAAAATGATCTTCAGTATGCCAGGTCCAATAACAGGTACACAAACATGACACCAAATCCTCACTCACACTCTCTAACACTCTATTACAGTCATTCTTATTATTTCACACGCATTCTCACTCATTACCTGTCACTGACTCAGTCACTTTCACTTACACAAACATGCTCACACAGACACACACACTCACACAAAGACACACATGCTCAGATACACATACGCTTTCTCTCACATAAACATACTCTCACCTGCAAGCACACACACAACATTAATTTAAAAGCAGTTTTTTATGTATCTCAGCTGGCACCAAAGGTCCTGTTCCAGCTAATTGTGCTTCATTTTTTATCCCACTAAAAGAATATTATTTACTGTTAGTATTTAACAGAAAACAGGGAGTGTGCAGAAGCCCCTGTGCTTTTGGCACAGATTTTGCCATCTCTGAGGCATGGGGACGCAAAGGTAGTGCCAGGGGTTGCAAGGGGCAAGCCAGAGATCGCAGCTGTGACCCCTGTTGATCCCTAAATGACGTCCATGAAGAAGCGTGTGGTAACGGCTGATGTTGATAGTCAGTGATGGTGAGGAGTTAGTGAAGAGGAGGTGAAGCGTGGTCTCTGAACCAATGCTGGTCATTGCATACTGTATGCATGCTCTCACCAGGTACCAACCTCATGTGGATAATACACCTGAAAGAATTTTGCCCAGCCCACATAAAAACCTCTTGGTCTGCCTCAGCTAGGATCCTTCAAAACTGGCCCTGGGTCAATGTGGAAAATTAAAACATGACTTGCCTTCCATAGATCAAAGTTTTGGTTCACCAGAAGAGATGTGTCAGAGGCAGCACCTGAGGAGCTGTCAGGACAGATCTTACTGATGAATCAGTGAACCTGTCTCCGGCTATGGTGCCCTCACTGAACAAGCACAATAAATTCCATCTCTCTGGTTTTGTGATACCGCCTGATGTGCAAACCTGTCCGCTACAGTCTGGATGTCTACAGCTTCACCAGTGTCCATCCAACTGTGATGATGTACATTTACCACCAGCCTGGAAACAGTGAACGAGGACCAGCAGCATGAGCAGGAAAGGCATCATATCATGAACCAATGACAGGACTCCTACATCATCCAGCCCATCGCTGCTCACAGAAGCAGAAGGACTGCCCTATGTGTGTAAAAAATGCAAGAATATATGCAATAAAGACAGTCAGACAAGGTAAACACACGATTTTTAAACAAAGCTTTCACATGTTAACGCCCATACATTTAATGTAGTATTTAATAAATAAAAGTGATCTGCAATAAATACGCCCTTCTCTTTGCCACCAAGGTGGTTAACCCTGGTGTTTCCCATAAAACATGTAAACAAATTCTCAAAAGGATGTAAACAATTTCCCATCTCGGTTGGTCCAGTGAAGAATAGGACATTATTTCTGCAGAATCTCATAGAACACTTGGCCAGCGATGTCCCCGCCATCTCCAGCCACCTGCAGGAGACCGACCAGCAATTCATCACCCTTCGAGGCTGCAGCATCCCTGGGTGGTTGAGCACCAGTCAAGAGGCGGTCTGAGGTTTCTGTTGTGCAGTGTGTTCACTATTTCGGACTGCTGTGGCAAGCCACCGAGGCAGGTGGCCATGAGTTCGAGACTGCTTTTGTGCAAGTGTTAAGGCCTTCCGATACGGCTGCCTTGAGGTTTCCTGTAATCCAATGGCAGGTTCTAGCTTGCTGGCATTTGTCCTCTCTCAGTGGTTTGTACAACATTCCTTCTGTGCAGTTCTCCAGTGAGAGCTGAGGAGTTGATGGAGCTCCGTTTTAGGATCTTGTTGACCATGTCCTTCCAGGTCTTCTTGTACTGGTTCCGCAGCAAGGAATACACAAAGGGATCGGACACTGCCTTGCTGTAGGCCATGCACTTGGAGATGATCCCCCAGTGAGGATTGATGGGCGTGAGAGATGACAGCTCCACCAGTCTGCAGGGAGAGTAAACAACCATGTTAGATGCGGTGGAACCAAAGCAACTATATAAGAATGTGTCAGATTGACATTTAATTCACAATAGTCAAAGAGCACTCCAAAAAAGATGTAAAACAATAAGTTGGCGACTCAACTGTGTGAACAGACGTTGTCACACAAAATTACTATAAAAACATTTAAAAAACAGTAAGAAAGTAAATTTAAATCTCAAATGAAACATCAACCATTACAGCAACGGAAAAGCCTCGTCACAAAACTATGATAGCAAAAACCTACTCCAACTACAAATATCATTACATCCACCGTCAAAACACACAGAAGTGTTATTTCGACCATCAACACCATAAAAAACCTATGATGTCAGACCAACAACCTTAAATGCTTATTATACAAACAGATACTATGAAGAACCTCACCATAATCGCTACATAACCACGAACGCCCATCCCACAAAAACACATAACAGAAGGGCCCCAAAGTCAAAGCACGACCAAGAATTCTTAATCCATCAGTATGCATAATCGAAACCTCCACTGTTAAATCATAATCAGGAATTCCTGCTACACCAATATAGATCATGGAAATACGTCTGCTGCCAAATCACAATCAGAAATGTCCACCCAGGCATATACATCATAGAAAATGCCTCATGCCAAATTCAGAAATACCAACTCCACCAGCATAAATCCTAGGAAACCCATCCACTGCCAAAACTCAAACCAAATAAAACGAACTCCGGCAATAAACATTACTGAATACATGTAATTTATCACCAAACCAGACATTCACAGCACTAGGGCATGATCTCTCACAGTCGCTTATGAACTTTACATGTTGTAATATTCTGATGGAAAATCACATATGATTCATGACATGGACATACATGAATCCTATAACCTATAGATATTCTGCTACTGCGAGTAGTGTGTTTTGCAATTCATAGAGCAATGTGCATATCTTGGAGACTTTTACTAGGGCCAAAATTACAAAAAAATGTCAACATTTGTAGAAATAAATTCTCTTTTTTCGCTATCAACCACATATGTATATTGCTAGAAGGGGACCCAAAGTTATTAAGCACTAGTGGTTTCATTGTATTACAGAGGTAACGGGCGTCTATTATACACCAAATCAGTAAATATGCACTCTGGATACTTGCCTCTTCTTTGTATACCTTGTTTCTCTAGGGGGAAGGAACCTGAAAATAGGCTCATAGAGGGAAGAGACTGGAACTGAGCTAGGATAGGTGACCATCAGAAACGAACCAAGAGAGACTTGGAAATGTTCACTGTTTAAGTTATATAGAGACAGTGGTATCAAAAACCTGATTCAAGAGATTTACCCTTAAATATCTCATTCCAAACTCTGTCCTCTTCTTACACTATTTTTATTAATTTATAGATAAGTGATTTCATATAGTGTAAACCAGACCCTCAGGGTACAGGAGCACTTTACAGTTAGTAAAATGCAGTAGGTGTGTATTTGTGAGGGATAAAAACAGGCAACTGAAGTATACAAATGAAAAGAAAGTAATGGATATTTATACAGGGTTTACAATCAATAAAATACACTAGGTATGTGCAGTTGATGGACAATAACAGGTCGGTGTGTATTATGTATAAGAAGTTCATAGGGCATAAATGATGTAAAGGGCAAAGGTTGAAGGATTGATGAAAGAGTAGGGTTTTGTGGTCTCATTTGAAAACAATATGCAAGGGATTAGTTCTGTTGGTGAGGGAATGGCATTCCAGATTTTAGGTCCACTTCCAGGAAAGTTTTGTTGTAGAGTTTTGTTTTCTTGAAGGTTGGATTTTCTAGGTAGGTATCAATACTTCAAAGTAGGTGGGATCCTCCTGAGATTTTCATTTCATTGATAGATAGTGTGGAGAGTGAATGGCATTGTGAACCATGCATGCCATTCTGAAAATGCTTCTCGCCTACATGGAGAGCCAGTTGAGGTTATCAAGGATTGTGGTGATGTCAGATTTTCAAGTGCCAGTGATTAGGCAGGCTGTGGGGTTGAGGGCAGCTTTCAAAGGTGTAAAGTAAGATTTTGGAATATCGCTAGAAGGGAGATTTCTTAGTCCAGTCTAGAGAGTACTGGGGCTTAGACCACTGTCTTGAAGCATTTGGGAGGGATGAAGGACTTTATTCCCCGAAATAGGTCGATTTGGTATTGAGTATTTTTCGCAAGAGCACTAATGTGGGTGTGAAGGTTCAGATTTTGGTCTAAGATGAAGCCCAAGGTTATTGTGCTGTCAACTATGATTGGTTTGGAATTAAGTGGGAGTGCTATATCAAGCCAATCCTTGTCTTGAGTGTAACACATTTGGGAAGAAAGTAGGAGGAACTCACTCTTCAGGGGATTTAGTTCAGGTGGCGAAAAGACATTTATATTTGGAGAGATTTCCATGTGCCTACTAGGTTGTTAATGTGCTCTAGGAAGGTTACTTTTGTGTACAGTTATGTGTCATCTGTGTATAGTTGGAATGATGCAGTAGAGTGTGTCAGCAAGGAACAGAGAGGCTCCATGTACAGACTGAAGAGTGTCAGAGAGAGGATTGACCCTTGTAGGATGTCTTGAGTAAGAGGGGAGGTGCTTGAGAGAACTTTTGCCAGTTTTATTTGCTGTGAAAATCTGGTTAGATAGAAGTTTAACCATTTTAGGACAGTGACACTCTGTCCCATCAATAGTTCAAGGATAGTTCAAGGTTTTGTAAGGGGGGTGAATGGTTGTCTATAAAGAAAAATCAACTATTTTAGGTATGGCAGATTCTGTGCTGAATCAGGATCTCAAACCTGATTTTAAGTTGTCCTTGAGTTTGTTTTGCTTGATGAGGAGGGATAGTTGTTTGGCAACACATCTTCCTAGAGCCTTCACTAGAAATGGGTAGATGGTTATTTGTCAAAAAATTTTCAGGCCCTCTGGTTAGGCTCCTTTTTTAGGTCGAGCATTCGAGACCTCTTGTATATACTTTAGTATATACTATGTGTATGTACTTTGTGGGCTCTGGAGATCAGCCCTAGGACTTGTCTGCTTCCACTTAGGGACTTTTTTTTCTGTTCAACTGCCTCTATTTAACTGTCTTGATAGAAAACGACCAGCAGGGGTCAGTAAAATACCAGAATTGCTGTCTGCTTAGGGACTTTCTTTTTTAAAAAATTTCTGGCAACTGCCTCTATTTAACTTTCTTGAGAGAAAACGACCAGCAGAGGTCAGTAAAATACCAGAATTACTTTAGCATTCTCTAGGTTCTAGTCCATAGAAATTGTCTTCCATGAGCACCCGTAGACAATAATATTTTTTTCAAATCTTGTATTTTCAGTGATATGACCACCGAAGGCCCTGATTTTAAATTAAAAACAGAGCTTTGGACTATACCATTTCCCGCTGAAAGGCAATATTTCTCTCCATGTGTTCCCATACCTGGCATGTCACGCAGTTTGGTGCTTATTTTCTCTCCATGGTAAAGAACAGTAGACGTTTCAGCACCCAGGCTAATGTGCTGCATAGCTAAATACATATAAAGTCCCAAAGGCGAGACTGATTGCATGGCAAATGCTTGTTTGTGTTAGTAGAGGGCTAACCCAGCTAATTTTCATGGGGTTAGGGTCTTGACCCAGGAAGGAGTTGACCATATGTTTCAGAAATGGGGTGATTCAGCTTGTTGATGTCTTTTAACAATAGTGGCTGATATTGGGTCCGAGAAGTGGGAGAATGGGTTGAGATCTGAGATGATCTTCTCTACTTCCATCAACAAGAAGTCTTGGAAGGAAGACCATGTTGCTGTGTGTTAATCCAGTAAGGCATTAAACAACATTTGAGATAGACCAGGAAGTAGAAAAAAGTCTAGCTTGTATTTTGTTACAGTAATTTTCAAATGTTCCCTAATACTTCTTTGTGGATAGAATTGAAGGAGCAGAAGGGGGATAGGTATGTTGTTTGATGATAGTGTAGAGTTTCTTTGGTCAGTTTTTCACTGAGGTAATTTGATTTTTATCAAAGCCACCATGTTCTTGACTGTGGAAAGTGTGATCGAGTACAATCAAATGCATTTCTACGAGAACTGACACTGAAGAAACTATAGGGGCATATTAGCAAGAACCTCGTTAAAATTATCGCCGTTTTAGCGGCAGGAAACTGACGCTAAAACGGCGATAATGGGCTTGGTAATATGCGCTATAGAATTCCAATAGAAGCCCAGGTTAGATGTCCTGGACATCTAACCTGGGCTTCTATTGGAATTCTATAACGCATATTAGCAAGCCCATTATCGCCGTTTTAGCGTCAGTTTCCTGCCGCTAAAACGGCGATAATTTTAACGTGGGTCTTGCTAATATGCCCCATAGTTTTATGCACATTTGAATGACCTACTATTTGAGAATAATTATTAAATTACGACTCACAGTGAAGTGCTAATGTTTCAACAATTGCTTAACCTGGGAGCCTGTAACTATTGTCTTTTCGACTAGTAGTCTGTAATGGACTGTTTATTGTGTCACTGTTGTGTTTTAATTGACTCTCACTCGTGCTGTGCATGGAATTGATGCTTCGTACCTTGACTTTAAAATAAAGGATGTGTTATTTGACCAGTGGATTCTCATTTTGGAGTGTATGGTCATATCTGTTCTGGTAATTTGGTAAGGCCAACCAAGATAGCAAGCCCGTCTGATTGGATTGTTAAAAGTTTGCCAATTATATGATGTATTATGTGTAATATTCTTTACCTTATGTGCCCTCTGAATGTGTCATACAGGTTTCTATTTCTCTTTCAGGGTTTAGAATCCAGATGAAAGATCCCAAAGGGTGTCTACTGTGAGCACTTTGAACCACCATCATGGTAATCTTTGGGACTGATGATAATGATTTCTTTAAAGTGCTGGTACTTTTTCTCTATTTCCAGAACGCAGAGCCAGATCAACAAGATTTCCTAACTCTCTTACTTGCTCTCCTCTGGATGCCTCAGTCACCAGTGCTCCTCTGAGACCATTGGTGACCATCTCTCCTATGGATCTCTCAATCACTACCTCTGTGGTACTTCAAAACCAGCTCTTCTCCTTGATCCTTTAATATCAACCGTCTACTGGCACACACTCTTTGCTGTCACTCTTTAGGAGACAGGACCAGCTTCCCTCAAGAATCCTCAGACACCGGCTCACTCTGGACCTTGTGCTACTAGCTCTCTACTATTACCCTTTGTCATGAGCTCTTGTCTGTACTCTCAGTCAATGTATCACTACTATGATCCTCGGACAGCAGTGCTCCATGCACCCCTTGGCCCCAGTTATTCTCCATATCACCATATCACTCTGTAACTACCTCTTCCTTTAAGCCCACAACCTCAACCCCCAGCTCTTCTTTCTTTTGGAGCCCTTCTTAACCAGATCTCATCTGATTCTCAATTTTAGTGGAACGTCAATCCCTAGCTAACCTTGCCAATTCTTTTGCAGCACAGCAGCACTGGACCCACTAGACACATGGGTCATTCTGGACCTTCAAACCCAAGTTCTTCCTGGAACCTCAATCCTCAACTCTACTCTCAGGGCCTCAGTCCCCAGCTTCCATCTGACAGCCTTGCATACAACTCTCATTCAGAGGTTCCCAATATTTAGCTCCTTCAGGGCTATCCAGCTCTCCTGGACCATTAATTCCAATCACCCTGTAGTATGTTGTATTACTGTGTCATGTTGTCAATGCTTGCCCCTATCTTTGTTTCTTCTTCCCATGTTCTGTCTCACTTTTGTATGTGTTCACGTACATCCATATGCACTGTTAGTCATTTTAGTATGTTGGCCTAATGTTCTATGACTGCTGGAACAGAAGTTGTCAATGCTTTTGTGAAGAGAATAAATGTGTTCCACCCTCACTGCATGCCATGCTTCTACTTTCTACATGAATCTACTGGAGATGATT
The DNA here is from genome assembly GCA_963921515.1 of Calotriton arnoldi. Lineage (NCBI taxonomy): Eukaryota > Metazoa > Chordata > Amphibia > Caudata > Salamandridae > Calotriton > Calotriton arnoldi. The sequence continues at coordinate 689,567 of CAWUFW010008231.1, read as the reverse complement.
ACAGGATATATTTCTGGCGATTCACATCTCTCTGAAGGCCAGTGTGTATTCAATGTGCCAGCCTTACCCGAACACTCTGGCGCTGAAACTTTATTTTATTTCCCGTAGTTTTATGTAGCGCGAACTTAGCCGGATGGTATCAGGTATCAGAGCGCTTTACATAAGCACCAGTTGCATTATACAAGGACACATTCATTTTTTTTGTTATGCACAAGGAGATTAAGTGATTTGCCCAGAATCACAGGATGTTGTATGTTTGAGCGTCGTTGCTAAGACTCAAACCCGGTTCCCCAGATTTGAGGTCAACCGCTCTAGCCGTTAGGCCACAAACTTGTGTTCCTGTGGTTTATGCAGAAGGTGGGTGTGTGCAGCTTTGGTTGCCCTTGCACTGAAGTATTTTGCAGCCTCCACCTCAGCTTCCTGACTCCCGCATATCACAATTAGTGCATGTGTAATGTAGGAAACGTTTTGCCTCCCTGCTGACGCAATGCCCTGCACCTTTGCCCCACCCCTTATTGGCCTCTCAGATTGCTCTCGCTTCAAGGGCATGTCTGTCATCGTCATTCAGTTAGGACATGATCTAATTTCTTCCCACTATATTTTTTTCCTTTATCTCCTGAATCTGTCATCACAGAGGAGCACTGCAAGTGCTGCTAGTACAAAACACGTCCACCATAGCTTTGAATTGTTCTACTTTCACACCTTCATTAATAATTAATATAGCTTGCATTGGGTTCAGTCGAGAAGACAATAATGGCTGTCATGATGAATGCCATGATGATGCCTTGTACCTTTCTTGATATGCCAGGAGCGCCAACTGAAAAATATTATCATGCTGTTGATGGAACTGGTTTTAGCCCAGCTAGAAAACAAGCATTGTCGTACAATTGTCTGGGTGTGAAAGGAAGAACATAGTTTGACTACATAGCACCTACTGAAAAGGTGAAGTTGAAGTGGATGTCTTTACTGAAGCTAAGAAAAGAATGCAATCTCATTTTGATACGACTATGAGGGTCATCTTGAAAAGTTGCAATTTTTGGTATCACTACAGTGCTCCAGATGAGTATACTGAGGTATAAATAGCAACCCTGAGTAAGCTAGCCAGTACTTGCTCCTTCAAGGTTATGGATGAAATGATATGTGAGCGAGTTATAATGTGCACAACTTGCTCAAAAGCACATAAGAAACCTGAGTTTGGATAAGGTGGTATACACAATTAAAAGAGTTCAATTTTCTAATGGCGTAAAGCCTTTACAAAAGGCTGGACTTCAACATGCAGAACTGAACATGATCCGAAAGAATGGTGAATACAGCAAATCCCATACAAACAGAAATGGAAGAGAAAAAGAAGGAGCTAAACCAAAAGCTGCTTGCTACTGACGTGGATCCTCATATCACTAGGGGTCATCCAAGTCATGCCCAGCTTTTGGTAGTGTGCAAGGGTTGAGGTGTGTACAGTAAATGAAGAGGATGTCACACTGGAAGTTGACAAGCAGTTAGAGAACCTAGTGTAGTTTGTGGCCATCGAAGTAAAAGATAAAGATGGAAATCAATACAGATGCAACCTCAAAGTAATTGGAAGTGAAGTAGCAGTTCTTGTAGACACTGGATCCAAAATCACTATCAATTCTGAAGAAACATATGAGAGCTTCAAGGATAACACCCATACCTGGTGTCTATTGAGGGCACAAAATCAGACTAGAGGGAATGTTCCGCGCCAAATTGTACTTTGATGAGAAAACATTTAAACAAAAGTGTACATGGTGCACTACAGCTTGAACACTTTGGGATGGGTGGAACAACAAAAATTGAAAATGCTGATAAATCCCTCTAAACCCTCATAGTGTTCTGCAGTCAAGAGAATGACATCACAACGATATCTGAGGAGAATACAGAGGTGTTCCACCACAGTCTTGGCTGCTTGAGAAGCTTTAAACTCCAGATCTTCCTGAAGGACAAAGTATAGGCAGTAAAACAGAAAGTAAGAAATGTGCAGGCACTCACTGAAGTGAGGGAAATATTAGATGAGTGGTGTAGACCTGGAGACATTTCACACATCAATACATCTTAATGGTTATAACCTGTCACGATAGCCAATTAGAAGAATGGTAAAATTACGTTCTGCATAGATTTGCTCTAACTACCGCATAATGTGGAAGATGATTGCCAACCGTTATCACTGATTAATGAAATTGCAAAGACCTTTTAGTTAGCAAAGATCTTCACCACTTTAGATTTCAGTTCAGCTTACAATCAGATTCTCCAACTTGCAGACACTAAAGTGTACATGGCCTTCATCACACCAGAAGGGTTACACCAATTTTGTAGAATGCCATTTGGTCTTAGCTCAGCCCCTCAGTTTTCCAGTGTGTCATGAATAGACTTGAGATGCATGTAGTAAGGGCATTCCAAGATGATGTACTAATTTATAGTGAGATGCTAGATGAACACTATGACATTTTAAAGAGGGTGTTATAAAGAGTTCAAGAAATGTAGTATATCTCAACCCATTCTTAATATCAGCTATATCCAAATCACCTGCTCCCAGAAACAGAGAGGAGTTTGCATCTTCTTTGGGAATGTATGAATTCCATTAAAATGTATAAAATACAATGTTGAGAAGGAAGAAGCAATGAGAAAAATGGTTAAAAAAGGTTTTGACTGCTCATTGAATGATGCATGCAAGTTAAGTATGAAAGAACAGAAAAAAGAGTTAGAAATGGCATCATCTTTGAATCATACAATGAGACAATGAAAACCTATAGTGCATTGCATCTGTAGCCCCAAGTAAGATTGGTCTTGGGGCGTTACTTAGTCAAAACTTAGTCACAAAAATCACACCATTGCCTTTGCCTCTCACAAACTAAGGGGAGCAGAAACAAGACACCTGATCACTGAACACAAGTCTATGACTTCCGTTTGGACTGTGGACAAACTCAAAAGCTTCTTGTGGGGCTACGAGTTTTTAATACATGCAGGCCATAAGCTGCTAGGAAGCATTTTGGAGAGTGGTGGTCCAGGTAAAGTTTCCCAGAGGGTAGCTAATTTGGCTTGCAAGTTGTAAAATTATCCATACAAAACTTAACACATTTCTGGTCAACTCAATGTACTTGCAGATTATTTAACCTATGCATAGTGTGAGAAAGAAATGGATGAAAATGAATTGAGTGACAAAAAGGAGTTGGTGATGATGCAATGGGAACGGTTACAGAAATTGGTGGCTGGATGTTTTGGAAAACTGATGATGTGCAAAGAAGAGTGAAATAACTCATTGTGAGAGGATGGCCTTGTTGAAAAGTGCCAGATGGGAGTTTGCAACCCTTTTTGCAAGTGAAGGAGGAACGTACGATCAAGGCAAGATCATTTTGCATTACAATGTCTTTGTGGCACCTAGTTCTCGACGGGTTGATTACTGTAGCACACGGGGGTCATATGTGAATCACTGGAACTAAGAACAAAATGAGAATTGCCAATTTTGTGTCCATCAATAGACTGGGATGTAAACATTTGTGTTAGTAGGTATGCAAAGTGCAATAGTGCTGACAAAACCCTCAAGATAAGTAGGTGCCCTATGACGTTAGTCGAGTTACCAGAAGGTCCCTGGAAGAAAGTAGGGATAGACTTTATTGGACCAATGAATACCATCACTAGACATGCATTTTACCATACTACCGTTGTACTATTTTAGTAAATGGATAGAAATGAAGTTTGAATCTAAACCAACACCAACGCGTTAGTTGAATTTCTCATACAAATTTTCTCGCAGTCACTTGGTCAATGATAATGGGGTCCGGTTTGTCTCCCAGCAGACGGTAGTTTTCCTAAAAAACAATGAAATTCAGTACATCAAATTCTCTCTATACCATCTCAGGAGCAATGGACAAAAGATCCAATTGGCCCTGGCTGTTCTCCCTCGTGTGAAAACCCCATATCACAATGGATTTCCACTGGAGGTTTTCAAACAATATGCATCCCAACTGACCCCCCCCGCACACTTCCTAATATGTACGTGGAACCCTACAGGCTTGCAAAGCTTCCCCATGATCTGAGAGATGTGATAATATCTGCAATACTCAAGCTATGAAGGCCACTAGAAGAAGGGGGCTCATGTTTGCCAATGCCATTGATTAACCTTGAGGCTAAGATCTTGGCGAAGGATACAGCCAACAGGCTCTTGATGGTGGTTGATAATGTAATACAATACATCCAAAACGGTTTCCTACTGGGATGTAGTATGAGACACTGCCTCAGAAGGTTGAGTAATGTCCTGGTGCGGTTTATTGATTCCGAGCAGCAGGGGCCTTGGTCTCTATTGATTTCAGAAAGGTCTTTGATTCAATACACTTGGCTTTTTTACTGCTTCCTCTATCAGAGGAACTTTGGACCTGTATTTCACAGCTATTTTAAAATACTATACAATGAACCCTGGAAGCAAGGTAGGGTCAATGGGGCATTGTCTCCACCCTTCAATATAGAGGGGGGCACAAGGCAGGGATGCCCGCTCTCGCCTCTCTTTTTTAAGTTGTCTGTCAAACCACTGGTGGGGTGGCTCTGACAAGAAGCACAATTAAAAAGGTTCTATTGGGATACATCATGAGTAGACAGAATATCGTTATATGCAGATAATATCTTAATTTCTATATGCCTTCCAGAGATATCTATGCCCAGACTAATGCAGATACTGAAGGTATATGGAGAGGCCTTGGGCCTGTCAATTGGACTAAATCCATATATGTATGATTGTCTGGTGTCCCCACAGGCACTGGGGAGTCAATTAACTTACGCTGGTTCTCAGATCATTTTAAATACTTGGGTATGCATATTATGACCTATGTGCAGAAGGCATGGGACCTAGATATAACACCTTTGGTAACCTGCCTTAGATTTGAGCCTTAGACTGGAGCTCAGTATCCCTTAACATGGTAGGGCAGTGGGCACTATTTAAGATAATCTCACTCCCACCCTTGATTTATACCTTTCAATAGCTCCCTTATGAAATACTACTCTCTTTTTTTCAGACGCTGAAGTTGGCAATGCTGAGATTTGTTTAGGTGGGGAAACAGGACTGAATTACATTTTGGAAATGTTTGCTATCCTCTTATACCAATGTACCACGCCACAGCCACATCACCCCCCACCTGAGGATCCTGCACTGGCTCCCCGTCAACAGGAGAATCTCATTCAAACTCCTCATCCACGCACACAAGGCACTCCACAAGACTGGCCCAGCCTACCTCAACAGACGACTCCTCTTCTACGTCCCCAACCGCCAGCTCCGCTCCGCCGACCTCTCCCTCGCCACCGTCCCTCGCATTCGAAGAACTACCACCGGCGGCAGATCCTTCTCCCACCTCGCCGCCAAGACCTGGAACACCCTTCCACTAAGCCTACGACAGACCCAAGACCTGCTGACCTTCAGGAGGCTACTCAAGACCTGGTTGTTCGACCAGTAGCAGCACCCCCTCCCCCCCTTTTTTTCCCCAGCGCCTTGAGACCCTCGCGGGTAAGTAGTGCGCTCCACAAATTCTGTGATTGATTGATTGATTGATTGAGGTATGGGGCTTGCCAATGTCAAATTAGTTGAAATACTAGGTGAGTGACATTGCCCCAATTAATGATTGGCTGCATGCGGATCAAGACGACCTTACGGTCGCTTCCGAACTTAAATGTTTAGAGTGGTATGGCATATTCCACTTATTATACAGCCCACATTTACAATTTGACCATCCACCTACCATTAAGATGACACTAACCTGTTGGTACCATGCACTCAGATGTATCAAATGGGATAAAAGTTTTACTGCTGAAACTCCCTTATGGTATGTACCTGGTTTAAACATACGGTTAAATTGAAGGGTTACTGTTTCTGTGATCTCATAGGAATTTCCAAGCTTGGGGACATCTGGAAGGAAGAACATACCTGACCATTCTCAAACCTGGTCAAAACAATTAGTGTGGGTGCTGGACATGGCCTCTCTGCAGGGTCTCCCTCAAACCTTTCACCTTCAGTCCTCCTGTTTTCTGAACCAGTTTTTGTTGGCTTTTAGGACTCTGTGCACTTTACCACAGCTAAACAGTGCTAAAGGGCTTGTGCTCTCTCCTTTAAACATGGTAAAATTGGCTTACACTCAATTGGAACATTTAAATTACATGTAAGTACCTAGTAAAGTGGTACTACATGTACCCAGGGTCTGCAAATTAAATGCTGTTAGTGGGCATGCAGCACTTATTGCGCCACCGCTTAAGAAGGCTTTGCAACATGTCTCAAGCCTGTCAATGAAGCCTGTGTGCCGTTTTAAACTGCCAATTCGACTTGACAAAATAAACATTCTGCCAGGCCTATACCTTCCTTTTTAATACATATAAGTCACCCATAAGGTAGGCCCTAAACAACCAATAGTGCTGGGTGAAGTGTATTTAAAATGTTGCACATGCACTTTTAAGTATTACAGTTCCTGGTAGTGAAAAACTCCTAAAGCTGTTTTTCACTACTGCAAGGTGTACCTCTCCCGTAGGATAACATTGGGTTACCTTATTACATTTAATAAGTGCTAACTTTTGATTGGGAACAGGTGGGAAAGTCATGTTTGCACTCAATTGAATTGTAATTTAAAACTGTCTTTAATGGTAAAGTTGGATTTTACAAATATGAGAATGCTACTTTTAGAAAGTTGGCATTTTCCCATCTTAAACTTTCTGAGGCCTTCTAGGAGTTTCTAGCTGACTGGGCCTGTTAATGTCTTCCCCATCAGGAATGCGTGTTGGACCCGGACAATGAACAACAGGACCTGGGTGTAGCTGGGAGAGGGCCATCCTACCAGGATGGGAGGGGCAGAATTGTTCACTGACCCACTTACATTTCAAAGGCTACCTCCAGCACACTCACAAAGAACTTGCTACCAATCTATTGTTCCCCTAGGCCCTTTGGAGCATTGGAAGGCAGGAAGGAAATTCCAGAACCAACTGTAGGGAGAGAAATCTAGAAGTTTATTCCACTTCAAAGCTGGCACCAGCTATAAAAATAGGATCCTGGGACCCAATCTTCAGTTCACTCCTGGACTTACGGAAGATCAACAGAGGGACTGCCTTGTACTTCAGAGGACTGCCCTGCTGCTAGACGCCTGTCCTGTTTCTCAGAGCACTGCCCTGCTGCTTGAGGGCTGCCTTATTTCTCAGAGGACTACCCTGCTGCTACCAGAGGACTGTCCTGCTGCTTGAGGCTTGCCTTGTTTCTCAGAGGACTGTCCTGGTGCTTGAGGCCTGCCTTGCTGCTTGAAGGAGAGAGAACCATCTAGTTGCCCCCAGGTAGACCAAGGGTCAGTTGACTGATCTCCTGGTCTGCACTACACGGACATAACAAGCTCCAGAAGCCTCCCTTCAACTGCCCAGCTGACCTGCTGCAACTGGACCTGCCTGGACCTGAAACTGGCCCGGCCTGGAGCTGCAAATGAACCTGTTCGAGCCTTGCTGGCCTCTGCTAGAGTGAGTTCCTGATCCCCAAGAGGTGCCTCCACAGTTCCTGGACCCTTGGCTGGCATCAATTGAGTTCCTCTTGTGAAATCCTGAAGTTTTGAACACTGCGCGCCGGACTTTGGGAAGGTAATGTTTTCAGTGGGACTACCCTGGTACCTGTATCTGGCCTGCACTCCATCGCTGTCAGCCTGGACTTGTGACTTTGTCCCAGTGTAGCTGGACGAGATACCCACAGGTAGCGCTTTCTGCTTCTTGGCTCTATTTTTACTTATCCCTGGTTCTAATGATTGGATTTTTGTCATTTTTATCTCATTTTATGTATTATAATTTCCACTATTTTTTCCTAAATAAGTTTGGGATTTTTTTTGTGTTGTGTTTTCACTTTATTACTGTTTGTGAGATGCATAAATACTTTACACTTTGCCTCTGAGTTAACGCTGATTGCTTTTGTGCCAAGCGTCCAGAGGGTTAAGTATAGGTTCATTTAGTGACTTTTGTGGTTCACCCTGACACACTGTGCTTGAGTAGGCTTTTATGCCTCTCAACCAACACCCCATTTTTCTTACAGTGCATAACTCATAATTTTATTGATACCTTCACTCTGCCATGCCCTGGACGCACACCTAGAAGAACTAAACGACCTCTCAGACTATAATCCCTTGAATGCTCAGAATACCCTATCTGCTCTGGAGGGCTGAGTCATATCTATGCTCTTTCGTACACTGTTCTTGGCAATATCAGTGAGACTTAGACTCATCCAATTGAAATACCTGCATAGGATATAATATAGCCCAACCAGACTCAAAAACATGAAGATTAGCTGAGTCAGTAACATGATGATTTGCTTCCTCAAATGCAGAACTGAGCATGGCACCTTCTCCACATGGTGTGGACTTGCCCAGTCATACACCTTTACTGGGAGCAAAGATAGATAGATAGATAGATAGATAGATAGATAGATAGATAGATAGATAGATAGATAGATAGATGGATGATTCTCGATCCTAAGATAGCATTTTTAGGTTTGATGGATGAGTGGGGAGGCCTGAGTACTAAAAGACTTCTATTGGCAATGAAACTATTAATTGCGAAACAGGACAGTGCATGCCACTGTTGATCTGACAAGGTCCGCTCAAAACAATAATGGAAACATAGTATGGAATGGTGTGCCAAGGTGGAAGAGTACGTTTATAAATCCAGAGGTTGTCCCCAAAAGTATATGAAAGTGTGGGGCATGTGGTTGAATTATTGTTGAATACTAGGGAATATGTGACTAAATTGTGAATGCCATCTGCCAATATTGTATTTATCTATGTGAAAATGTCACAACGTATGACGGTGCCCTATCGTTTTCTCATTTACAAAACAATAAAAGAGTGTTGTAAGGGGGGCGTGGCCAAGCATCATGGCCGCGAGGACGTGATCATGCTCGGCTCCCGCACCGGTGTCCTGCTCGAGTGCACTTTCCAGCGCCCAAACTCGCTCCAATGCCGGGGGCACCGTAGAGATTGGGCGCCCAACCCACAGAGACCACCCTGGGGCACAGCTGTAAGTGGGGGATCGCCCGTAGCAGCAAGGAAGGAACTGACCAGGAGCGCAGCCGCCTAGTCAACATGGTGGCCGGGCACCGCTGCAGCAAGATCCGCTCCCGTGAGCAATTTCTTACCTGGCGGCTGGCGGAGGCGTGATTGCTGAGACGGCTCTCCTGGTGACTCGGAGATCAACAGATTGCTGGGGGACAATAAGGAGGCGGCTCGAGGGCACTGCGGGGCTGTGCCGCTGCCGTTACAAAATGGCGGCCTCCCCTGAGACACGAGCCTGGTGATGAGGGAGCCCCCCCCCGGAGGAGCGGAGTGCACCGGGCGTCAGAAGGAGGTTTCTGAGCGCGAGATTGGGCTCCGGAGATGGCGGCCAATGCGGGGGTGAGCCAGTGAGCAAATTTCGACCACCTTGAGCCTTGGTGAGAGTGACCTCCCCCCCGCCTGTACTGTGATAGCACCCTAGCACGGTGACACAGAGGGATCCCCTCCCCAGTAGGCGCAACAGGGACTTTGGCTACTTGGAGGGATATGGTGGGGCCCTGGGGTGCGCTAAAAAATTGGAGTCCCCAGAAGGGACTGCCTGACCCCATGCCTGAGCTAAAGATGGCGCCTATGGTCCTCGACCCCAGCATGCAATGAGAAATCTGTTTGCCTTTGTGCTCCAAATATAGCTGGTCAATCCACTTGCCGAAGTGTTCCGGGGGCCCAGGGGGCTCACTGAGAAGAAAGAGGGGAGTCTGCACTCTGGGGCCCTCACAGCTATTCACACAACGATACTGCCCATCCTCTCCTGATCGGGAGACACGTGCACGAAGGGGAGAAGTGTGGGGCTTGGAGCTTAACTCCCCTAACAAAAGACAGCGTTTTGGGAAATTTTGGGGGGATCAGGGTCCGCAAGTGGTGGCGGTGCAGGAGTCCCATCTCAAAAAGGGAGAAGAGCACAGGCTAAAACATAGACATTACCCCCTGATTTACCAGGCCGTTAGTCCCAAAAAGCAGAATGGCGCCGCCCTCTTGTTTCACTCCTCCGCCCCCTTCAACCACGAGGCTATGAAATGCGACAGGGAGGGGAGATTTATCATGGTTAAGGGGCTACTACTGGGCAGGACCTGCACAATAGCTTCAGTTTATGCTCCTAATGCAGGTCAGGCAGACTTTGTTGCTTCCTTTCTGGAATCCCTAGCGGAATTCGCATCTGGGGATATGCTCATCATGGGGGATTTTAACCTCATCTGGGACCCGCACACAGACACAACACACTCACAAAGAGCCGGGGGAGGGGTGTTCAACAGAACACTGAAACAGTCACTACAACAACTGGGTTTAATCGACATCTGGAGGTCCCTTAACCCTACTATGAGGGATTTTTCTTTCTTCTCACACGCCCACAGGTCGTACTCGAGAATTGATCACATTTTTCTCAGCCAGTCACTTTTGCATTCGGCCACAGCTTCCCTCTTCCTCCCTATGGCTATTTCGTACCATGCTCCTCTAACTTGCATCTTAAATTGGCCGGCCCCAAGATCCAAACTGTCCAGATGGTATTTTCCAGAGGTGTTATGTAGGGATAGACTACATAGGGACGACCTCCGCACAGCAATTAGGGATTTCTTCCTGCTAAACGATCCTGTGGACACTTCACTAGCAAACAACTGGGATGCGTTCAAGGCACACATAAGGGGCCACTTTATTTCCCTAGCCACCTCCCTCAGAAGACTCCAGACTAAGGAGCGGTTAGACTTGGAGCAGGAGCTGCTCAAGGCGGAAAGAACGCATAAGGACACACCCTCGGCCCCTTCCCTTAGAACTGTCACGGCTCTCAGAGGGAAACCTAATGTCATTTACACTAATAGGGCAGAGAAGACGATCCTGAAATTCCAGGCCCGTGGGTATGAGGGGAAGGACAAGGTAGGCTCACTGCTAGCAAAACAACTGCGGGTCCAACAAGAGAAAGCCTATGTGAAACAAATTATCGACGAGAATGGGGCAACGCACACTAGCAAAGAGGGGAAAGCCAGGGCATTCCATGACTTTTACCGCACATTGTACCAAGCCGAATCTCTCAGGGAGACAGACCAATCACAATATTTAAACACCCTAGACCTCCCCCAGGTCCCAGCTGTAGTCAACGAGAACTTGGGCTGTGCTATCTCTACAGAGGAAGTGCAAGCTGCCATCGACTCCCTAAAAAGACATAAGGCACCTGGCCCCGATGGGTTCACGGTGCAATTTTACAGCACCTTTTCGGCCGAGCTGACCCCTCAACTCACCAACCTATTTAACGCTATTGCGTCCCACCAAGCGGTGTCTCAGACCATGGGAGAAGCTCTGATCTCAGTCATCCCCGAAAGCGGGCAAAGATCCACAAAAATGCTCGTCTTACAGACCCATCGCTCTCCTCAATTTAGACGCAAAGCTCTACTCCAAAGTATTGGCCACTAGACTCGAGAAAATTCTCCCCGACCTCATACATCCTGATCAATCAGGGTTTATAAAAGGACGCCAGACCCATGACAACCTTCGAAGGATATTCCACCTTATAGATAGGGCCCAGAAGAAAAGAATCCCGGCAGCCTTGTTATCACTCGACGCGGAGAAGGCCTTTGATCGAGTCGATTGGGCTTATCTACAGCTCTCTCTGCGCCGATTTGGGTTCTGTGAGGCCTTCATAGGGATGATACAAGCCAATTTTAGTGCCCCTAGATCTAGGGTCCTGGTGAACGGGGTGGCCTCGGACTTTTTTAACTTAGCCAGGGGGACCAGACAGGGATGCCCCTTGTCCCCGATGCTCTTCGCCCTCAGCATCGAACCCCTCGCGGCGACGGTGAGGCCAAACCCGGGTATCAGCGGGATCCAATTTGGAACGGACGATCACAAAATAGCCCTGTTCGTGGACGACGTCCTTTTGCCACTCACCAATCCAGCTACCTCCCTCCCTGAGATTAGTCAGGAACTAGAACAGTTCAAAAAAGTGTTGGGTTTTAAGGTCAATCCGTCAAAATTTTCATGCTAAACCTTACTTTACCTCCCGAGACCCAGAAATTGATAGAGGGGATGTCGCCATTCAAGTGGGCCCGTAAAGCCATCACATACCCCCAAACTGAGTGATCTATACAAAGCCAATTTCCCTCCCCTACTTAAACAACTTGCCATTGATTTTAAAAAATGGAGTGCGGCCTATATCTCCTGGATCGGTAGGATAGACACTACAAAGATGAATGTGCTACCCCGCCTCCTCTACCTCTTCCAGGGGCTTCCTATCCCGCTCGACAGGGGTCTCTTTAGTGAATTAAAATCCATGATTATAAAGTTCATCTGGCAGGGACAGCGAGCGCGGCTCTCTTATCGCCTTTTAACGAGGCCACGCGTCAAGGGGGGGCTGGCCCTCCCGGATTTTTTAATATACTACAGGGCTGCTCAACTACGGGTCCTGAGTGAATGGTCACTTAGAGAGTCGGAAAAATTGTAGCTCCATATAGATAGACAGGTGACGGGTAGAACTATATGGGACTAACCCTGGAGACGAAATCGGACAGATCCGCCAACGCCTACCTGAGTATTCCTACCTCAACAACCCTACAGGTATGGGATACGGTGACCAAAACGTTGCCACTGACCACTTTCCCATCCCCCAATACACCCATTAATTTTAGCGTGGCCTTTCCTCCGGCACTTCATGAAGGGCCCTTTGACCTTTGGAGAGAAGGTGGCTGCATTGCGATCTTGGACCTTTTTCAGGGAGATAAAATACGCCCCTTCGCAGACTGCATGGCTCGCTGCCAACTCCCACAGACTGAACTCTACCACTACATACCATTGGTGCATTGGGTCCAACAACCACTCTATTGTCAGGCAGCCACGAGGGAACTACTTCCGCTAGAAAAATTTGTTTGATCCGGCACCACGGGGAGAGTGTGCGTTTCTTTTTTATATACACTCCTGCTCAGTGTGACTCCGCAACGCTCGCAGCGTCACAGAACATTTTGGGAGGGCATGCTACCGTCACCGCCTTCGGAGAAGCAATGGGACACCCTGTATAAAGATATAGCGAAATTCAATCGCTCCATGTATCTGAGAGAAGCCCACTATAAAACATTATACGATTGGTATCTTCACCCACAAAAAATTGCATTCAATCTTTCCCGACACGTCTGACCGGTGCTGGCGGGGGTGCGGCCTCCTGGGGGACTTTCAACATATATGGTGGGACTGCCCAGCCATACAGGCCTTCTGGAAAGAGATCTTGTCCCAAATCAGGCTCATCCTGGAGACTCTATGGAACACATCCTACTGGGTGTCCGTGACCCATTGCTCAAGTACCAGACTCATGGGGATAGGTCCATCATGTGGCTTTGCTTGGGAGCAGCTAAGATGGCTCTGGCTGCAGCCTGGAAGAAGCCTGAGGCTCCTTCACTCACCCAATTGCATGCCCGTCTGTGGCATGCACTGGCTTTAGAACGCTTGTCAGACATAACTGAAGATTCCCGCAAGAGCTTCGACTATATTTGGAGCCCTCTAGTTGGTTACCTTTCGGAGGGTCTCCCCCCTATTTGCTTGCAGCCCGAGATTAAGGGCGTTGCATCTCTTCCTGATTTAACTAAGGTCCCCTTCCTCCCAAGGTTGGGTACCCCGGGATCCTTGCCTTAGCTGTGGACCCCCGTACTGGTTGCGGGGGGACTCCCGCTCGACCCCGCCCCCCCCCCCCACATCAGTATACTAGTTATGAGGCTCCCTGGGTACGGTTGTTAATGGTTCTCTTTATTTTATTTATTTTTATTTTTTTTCTTCTTTTTCTCTTTTTCTTTTGTTGTTCTCATGCTACTTTATTTACCCACTAGGGTGTTAATCATTCGACCAACGAAAGCATTCAACCATTCCAGAAGCCGTTAAAGGGGGCTTTGTGCTTGTACTACAGGGCGGGTAATGGAGTTATTTTCCGAAACAGTGCAAAGCTCTCCTTTCAGAGTCGGCTCACAGGAGTCGTTCATAATGTAATGTGAAACACTGTCTATATTCTAGCTATCTAAAGACTGGACTGTACATCTGTGAAGAAAGTCTGAACGCATTATGGGTCTTGTTCTTATGCACTGTTTGTAATCTGTGAATAACACTCAATAAACAGAATTTGATATAAAAAGTGTTGTAAAGTGTTATAAATAAATTAAGTGAAAAGAAATCCAATGAGCACAGGTACAGTGAGTCCATATGTGTTGTTAAGGTGAGGGGTACTGCTATTTTGTTGGAAAATGGACAACTGTGGAATGTTTCACATGTTGTAGTCACTGGTTACTGGTAACCAGACATCATTCCAAGACTGAGTTACCATTTCGTTACACTATGGTTCCATCAATGCTCATGATAGAACTTTGCACAAAATGGATTTAGGGCTGTCCAGCAGGTTCTCTGAGGGTGGACGCTTGATGAGTGTTTGTATGCAAGGCAGTGTGAAATCTCCCAGGTGTGAAGAGCATTTAAAGAGGAATGCTGTGCCCCTTTACAATTCAAGGTCTATGCTATGGACTAAATTCCTCAATAATTGATAGAATATGTAGTACACCGAATTACTGTATCATGTTGTCAGGGCTTCCCTTATCTCTCTTTCCTATCATTTTGCCATGCCTCCCTTTTGTCTTTGTGTATGGGGATCCCCCCCACCCTGTTAGTTATTTTAAAATGTTGGCCTAATGTTTCAACTGTTGGTGTTCATGTGAAGTGAGTAAATAGTTCTCCCTCACTGCGTCATGCTTTTACACACCCCTGTGTATCCTTCAGCCTCCTGCTCTTTTCTTTGGCGATTGATCCTAGAAACTTATTTTCCAGTTTCCCCCTGGACTCCCATTTTCTCAGTTCTGAGATCCTCTTTTCTCATGTCTCATCTGAGACCCTAAAGGTCCATTTGAGACCCTCCACCCCTATTTTGCTTGAAGCCACTTTGTCTTCAACTTTCCAACAAGCTGTCCCCTACTGTCCATGAACACGTACTATCAGTCTCTCACTTGCGACTCATACACTAGCACTCCCTAGACCCTTAATAATTGGCTATAGTCCAAAACCCTTATTTCCCTGCTCTGCTTTGAAAGTGAGACCAGAGCTCTCCACAGGCTCCCGTCCCTCCTCCTTTACTATCAGGCTCATATTCTCCTCTGAAACCGCCCTACATTTTGGGCACATACCCTCTGGTCCCAAGTTCTTTTCTGGAATCCTCAGCTCTCTCAGATGAACCCCAATAGTCTCTGAAGCATTGGTCATCATCTCTCCCTGGATTTCACGGCTATCCGTAGACCCTCTTTTAGTAAGAGTTAAACCTGGCATCATTGGTCTGGTACTGTCTATACATTATGCCTTCATCCCCTGTTTTTGCTGAATTTGTTTTTGTTGATGTTAAGACGGTTGTAAAGTATTTGTACTCTCTTACTAAGACATGGTAAAAAGGCTTACACCTGATTGGTACATTTAATTTACTTATACATCACTAGTATATGGTACTGCATGTACCCAGGGCCTTTAAATAAATGATACTAATGCGCTTCAGCACTCATTATGCCAGCCACTACAGTAGCACTGTAAAACATGTCTCAAAACTCCCCTTGCAGTCTGCAGTGCAGTTTTAAAGTGCCATCTCGATGTGGCTAAATAAACCTTTTGCCAGGCCTAACCCTTCGTTTTTAATACTTAAAAGTCATCCCTGAATGAAAGGAGTACTTGTAGAGTGCACTACCACTCCCCAGGGACCATCTTGGCGCTATGCTGAGACAGCACTACTCAACACGTGCAAGATGAAACCTAGGAAGCAACTGCCTTAAAGGATAAGAGAATAATATAGTGTTCTGGGGGCTGTAAAGATCCACGTCTTTAAATGCTTTCTGAAATTTGGTTCAGAGTCAATAAATCTTAGAGGACTAGGAAGTTGGTTCCAGGCCTCAGTGCCTAGTGCTGCAAAGGATTTACCCCCTCTAGTTCGAAGTCTAAAGTGGATCGGCTTAAGCAAGTTTGCATGGGAAGATCTCAGGGTTCTATTTATAGTGTAATGAGTAAACCTATCAGATAGATATCTTGGTCCCATAGATTTGTAAGCTCTAAAAGTTAACAGGAGAATTTTGAACAGCACCCTCTTATGTGCTGGAAGCCAGTGCAGATTTTTCAAAGCCGCTGAGGCAGATGATCATCTGGGAAATTTCAAAACCAGTCTGGTGGCTGCATGCTGAACAACTAAGAGTTTTTGGACAGTCTGTGTACAGGATCCAGTATACAAACTGTTACAGTAGTCCAGTCCCTAAGTTAGGCTGTAAAGGCTTATAGGGCAGAGTGCATGGTATTTAAAAGTAGGACATGTGTACTGAAGTTTTACATGTCCTGACAATGAAAAACTTCTAAAACATGTTTTCACTGCTGGAAGGCTATCTCTCCAATAGGCTAACATTAGGTGACTTTATTTCCTTCAATATGCAATAACGTCAGTGTGGGACCAGATAGAGAATGCTGCTTTCACTTAAATGAATTGCAATTAAAAATCCTATTTAATGGTAAAGTCAGATTTTAAGTTCTATTCTGAAAATGTCACTTTAAGAAAGTTGGCCTTTCTCTGCCTAAACTGAATGTGCCTTTCTACCAGTGCCCAGGGTCACATGACTGTGAATGGCTCTCTTGTGGTGTTTTGTGTATTCTTTCCAGACATGAGGACAAAGAGACCTTGAGTGTGGGACAGAATGTTCACCTCCTGAGCAGGATGCCCGGGGTGGTTGCACTCAGACTTCCTGAACTTCAAACTGTAGGCTTTGGGCTTTTCCTCCCCCTTCCTGATTTGTAAGGAGTGCCAGCCTGGCCACTGACAAATGCAGCCTACACCTAGGCCTGCCTGCCTTTTAATAATAATAATGATAATAATAATACAGACATTTATAAAGCGCAAACAGCTACCTCAAACAGTGATGTCCCGGTGCTATAGCAGTAGACTTTTGTTACCCTAGATAGTTTGGAGCAAACCCTAGGAAAGGGGGAAGATTAGACAAAGGGGGCATCTCCCACCCAATTGGCACCTTCAGAATCTCTCACAAGGACACTGTGGAAGATTCAGAAGAAGGACTGCCATGGTTTCTGAAGAAGGAAGATTGGACCTGCTTGCCTTGAACCAAGGCTCCCCAGAAGTGACTCAAAGGGTTAGTTGAGCTACAGGGACACAATAACCTTCAGATACCTCCCTGCAACTGCCCAGCTGAAGAGCACCAACTCTACCGTCTGGGACCAGCCTAAGCCCTGCTGCTGGAGTGAGTCCTGATTAGGGGTAGGCGTAACTTACGTAGATCTGTGAGTCGTTTATTTATTTACTGTTTCGGCTGAGAGCCTCACAATATTTTTAAAACATGCAATATAAGAACAACTCAATGAAAACGTTAGCACAGCAATCTTTCAATAAATTAATTGAAACAAATTAAATATAAATACAATAAAATGCTAGAAAAGTGTCTTTTCATCGAAGGCATACAACCTAGGAAAAAGAGCATGTTTAAATTCTTCAGATACAGTAAAGTGCGAGAGCAATGGCAAAGGTACACATTACGGTCAGAGGCAACCTCCTGAATAAGAAAAAAACATAAGCATCAATATTAATTAAAAAACATAAGAACAGTTGGGAATTGTCTTCTTTTCAGTTGTAAATAATTTGTCGACCCATCTAGGAAGTAAAAGAGCACTGCATAAAAGTAGTGCAAAATTGTGCAACTTATGCATAAAGTAACAGTGTGTTCTGTAATAGGAAACAACCAGGTTCATAGAGCTTACCTTCTTAAACATAATCCTAGAGTGGAAGACAACTCTCTCAGACAGGGCCACCTAACCCATAAATATGACGCTACGAAGGTTACCACATTCATATCATCTGGTTTAATACATAGCGCCATTGCTGGTTTAACACATCTGACCCCATAGTATTTAAAAGGGGGAAAGAGCCACCTCCACCGGGTGGCTACATATTTTTTAAAAATCAGCATAAAATGGGTTAGATTCTCCAGACCATAAACGCTACAATCACAGCAATCAGATCGGCCATCAAACATATGCTCTTAAGTTTAGGAGCGATCTTGCAGCCGTTGCAGAGTGGATGACTGCCAACTGCCTCCAGCTTAACGCTAACAAATCTGAGATTCTGCTAGTAGGGAGAGATACTGAGCTGTGGAGTGAGAGCTGGTGGCCTGCGACCTTAGGTTGCGCACCTGCCCCCAAACTGGTGGTCAAAAACCTGGGTGTTTGGGTTGACTCGGCCCTCAGCTTCCAGGTCCAAACCATAAAAGTTGCTGGGACCTGTTTTGGACTCTTGCGAAGGGTTCAAAATGCGGCTGCTAGAACTCTTCTTGGCCTCCCTATAACTTGCTCTACGACCAACGCCATCCGCCGACTACATTGGCTGCCGGTGGCGAGGCGCATTGAGTTCAAGTCCCTCTGCATTGCCAATAAAATCATGAATCTCTCCTCCCCAGATATCCTTGCGAACCTGCTTTCACCCTATACACCCACTCGCCAACTACGATCTATGGGCCAGCATTTGGCGGTCGTCCCTCGGGTGAGGAAAGTGCGAGCAGGAGGACGCTCCTTCCGCGCCCTGGCTGCAAAACTTTGGAATTCTCTTCCTGCATACATCCGTAGCATTAACAACTACCTGGCATTCCGCAAGGCCATTAAAACACACCTTTTCCCTTTGCTATAGGCCCTGCCTTCTTTTAGTAGCCCCCCAACTTCTGCTAGTTAGCGCTGGGACGCCCCTTTGCTGGGGCAGCTGTGCACTATACAAAACCTGTAACATAACATAACATAACATATGTATATGTATTAGGAAATCCCTGGTTGGGAGGATACCTAGCCGGAATCTTAAGTACAATGTTTGCTTTAATTCAGGGTTTAGCATGTCCAGATATTCTGGACACGAAAGGCCATAGGTGTTACTGAAATAATTGCTCATAAGAGATCCCAGCTTTAGCTCCCAGCATTTGTTTATCTGCATATATTCATGATACCATTCTTTAATCATAGCTGCAGTATCTTGTCTAACACTAGCAGGAGCTTCCCATAAAGATATCAACTGTAGTTCATTTAACATTTTTTGTACATGTGACGACCATGTGTGGCCTCAACAGGAGCAACTAGCTGTGACTTCCTCAAGGGTTTCTAAATAAACTATGGTCTTAGAGTTTCTTACCAGTCATACCCAATAAAGAATTGGCCTGAGAGCAATAGTTTCTAATATAGGAATAAAATTAAGCTCTGCGTACAGTGCAGCTAGAGGGGTACCTAGCCCAAGTCCCAGCAAATTTCGGAGGAAATTATTCTCGGCTACTTGGAGTGGGCGAACATTCCCAAACCTGCATAGTTCTGCACCATACATTTTAATACTGCTCCAGCCAATTGTCTCAAAACTAGTGTGGCCTTCTGTAGTTGGCTGCTTCATCGCAAATGTTCTGAAAAACGAATTCCCAAATAGTCAAACTGCTTGACAATATCCAGGTAGAATACCGTTAACCAAAGGCTTTCACTTAAAATAAGGGGAGGGCCTCAGTATCATACACTTTGTTTTGTTACTATTGATGGTTAATGACTTCTTGTCACAATACTCCACAAAATGTGTTAGTAGCCTATAGGCTGCATTTTCTGTTTGTGCCATCAATACCGCGTCATCCCCATATGATAATATTGGCACCCCCTTCCCAGCTACAGTTGGAATATCTATGGGGTCTTCCATTAAATATTCGGCTGCATCATTTAAAAAAAGGCTAAATAGCAAGGGAGCCAGCATGCACCTTTGCCGGACACCTTTTTAGACCGGAAAGGGTACAGTACACTCCCCACCCGGCCCATACCGTACTTTGGCCATGTTATTAGTATGTAGAACCTGTAGGGCCATTACTAGCAAGGTGTCAACACCCAAGTCCACCAGTGATCTCCACAGCTTCTCTCGGTCTACTAAATCAAAGGATGCTTTCAAATCCACAAATATTAGGTACAGTGATGTCTTCCTCACTACCGTAAACTTGCAGGAGATTATATATAACCGGAGAGCCTGGTCAATGGTCCCAATGCAAGGCCTAAATCCAGCTTGCACTTCAGTCAAAATATTGTGAGCATCCACCCACCACTGGAGGCAGTTGAGCAGGACTTTCCCCAGAATTTTCCCTGCACCATACAGAAGAGAGATCGGACGGTAGTTAGATGGGCTGGATCGATTGCCTTTCTTATGTATCGGCACAATAATGGCCGAACGCCATGAAAGGGGTACAGCATTTCCAGCAAGTATCGAATTGAACACTTTAGTAAGGATGCTGCCCCACAAGTATGGCTCTTCACAATATATATCAATAGGCACCATATCGGGGCCTGGGTCTTTGTGTTTTTTTGCATCAGTCAGGGCTCTCACCACCTCTGATACTAAGATATCAATAACACAAGGCCCAGAGAAGATGTTCTCTTGGGATAACAGGGGTATTATGGGGTTGACACTATATAAATTGCTAAAATGATTAGTCCAGACAGATGGCCCAATGGAAGTTTCTATAATGTGAACTGAGCCCCTCTCCACCCATGATACCAACTCCCAGAATTTTGGGGAGTTTTTTTCCTGTGCAGCCTCCTTCAATTCCTCCCAGAGAGTCAGTTGATGCAGCAGTTTCTTTGATCCCAGAAGGCGTTCATAATCAGCCCTACACTCTCAAATTAGTAATTTGCTTTGTGGGCTATGGTGTCGTTGTACTTGGGCGGATGATACAACTCCCTTCATTCTGTAGCATTCCTCATCATACCAAGTAACCCGTGTGCTCCTTTTCCCACCAACCAACAAGGAGTCTGCGACCCAATGGGCTTAGACCACAGGGCCTTCAGCTCCTCTACCATCTTTTTGTAGGCTGCTAGGGTTGCACCATTGTTACTGCAAGGACACTTCAAAATTACAAAACCATACTTAATCAATATACTCTCTAGCAGTGGCAGTTTTTGTAAATGTTTCTCCCTGCTCCATCTTATCCTCTTTCTACAGTTCGATACCACGTTCATGTAACTATGCCTCCTTTCCACTGGGCTATTTTTGACAGCTCCCTTTCTTAGGAATAATTCCAGCCAAAGTACCAGAGGATCATGATCATTCTCCACTCCCCCAACAACTGTCATATCGCGCACACATTCCCAGCACTCTATATTAATTAAGGTATAGTCAATTATTGATGCACTTCTCCCACTATTAAAAGTTGCCCTAGCAGCACTATCTGAGGGGGTACGACCATTAATAAAGTGCAGGTGGTAGTTTATCAGACGCTCAGAGAATGCGCCTCCCTTCTTAGTGATTTTAAAATTGCTCAAGTCTGACTCAGTGATGCCCAAACTACGATCTTCCGATATCACCTCACTGCTACTAACAACATCCGATGGGTATGTGTTGGAATCTCCACAAATCAATAACACATACTTCGCCCCTTTACCCTCCCCAAATAACTTGTGAATGGCCTCATCCTCCCTAATACTATCAATACAAGTTACTAAATTCCTCCAGATCACCTGTACCTCTGGGGACCACCCCAGTGGAATATGCACATTCACTATATGAATCACACCATCTTCTTGACCCGTAAGCCAAATTCTCACATGTTGAACACTAGAGCACAGTTTAGCTGCCCCGAGTTGCTCTAGCCTATTTTCCAGCTTACACGACACCCAGATAGTGAGCCCACCCAAAGGCCGGCCCCTTTGAGAGCGGGTGGCCTGGTTGCTGCAATTCTAGAAAACCCTTAAGGCTAATGCCCTCTAGGGCCAATGTATCCTGGAAGAAGCATATGTCATATTGTGCAACAAACTTCAACCAATCCTCATCCTCTATTTTACTACCAAGGCCTGCAACATTCCAAGATAATACTTACAAATTGTCTTTATTAAACTTGTTCGTAATGATGGCCCTGGGTTGCCCAGTAGGACGCACAGTAGTAGGCTCGGGTGGCAAACTCTTCCATACTCAATCAAAGTAGCATCTAAGTTTATTTCCAGACTTAGTTCCCAGTGTCGCTGCTATCCATGCCCAGTCATTGTGATCAACCTCAATTTCTTTGTTCCCAGAGTTTAAGTGCCTGATTGGCCTGGAATTGTTACCAGCAGTGATACGCAAATTCTCATAAGCTACATCATTTACGTTCAATGGCTCACTCTTCAGTGCCCTCACAGATGATTTGTAATTAGGAGGGCACTCTGCATCGAAGGGGGGAATTTGTGACTGATATTGTCCTGATGATGAGATGGCTTCCTGGACTAAGCTTGGGCAGTGCAGTACGTCCACCCCCACGATGCAGAAATCATCAATGTGGCTAAGAACCAGTCTAGCAATACTGGGAAGTACAAGTTTGACCCCAGAGGAGTAAACACTATTCCTACTTAAACCTGGCCCAGGTGACCCATTTTCACTGCCCTCATTTTACTTGACAAAACAACTCTTAATGGCATAGAAGAGGGCTAGTAACCTTGTTCTGTTTAGAAATATTTTTGAACTGATACCTGGAAAGACGTCAATAAATTCCAGGCAGCATCCATTATTTTCTCTAAAGGCTTTAATGTCTCTGGCTGCCAAGGAATTACTTTTCCCTTCAGCTAGACCTCCCTTATTTTCACCTGGCCTTGTGTAAGTCGGGCCAAGGGGTTTGAGGCTGGACACTAGCCTTGCATCCCCTATGTAACCAGTTCCAGCAATCCCCGGCTGATCGACATCCAAACTGTACTGGGGATACTGGGGTTCCAGAATGAATGCACTACCCTGCTGGGACACCTCAACAGCTCCTTTTGGGGGCCAGCATCTTGATTTGGATATCAGTTCTTTTTTAGATTGGGCGGCGTGCATTTTAACTTGTAACATAATGATTGGAACTTGTTCATCGTCATTCTTTATGGATTTATCTACATCCAGGGTGGTAGTGTTAATTGCATCATTTGGTTCTACAGGGAGACAGGTAAACATTGGCTCTTGAGCAGTCACACTCTCTGTTGTTTTTGGACTGCCCGGCTCTCGCTTGGGCCCTAGACTATCTTGCACCCCTTGGGTTTGGAAGAAATCCACTTCAACGGATAAACTGGGAAAGCAGGATCAGTCCTTTT
Organism: Calotriton arnoldi; assembly: GCA_963921515.1. Taxonomy (NCBI): domain Eukaryota; kingdom Metazoa; phylum Chordata; class Amphibia; order Caudata; family Salamandridae; genus Calotriton; species Calotriton arnoldi. Next base: position 666,444 of record CAWUFW010008231.1, on the reverse strand, counting down.
CTTTCTTTTGGATTTACCTTTTTTATCCCCCTCTTCGTTGGCTTCACAGTGGAACTCAAATTTACATCCTTCAATGTTTGTGGATTGTGACTGTCTAGGGTACATGACACTTGATCAGATCTTCCCACTGCGGTTCCTCATGGCACAGCCTTGCTGTCCCCCACAGCAGGAGTGGAGGTGAGTTCACTCCTTTGCTGCCTAGAGGCATTATCAGGACTATTAGAGATAGTGGACATTTTTGGTTCCTCTTCTGGTTTAAATATCAAGGGGACACGCTGCTTGGTCGTATCTGTGAACACTGGGCTACTTGTCGCCGTACTTTCCGGTTGAGTCATGGAGATTACTTTTTGGTCTAGCAGATTTCCAATCACACTTGGATAATCCATCTGTGATGCTTTGTCATTGATATTAGCCGTTTTTTGAGTGCTCAGATTTCTTGTCACACTTGACGGTTCCGTCTGTGAGGCTTCATCATATTTTATACCCACAGGCATGAGGGCACGAAGTATCAGAGTTAGTAATGATTCTATATGATCAGATCCCCTTAGGGTCTTCTCTAACGAAAGAATTGAAGATAAAACCCTATTAAGGGCATTCATTGCTTCAGAGTTTATAAAGCCTTGTGCAGCCTCCAAGTTGTTCAGGGTGCCTCCAGAAGACTGGTTTACAAAGATGCTCTGGAAGATTGATTCGTCGAATTGGGAGGCCCGCATGAAGGCTCTACTGCTCTCTCCTGGGGGGACACCCATCTCTGCCTCTGCCTGTGCTTCAGCCTGTACCTCCTCTCCTCAGTATCATCTAAAATGATAATTGGATCATCAGAATTTCCGAGCCTCCCAGTGCACACCTTCCCTCACTCTATGGTGTTTGTAGGCACATCAGGCAGGGTATAGTCCAAGAACAACAAAGAGCTAGTACTCAAGGACTCATTACCAGGGCATTTGTCTCCCAACTGGTCCGTTGGAGTGGCAGAGCTTTGGGTTGCTACCTCCTGGGTGAGGCATGCCAATATCCCAGTGGATGAGTGGTTGATATCTTTACCTAGTTTTTCTGCCAGTACCATGGAATTGTTCGGCGAAGTCTCTAGACCTTGTGTACTGTTTGTTCTTTCTATCATTGCATCATAAGGCCTATGTCTACCTTGCTCCTGTGCCAATGACTGAGCATTTAACCTGCTTGAGGCAGCATTACCTTCCTCAGACTCAAAATTAGACTCAGGGATGCCCCCCTCCGAATTTCATTCCCAGAACCAGACTTTTCCACACTGGTAGGGGCTTCTCACCTTTGAGGCTAGGCTCCCCCAGCATTATTGATGTACCCTGCTGGTTGACCTTTACAGTCTCCTGGCTCATCACTGCTCTGTTGGCAGATGTGTTCTCCAGTTCTTTATTGCTCTTTTGATAGAAACTTGTGATCAACTTTGAGGAGGGTCCCCCCCCTGGGTCTATCCAAAATAGCACCGTCCGAAGAGGAGGTAGGATGTTATTGAGGTTGGAGTTGTGAATGTGCCTCAGCAGGCTCTGTTTGCTGGATCACAGCTGCAGAGTCTGACGCACTGGCATAGCCCTTTCATATGCTTCCCTTCCCCTTTGGGTATGTTGCGAGCAACTTGTTAAAAACTCTTAGTGAGAGCCTCTGGACCACCTGTTTAGCACGTCTGTTTGCCAGAGTCATGGTGCTAAGACTCAACGGGCACAAAGAATCTTGTTGAAAAATGTTGGAAGTGTCAGCTGTCAAAACGCAGGCACTTCTAAAGTACTCGCACCCACGTTTTCAAAGTTGCTCAGATTGGGGCGATCCTTCTAATAAGGTAACAGCCAAAACCCGTTGATTCAATCGGGGGTGGAGGGCAAGCTGATCTTCATGCCCCCACGATGGCTCTGCACCTCTGTGCCTGCAGCATCCTACCAGGGATTTGGGGACTCAATTGAAGGGGTCAGAGGTATATGGCCAGGGGTACATAGTTGTGGTTGGCCCCCAGATACTGGCCTATATCAAAACAAAGAAAAGCTTACCATGCCTGCTTGCTTTGCTTCAATCCCAGTTTTAATCCCAGCTTCTTCAGTCGCACTGCTGAAAGACTGGAGATTGGGGGAGAGGATCATCGGGCAGCAGGAAGAGCGGGCACACAATATTCTTTCCATACTGCGTGGTGGGATCAGGGACACCTTTCCCGGCTTCTCATCCTCTCCGCGGACCCCCCTGGGGTGCCGTGCTGTTCGCGCTCCGATCCGCTCAATCCTGCTCCACCCCACCTCCGCAGTGCTTGGCTCTGGGCTTGATTGAGCCTTCCTTGCTCAGACTCTCTCCTATTTTGCGTAGATCTATGTAGAGTAATCATGCAGAATTACCCCAAAATTCTGCGAGATTATGCTGAATTATGCAAGAATAGTGTTTCTGCATGTAGCGCTATTTTCTTGGCAAAAAAATTCCTTCTTGAGTTAAAAATGCATGCAAGGATGCATTTTGCACTAAAAATAGTTCTAAATGCAAGACAATGTGAACAGCAAGTGCAAGCAGCCGCTAAATGTTCATTTGGGGCTTGGGTACAATTTTCCCCCAACCTACTCCAGTCATTTAGCACTATTCTCTTAGCGTAAAATGCACCCTTATGTCCAAAATGGACGTGAGGATGCATTTTTCTCTAAGAAATAGCACTAAATGCAACAGAAAATGAATAGCAAGTGCTATAGACCCTTGCAATGGCTAAATGCGCTCTTGCTGTTGGATTTCCTCCCCCAAATTACTCTTAATTGAGCAAGCAGGTGTAATCGCGTTTACTTTTAGTAATTCCGCGCCAAAGAGTAAGGTAAAATTACCAAAATTGCTCTGATTACCCTGTAGTAATTCCACCCAGGCCTAGTCCTGATCCCCAAGAGGTGACCCCCAGCTCTGATACCCTTAGCTGGCAGCACAGTGTACTCCTCTGAACTCAAGGGGAAGATACAGAAGTTTTGGTCTCCTCTTTTGTGCAAAGTGACCTCTTTGTGCCAAAAAAGCAACCACCCATGACGACTGCCAATACGAAGCTCAAGCTGGACCTGATCTTTTTGCTGACAGCAAATGTCTGTGACGATCACCAATGCGAAGTTCCAGCGAGACCTGCTCTTCGAGCCAACTGTGATAGTCCACATCAACTGCCAATGCAAAGCTCCAGCGGTGACCGGTTCTTTGCGCTACAACAGTGCACTCCTTCCGGCCTCCACTGACACAAACGGCAGCTCCTCGTCCAGACTTGAGAAGGTAACTCTTCAGTGGGATGAGCCTCGTCCCTGTATCCGACTCACGCTCTGTTGTTTTCAGATTTGAACTTGTGACTGTAACCCGGTCCAGCACAATCAGATAACCTCGAGTGGAGCTTTGTTCTTTTTGGTGTTATTTTCACCAGAAAATTTTAAAAGCTCATAACTCTGGTTCTACTGATTGTATTTTTGTTGTTTTGGTGTAATTTTATTAATTAAAATGTACTTTATTTTTCTAAATTGGCTTGGAATTTTATCAGTGCTGTGTTTTCACTCTATTACTATTTGAGCGCTGCATAAATACTTTAGACATTTCCTCAAAGTTAAGCCTGACTTCTTTTTGTGCCAAGTTACCAGATGGTTGAACACAGGTTTATTTAGTGAGTTTTAGAGGTTCACCCTGACTGGGATTGTGTTTATTACTCGAGTGTGGCTCTCACCCCCCCGCCCCCCCTCTCAACTGATAACTCAATTTCTTACAGTACAGCATCCCTTTCTCCCAGCCCCGCCACCTGTGTTCTGCTCCTGAGTCCTGACACGCAGACAGGAGCTGCCTACTGCAACTCCTCTGGCCCAGCCCCCTGGACTCTCGGCCTCAGCTCTGCCAGCTCCATCTGGCTCCCCCTGCTTGGCCAGGTCTCTTGGGCAGAGGCTGTACTTCTGCTGGAAACACCAGGCAGCTTCTCCTTCCATTATTATATCGGTCCTTTCCACATGCTATTCTGAGCATCCTCTTCCCCCCTCCTCCTCGCATGGATGAACCAGATTCAGAGATGGGCATACATTACAGGAACTCTAAGATTAGATCTACTGCCCCTCCCCCTGCTTCCCTCTTTCTCCACATCGCTTCCTCTCTCCTAGTCCCCTCCCCTCCTGTTTACTCCTCCGTCCTCTGCGCCTCTCATCAGTATCCATTAGGATCCCTCTGTCTTTCTCCGCGATAACTCTGCGATCCGCAGCCGCCCTCTCTTCCCCAGGGATGCTATGCACACAAACCATGAAAAAAAAGAGGATGTGAAGGGGCCTTGGGACGGGGGTGAACTGTTAGCTGCAGACAACACAAAACAAACTCTACTATTGGCATGATAACAAAGTAAATACATAGGGGCAGATTTACAAGGAAGTGCTGCAGCGCGGCAACGCTGCGGCACTTCCAAAGCACAGGAATGCGACATATTTACAATAATATGTCGCATTCCTCTGCTCTCCCCTGCGCTGGCGCACAAACAGCTGCCATGCGCCAGCGCAGGCACCCTTGCACCATGGTGCAAGGATGCCTGCGTCATGGGGAGATTGTTTTTGTGCAGGAAGGGGCACCTTCCTGCACAAATCAATCACTACAGGCATTTTCCTCTTTCAATGCGTGCTGTAGAATGCAGCACGCATTGAAAGAGGAAAAAACGAGGACATTTCTCCTCGTTGCGCCTAGCTACGCCTCCGCTGGGGAGGCACAGCATTCTAACGCATTTCCAGATTTACGATTCCTTGTAAATCTGGAAATGTGTCTTGTTCCATGGGTGTTTCGAGGGAACACCCACAGCAACACCCATGGAACGCCCCTTTCACACAAAGTGGTGCGTGTAAAGGGGCCATATTTACAAGGACAGGAAAAGTCATGCAGGGTGGCTTTTCCTGTCCTTGTAAATATGGGGCAGAGGAATACGCCACCAGTTTGTCACAAAAAGTGACGGTGGCGCAGGGGGCTTGTAAATCTGCCCCATAGAGTAGCGCACTCACATTACTACAGGTAAAAAGCGGAAGGCAGCGTTCCGTGCTATGTTTCCGCTGAGTAAATTCAATCACTGGTCCCACCCACCCAGAAAACCTAATAAGCTATTGGATGGTATAGATCTGGAATTCCATCATATGGCGTAACCACAGAGTGGGACGATACAACTGTGCAACCCCTTCAACTATAGGTCTAAAAGCACACTTATACTTAGTAACTCGACAAGCAATGCTTGAAAAGTGTGAGAGAACTTTCCTTTTAAACATACAGCCATTAATGGCAAAATGAAAACAAGGAACCGCACGAACACGGCCTCTGGTCCTGTATACCAAAACTAGCAGGAAATGACATGATCGCCAACCTGGTCTATAGCACGACCATTCAAGCTCAGGAGGGTAAAACAATGAGGAAAGAAGCACGCCCTAGGAAGTCACTACATCACCCTGTGGGAAGGGCACACCTCTTAAGAACGTAGGAGAGGTGATGAGCTAGCATTAGCAGTACACAGTTATGTCACCTGGGCTGACATTACATTAGGAGATGGCACATGGAGTTATGCCACGGCTCTATCATGCCCCAAAACGTTGTTGGGAATAGAACATTTCTCTGTCAAAATGGAGGTACAACTTTTAATGTGTATGAATGTAAATGTATGTATATAAACCACCTATGTATGTCCACCTTCTCGCTTACCTCTTCACTAGAAAGCAGTTTGAGGCAACGCTGGAAGATATGTTTATAAAATAATGGTTTTATTTATAAATATTTAGTCATTTGCATACCATACAAATGCAACGAAACACAAATTAAGGATGGAGAGATTTTTATAAAAGCTATGCACTTTTATGACACTGTCTGTGTATTTAAAACGGACAACTGGCTGATAGTAATGACATTTAAAGTCAGGAGCAAGCTTTTGTGATATAGCAAAAACAGGTGTGACATGGCATTCGGCGCTTATGATCATACCACGGGTTCATGCCTCCTTTTCATTAGTAATCTGAGGCAACATCCTGACTGGGTTAACGACTATAAAACAACTAAAATAAATATCCTTAAATAGAAATGTAAAAGGAACCTCTCCATGCCTCACACATCAGGAAGCCATACCAGACTTTAGCCCTATCAAGGCTAAAGTGTTTATGGGGGAGCTCGGAGAGCATAAGATCACCGAGATATATTGCACACTCGTAACAAAAAGCCCCACTACACTTAACAACACGCGCGAGGCTTGGCAAGTAGATTTGGGTCCCCTGGTTGACGAGGACTGGGCTGAAGCACTGGGGTCCCTGCGCGGTGCAGCCATTGCAGCACGACTATGACTTATACAATTCAAATACCTGCACAGGGCCTACTACACTAGATATCGGCTCTGGCACGCTGGGCTAATTGCATCGCCGCTTTGCCTGCGATGCCAGGCTACAGATGTTACCCTTATACACACCATATGGCAGTGTACAACGCTCTCTAGGTTCTGGCGGGGTGTCATTACATGTCTGTTGGAGGTCTTGGGGTGGGACATCCCCCATTCACCGCGGTTGGCCCTGCTCCTAATCACCGATGGTATCGGGGGCAACATATATAAACGCCACTTACTTCTCTTGGGCCTTACACTGGCAAAACGGGACATAGCTAAAGCATGGAAGGATACCTCCCCGCCACTAGTTGGGGTGTGGAAGAAGGGCCTTGATTTTTGTATGGGGTTGGAAATACCTATATTTAAAGCAAGAGGATGCCCCCAGAAACACCCCAAGATTTGGAAAAGATGGGCAGAGTATCGAGGACTATATTTGGAGCGAATTTCAACTGTTTCAATAATTTCGCAATTGATAGGATGGGCACGATGTGGGATAACCATGGTTGTAAATACATCGCATTTCGATCAGGGCGACTAAACTTGGCATGTACTGTATTATATTTACGATATATGACACTCCAGTTCACCGTTAGAACAATATGTATAATTGTATTGGATCCTCAATTGTTTTATTGGCATCACTATTGCTATTATGTATATCGTATTATTGTGGAACCTGGCTACGCCAGGCTTGTTCCGGCTGTTGACAATAAAACTTGTGAAAAAAAAAAATGTAAAAGGAACATTTAGAAGTAGTTTCACCTGTCGTAAATCACACTTATCATTTCCACCTGGGAAGGCAGCAGCACTTCTAGAATCCCAAACTCCTTCCCCTGATCCATCAGGACCTCCCCAACACTGTTCCAATTTAGGAAAAAGTTGAGGTCTCACCCCTTTAAAAAACGCTACATCACAATGTATTAATAGCTCACAAACAGGTACCTATTCCAGTCGCGGCCGGTAATTTTAGGAGGGAGTGGGACGGACGGGACACACACCCACACATACACACTCACAGCAATGCATTCACACGCACGCACACACACACACACATACACATCCATTTACAACACTCAGTACCAAACATTCATACATACAAGCACGCACGCACCAAACATTAATTTTAAAAAAACCACACACTTACCTGCAGCTCTGCCTCAGAGGTCCCAGGAGGCTTGGGGCTGCTGCCTTCCCTCATTGGCTGACCTAGTGTCAGCCAATGAGGGAAGGCAGCAGTCCCAACGTCATCACAGGGGATGGGGTCAGTGAGACTGCTGACACCACCCCACCCCACTCTGTGATGAAGTGTCACTGATTGGCACTCGACCCTGGGCGCTTCAGGGCTTAAAACTGATGCGCCAAGGTGCGTGCAATCAGTGACGCTTCCCCTCATCACTGAGGGGAGGGCCTCTGGGACCTTTGCTGAGCTGAGGAGGTCACGCCCACAGGAGCTAAATGCGCATGTTTGGCTCCTGGCTGCCTGACCCGAAAAGAAACAGTGTCTGTCAGGCGGACCGGCTGCGGCTGACCTCTTCTATCACTGGTTGACTTTATGCTTGATTTCACCCTGAACAGTGCTCCGCTGCCTTTTGGCTAGGGCCACGCTATAGAAATACCATATACATACAGACACACACACCTCATTACTCAAAGAGAGACAATTTAATAGCAAATGGGAGGTAAGCTAGGTTGGTAAACTTAAACAGCGTTAATTTTTTTTTCAAACGTATTTTTATTGAATTTTTTCCCAAAATACATCTTACGTCAATGCTATCATTTCACCTCTCGCAGGGGGTGATACAGAATTCAACAAGACTGTAAGTAGCTAGAATTACATGATGCTCAAGTTGTGCCCAACCCCGGTCTCAATGGTTTGCATAAATGAGGGTTACAGTTTCTCACAGTAGTGGGGCTGGGGGTAAATCGTTAAACTCAGTTAGTGATAGCAAACAGATCAGCATGCCTCCCATCTTTCTTTTGCGATGGTAAGCATCCTAGGTCCCCCAATCGGAGGAGGCTTTTGGGTAGTAAGTATCAACACTTAGGAGCAACCCCCAACCGGGAGGCCGCACAAACAGTAACAAAGAAAACCCCTCCCCCCTCTCCCGCCTCCCCTACAATGGTGGCGGCAGCAAACGTGCAGTGCATGTGGCTGGTGACCTGAGTGGCGGTTCAAAGTTGAAAGAGATGAAAGGCTCTAACAGCGGAGAGACGGACAGCAGATGGTAGACCACGTGAAAGGAAGGTGACTAGGGGGCCCCATTTGTATTCAAAGTTCTTAAAATCGTCTCTAAAGACTTCTGACATTCGCTCCAGACTAAGCAGCTTCCACAATCTAGAGTGCCAAAGAGAAATTGCTGGTCCCTCCTTCCTTTTCCAAGCAGCCGCCAAAGTAATCTTTGCTGCTCCTATACAGAGCCACATGATCGTCTTATCTGCTCGGGTCTGGTGCTCTAAACAGCGTTATTTTAAGTGAATAAACAAAATGTGATATTTGTATTTAAAGAAATATAAAAGAGTTGGTTTGTTATTGATGAGAAAAGAGTGAGAGTTGATTATGAATCATGGCCTCATGTGTGTCTCATTAGCACCCCTTAGCGGTGGTAATTGTTCCATTAAGACCGCTCCATGTTCTTTCAGAAAAAAGACTGAGACAAAAGCACTTCCCCTACTAATTCCTACAGTTGTCATAGTCCCTACGGCAGAACCCAATACATTTAACACTATCTCCTCGTTCCTCCCTCACTTTTGAGGTACCATACCATACCATACCATACTATAACATGTGTGTTTGTGAAGTGTTTGTTTACCCCATGGGGAATGTTGGTGCAGAATAACAGGTGTTAACTCTCTCCAAACAAACACTCTTCTCTCAGAAATGTGGGGGAGGCGGGTTGTGTTCACTTTCTTCCATCTTCTATAGTGCCCTGGCATCTAGAAATGGTCCCTTAAACACAATCTCTCACTTTAGTTAGGAATACAAAAAACACAGGTTCACTCACCAAGTCGAGATATAGCAATGGATTATACATTGTGCCGCAGGGCATATATATGGCGTAAAACAATTGTATTTGATGCCTTAGTGCTCAATTTATTGATACTTTTTTATAGCATGGACAAGACCTCAGTAAGGGAGTGGGAGTTTCATGCATGGAAATAAATTTGTAACAGCAACAAAGCTTGTAAGGAAATATATATAGTACTGGATCAACATACACATGCGATATGAGGTACTTCAGTTCTAGTGCAGTATTTACATGAGGTTTGTACAGTATGGCTGCGTTCCTTTAAATGTAGCTGAGTTTGTGCGCAAAGTTTCATGTGTAATTTTAATTCAGTGGAGACTAAATACAACATTCTGAAGATCCACAAGATCCTTCAGCTGAGTTCTCAATATGGTCTTAGATAAGGCAGAGCAGTAAAAGTATCAAAAGCCCATTCCAAAACAACACGTCTATAATAGGTGGGAGTACAGAAGGCGCCGCAGACCGTCTGTTTACATGCAGAGCCTTCAGACAATGAAGTCTACTGGGTCAGAGACAGGAGGTTGGCCTCCACACCTCCTTATGTCCCTTGGGTAGTTGTCTCAAACAGTCAGGGCCTAGCTCATGGAAGGTATAGTGAAGGTTGAGCTAAATAAAGTATAACACAGGTGACAATCACATACGGTAAGTTTCGATGTCCGCACAGGGTTATTACCACTTTAACAAAAGAATTATGCATTGCTAAACAACTTGCACTAAAAGTAAGATTAAAAGGAAAAGAATAGAGAAAACCTGAATTCTCCTGCCATACCTAGATAAAGCAAGAATAGATTTTGGGTTAGGGTTGTATTCCATGAACTGCTGACTTGTTCATGTTTATTCTGCTGTCCTTTTCCTCAAAGATTTCTCTTTGAGTACAACTGGTCGATGTTAACCTATGAAAATTCAACACCTTTGAGAGCTATGAACCTGTCCTCAGTGCTCAAAGTGTCGTGGGGTTTCATAGGATCCGGGGAAAAAACACCACCATTTTACGTGTTCACGTCTGAAGTTTACATCTTTTTTAAACAATGACTCTTGACACACATTTGCATGTGCGCCCTTATGGGGATAATATTCTCTGAAATGGCTTTTGCTTATATTTACACTTCTTCATAGGCATTTTATCAGGGCCTTGAACGTTCTGTAACAGAAATAAGTTTACTGCGCAAAATGCTGTTGTTTATTGTTGTCTGTTCGGCAACAGCTCTGCAAGGGTAGAATAAATAATGATAGCCTGAGTAGAGCTACGGCATGGTAACATGGGTGATGTTTATTATATAAGCTACATCACTCCTTTGTTTAGATAGAGGAGCATTTCGCTGGCACTGTCGAGGTCGCCGTGCCGGAATTCCAGCCCAGCTGAATCCTTTTACCTTCCTGAGAAGGATGAGGGTGTGCTCTGCACAATTGCATCCTAGATTTAACATACCCACAGGTAACTGGGGAGTTAAACCACTCTACGGTATTCTGGCAGATCTGCACACCCTATGCATATTAGGATATGATGAGCTAGGAAGGGGTATAGATATGATTATATGTAGTCATATAATCAATATAACAGCACAATGGTTGAACTGTTTATTTTGTTTACCATTCTCGCAATGCTGATAACTCTGTTTTGTCTCCTTCGGTTAATCATTGCAGTGTACGTATTTTACGCAAGAATCTTATTGCTTCAATAAATGTTTGGAATGCCAATTTGAGTATTTCTTGTGTTTCCCTTTGGACATGCCTGAGTTACTAAGGAAGGGGTTAGATCTGTTTCCACGATTTCCTTGGGGAGTCAGGGTTTTCATGTTCTGAGGCTGCACATGCTTTCAGGTACTTGTAGGATTTATGGGTCCAGATGGTGCACTTTTTGTCCAAACGCACAGTCTTACTGAAATAGTAGAACCGTACAACAAAAGTTTTTATCATCGGAATCTATAGCTTTACCAGGGGTTATGGCAGGTCACGTCCAGAGAGAAGAAAATTATGATGGTACAATCAGGGTCTATTTTTATGCCCCCCACATCCCAGGAACAGCGTGTGGGCACTAAACCCCGAGGTTTTATACTGCTTTACTACTTTTTGACCAAAATAAGCCAAAGCCCAAAGTTTAATTAAAAAAAGTGCGAAGCTACAATCGACTCTGGGGCGCATGAATGTCATTGCCCACACCGCACTTCACCGCCAGGCCAGCTGGAAGAGGTGGGCTATTAGTGATCAGTGCTATTAAGGGAGCTCTGGTTCCCTGCTGCGCAGTGAGTTTAGTGATCATAACATATCGTCAATCTTCTAGTGTGGAGGTCTCTCCCCTAGGCAAACCAGATATATCCGACTTCCTTTGGTGGCTGATAAAAATAAGGGAATGTTTCTGAGATGGGAGCATGCCCAAAAGACATGTTTGCTTATTGAGTTGATGTCACGTAATTAAGATGTTGTTTCCACTGTTTGGGTGCACTGTTTGGATGAGGAAGCAGAGGCAAAAGACATTGTCAGCACCTATGGCACCTTATGTGGATCTATTAGGAAGCTGCAGAATATTCTACAGTGCTGCCACATGTCGAAGTCAGTTAGATGGTTCGACTCTCATTACTCCAAGGCATTTAAAACAGCACCTAGAAACATGGATGATGTGTGCCTCTATAGTATGTCATACAATAGAGCTCTTGATCATAGACAGAAAGCTATTAATGAGGATGGGTGTGAATCCCTAGTAGTAGCTAGTGCTCAAAAAGACAACTGTGTGTTTTGACAAGTGGCAAATCTTCCCTACTTTAGGAATTTAACAGATTCTGGCCTCAATGTCCTAATTTCCCCTGATAAGTTGGTGAGTCTTTTTTCCAAGATCTATTCTAATCCATCTGTGAGTAAAGAATTCAATACTATGACTGGGGATTTCAGTAAAAGACACTGTTAGCTTTGATCTGGAGCTCACAGAAGTGCAGTGCTTAATTTCTAAATGAATGAGTGCTGGTGCCCGAATTTCTCCTCAGAAGCCAACGCTGGTGCCATTGAATGTCAGTGTTGAGTATACCAAGACTGCTACTCTGAAATCCACCTCAAACCTGCTACTAGGTAATCCATACCCTTTTATCTAACTCCTGCAGGTTTCTGCCTTCTGCGTTTGTGACAGTTTTTCTTCCCTTGTCTGTACTCCTTCTTTCCTGTTTGTGTGTTTTTCTCTCTCTTACCCTCTTGAAATGCCCAATGAGGAAAAATAAGTGCCAGTTCTCAAAAAATAAGTGCAGGTGGGCCCCAACGGCAAACACCATCTCACATTAAGCACTGCAGAAGTGTTGGCCGCCATAAACAGGTGCTCCAAGGGTAGAGCCCCTATGTGGTTCCAGTCGATTTATTTTAGGATAACATTTCTCTTTGGGCTGAAAAGTGTAGTCAAGTGCGGCCCACCACAATCCTGGTCTCACATCACTAGTGTGCCAATTTTTAAGACGGGCGATAAAGGCTATCATATGTGCTACAACTCAATACCTCTCATTAACTGTTTAGTGAAAATTATAGGCAAGATTAAACTAGATCACCTTGAGGGGTATGCCCTGGAGAATGAAATACTCTCTGACTTTTAATTTGGATATCGTACAGGCCTTGGTACAACCGACCAATGCCTCAATGGTACCCAGAATTCTGACACTCAACATTTCTCACCCACCTTTTCCCAAATATTAAAAAAACCTCAACCCCTGTACTAACAACTCCATCCTCTGCATTTAGTGTCCCCTCCCCACCCCAAATTAAAACAGGTGCCTTACCACCCACCCAAACCAACCTCTCTTCAATCCTCTCTCACTCTTCCCAAATATATAAAATATTACCAGGTCTCCTACCCACTCACACCACTCTCTCCTTTCCCTCCTTTCCCAGCCTGAAGCTCTGCTCTTTAATCTCCATCAGAACAGAGTGTAAGTGTAGTGCTGAAAGGCTGTCTTTGGAGTTCTGTCAGTTTGGATTTAAAGTTCTTTATGACAGAGCAATAGTGGGAAACCATTTTGTTTTGCACTGCTGCCACATCATAGCAGTAAATAACTCAATTTCGATCCAGTCATTCACACTAAAAGCTCTCCATGAGAGTCATACATAAAATATTAAATATGTTATAATGCATTATTGCTTTACATAATAATTTTATCTAAGTCATGCACCCCATTGTATTAAAGTATGTCAGTTAGTTGGAACATTGCATTCACATGAGAAATAAGCAGAAGCATGGGGCATGAGAACCAGAAACATTTCATGCTCCAATACTGCTGTTGTTCAGAGGTGGGCGAATATTCTGCTCTGCTGGCGGAGTTTGCAGAGTTTTGCCCACTCCGTGTTCTGCTTGGAATGCGGAGTTCTCCTCCATCCGCCATGCAACAAAGTGTTTTCTCGCGTGCGGCTCGCCAACATTAAGTTGGCGAGTGCGAGCGAGAATTTGCATCCCCTAGCATGATTTTTTGGGTGCTAAAACGCCTCCCAGCGAGATTTCTCATTCAGCCGGTCACAGAAGGTCCCTCTACTCAAGCAGCAGAATGAAGCAGTGTTCTCTGGCACGCAGTGTGGTGCCATTCGTGTTGATTTTACAGCACAAAACAATCTCCCAGGGCTAAAAATCATTGTGAGCAGCGTGATGTTCCGAATTCTGCCCGCTCACGAAACTGTGCAAAATCTCGCAGTGTTTTTATGTAAGTCCCTGGATTTCTGCGGGGTGAAACTCTGCGAGTTCCACACACCCTGGGTGATGTTGTGGTGTAGGAATTGGGGGGTCTGATCTTTTCCATAAGATTTACCTTCACATTGTGACAATCCAGGTGCCACAACTGATCAAGAGTAAGATCTGGTGAACATGTGATAGAGTCATTGGACAATCAATTAGTGGTGGAGCGAGAAAGAAAAGAGCTTGGCCTTGCTGGAATTTGCTATATCTTGGCGTGAGGGACCAATTGATCAAATCTGAGTTCATATCAAAAGATAATAGCTATGTTTTTATATGCTTTGTGAACCTGAGATGCTTTACAGTGGCACATAAACGAAATAGGATAAAATACTAAAGAACAGGGGCTAGATCATAAAGTGTACAAGCACTGCTGCACTGCTTCTGTTAGCAGGAGACCTCAAAGAGGGGAAGGCCAGGAGATATAAGATAAACAGACATCATGCAAATCAAGGCAGGTTACTGTCGGTGGCCCTATACCAGGTGGTGCATTTTAAAGGAGCTCCGATGAATGGAGTGGCAGGATGAGTATATGGTGCTCCCATGACATTTCGGTCACCTAATGGGATCAATCTATTACCAACATCCTCCACCTTTTTGGCCACAAAATGTAGGCTACTTGCCTCCAAGACAAATAGCTCCTCCCCCTCCTCTAAGCCTTTTCTCAGATAGATACCAGGGAGGAGGAAGAGGAAGGCAAAGAACAAAAGGCAGCATGCATGTCCAATGGATGGAAGATCCACAAATGGTGAATACGAGCAAGGGGAAGGAACTAACACCGAGGACGGGTAAGATGACCTAAGTGAGGGAATTTATCTGACGACTCCTATCGGACATGGAAAGTAGGGTACTCAACAAAAGGTTGGGGTTTGTCCCAAATCCAAAAGATGACCCATTCAATCTTCAGACTTCATTGTGAATTGTCTGATTTCTTCAGGAAGATTAGCCCACATGCCTTTTTTAAAGGCAAATCAAATGAACAGGGCGTAATAAACATAGGATTACACAATGCATCGACTTTCAACCCCCCTCTACACACACATCGATGACCCCTATTGAGATACAGATGTTTGAACAAGCCATACTGAAAGAAGTCAAGAAAAAGAGACAAGGAAACCCTTAGAGTCAATAAGGGACCAAGTGTAGTAGTTAGTTTTAAGAGACAACGGTCCCTTTACAAAGAAAATCAATCTAATTAAGCCAAAATATCACAATCAAGATTGGCTCTGTTTGTGTCTTAATTGACAGTATCGAGAAATGTATTCACAAATAATGAAAACACAACAATACATGAAAAGGTGAGTGAGCTGGGTGTGATAGGGTAATGGGAAATCAGCCAATTTCCTTACCACAGGCAAGTGACTTAAAAGTGACATTTAGGTAGAAAAATGTAAATTAGCAGAAGTCACAATCAGAAATACATCTTGTACTCCATATATATAATGAATTACAGTTTAGAGTTAAGATGTAAGTGTCGACGACGTTTCAATCCCCAACAGGGTTATGGGATCATCATCAGGACTAAGCAATAAAGCAAATGCCTGGGAAGTAGCCCTGTAGTGATCAGACGATAGGGTCTTTGTAAAGGGACCGTTGTCTCTTAAAACTATACTGAAAGAAGTCAGCAACCTAAAAACCAACAGGACATATTAAAACATCTCTGGTGAAGAATAATACGATATACATAATAGCAATAGTGATGCCAATAAAACAATTGAGGATCCAATACAATTATACATATTGTTCTCTGGTGAAGAACGAAATGTCTTACCATCTCTCTCCACCAAAAGAACAATAATCATCAAGCCTGCAGATAAGGGAGGGACAATGGTAGTCATGTCCACTGTAGAATACAGAAAGGAATGTCTATGTTTCATCCGGGACCAAAACAGTTACAATGTCACCAAGGACCCACTATGGTTATTGCACAACAGATAAAATCGATGGATGGAGCACAAAGCAGAAACATTGGGAAAGATCCTGAAGAAAGATGAGTTCCTAACAAAACCTAATCCAAAGATAACCTACTTCTACATCTACCAATAATTCATAAAGGTAAGAAGCCAACACCAGGACGGCCCATTATGTCAAGGATTGTTTCTATTCTTGAACCATAATCGATAGTTTGTGATTTCTTCCTCAGACCGATGGTGAAGAAGATGCCTTTATTCCTTAGGGACATAAAGGATGCACTAAATTTGATCAACACGATCAACTTGGAAGGTACAACAGATCTCCTAATTAAACTTGATGTTGAGGCCCTCTAAACTAACAACCCTCAGGATGATACGCTCTTTGTTATAGAGATACTACTGAGGATGGCTGACTGGAATTTCATTTCACCCATTAACTTTGTGAAGTAATGTGCCACTTTAGCCTTGCAGCAGACTTTCTTCCAGCTCGAGAATACATTATGGGCCAGATTTACTAGCAACTGGCACAAAGCAGCACAAAAAGCAAAGCTTCTGCACTGTGTTGCATCACCTGGAGAGGGCAGAAATGTGTCATATCTTCAAAGAAATTGCGCAGTTCTGCTCTTTCTATGCGCTGGCGCACTTTGTGCTGCCTAGCGTCAACGCAGGTACCCTTACAACATAGAACAAAGGTGTCTGCATTGTGGTCAGGATAGATAGTTTTTGTGTAGGAATGGGTATCTACCTGCACAAAAACTATTCTTTGAGGCTATTCCCTCTTTGTATGTGTGCTGCAGGAAGCAGTACACAGACAAAGAAGAAATAACGAGGAGAAACAAAGATATTTCATCTTGCTAGCCCAACCAAGGGGAGGAGCAGGATGGATTTTGATGCCAATCCATGGCTACAGGTCTTTGCAGATTTGGGTTTGAATCAAAATCCATGGGTTGATGCAGGGGAATGCCCATGCACCACCCATGGAACGCCTCCCTGATGCAAAGTAACTCAGGACAGCTCAAAGTGCTCCATTTTGTTAATTTTTCTTTTTGTTTCTTTTTAACAAAACAATGCAGATAGAATTTGTTTAGCTTTGTAAACACCAAAAAGAATTTTGTGTAGGACCTGCATTGAAAATGGAATGCAAACACAAAGCAAAACGGTTGTAAATCTGGGCCCAGATCTACAAACCCAGGGAACATCCATGGGGAGCATCTTCACCCCTATCTGGCATGTTTGAACATGCACAACTTTGAGCAGAATTACATTTAATCAGACACAAATCCATTCAAGAATGAGATGACTCTATGGCGCAGATATATCAACAATATTCTGGTCATCTGGCGGGGAGAAAAAGAAACAGGCATTTTCTTCCCTGAGTTAATGATCTAGACTCATATCTAAAATACTAAAATGACATGTTCTGATTCACATATCCCTTTTTTGGATTTAATAATCAGCATCCAAGTTGAGAACTGAGACATACCACAAACAGACGATATCAACCTCCTACCCTTTTGACAGCCATCACCCAAGATTACTCCGTATGGCTCTGCCATATAGGCAATTCTTATCTTTTTGCAGGAATTGTACCGAAATTGCCAAGTAGGATGAACAAGCACAGTACCTGTGAAATAAGTTAAAGAAAAAACTATACCCAGAAACAGTCAGAAAAAGAGTCAGAAAAAGAGAAAAGATGATAACTGAGAATGCCTTTTGGACACTAATCCTAAAATACACTCAGAATAATTATCCCACGTCACCACCTTCACACCAGCTTCTAACGAAATAAAGAAAATTGGAAAATTTGAAGCAGTGCCCAGGCCCCTTTTCGCATTTGAATGATCAAAGAACTTGATGGATCAACTTGTACATACGAGGGGGGAAAAAGAGATCAGAATAGAATCTATAACCACCAGCTGGGGGCGACTCAGAGTGACGGGGCACTTCGCCTGTGACCACTACAACATCTGTCTTCGAACTATGCAAACCAACGAATTAAATATAAGTATACCCAAGAAATGGATACTGCCAAATCACACCAAACGCAACACATCTAACTGCATCTACAGGATCACCTGCCGATGCCAATTACAATTTTAAGAGGGCACAAAAAAGCGCCAACATTGAGCTTAATGTAGACTGTGAATGCCTGACGATGCCGACACGAGTGCAACAAACGAGCACTCATCACCCGCATCAGTGCCTACTTCAAGAAGAACCCAACAAGCCTGGCAAACCAACATCTGGGGTCGTGGACACAGGTAGGCAGATAGCAGGCGCATCCTCATCTGGCACGTAAGTGGTGACCGTCTCTGCATATATCACTTAGGAAATGGGCTCATTTTCTTTCAAAGATACTAAATATATACTCAAATGCATCTGTTACTATTTAAGATAGCTGCAGAGGGTGTCTCATGCCCCCATGCCCTAAGGGGCCCGACGAACTATATTGATGGCAGCTAACTCAAGACTCACGTATGATCTTTTTTGAGGAATCCACTACCACCACTGTGTGATGTGTGCTCTGACTAAGCCACTTAGACTCACTGAATGCATGTTTTATGTGGTGCTTAGCAGCATAATGCCAAACGGCTTATACTTCAATCAATCTACAATATGATGAACTATATGTACAGCTATTTGCTTGTATTTTTGGCTTGCCATTTCTTTTTCAGGTTTTTACATGTAAGGAAATGTATGTTCCTGGTAGGGGACTACATAAAATAGATGTTATTCTAAATCTTTTTTTTCCAGGGGCACAGGGCACAATTTGTCTACCCTGAACGCCATCCTACGTAGATTAGGGTTTCATAGGTTCTGGTGAATTGCTACTGACCCTCTCCTGGGCAATAATGTCAAGAAACATATTGACCATGTAACTGAGCCATGCAACCAATTATGTTATGAGTTCAAGTCTCTGTTTTTATTCTTGCATGTGTTACTTCCAGGAATAATAAATAAATAATACTTTGAAATCCATAGCCAATGTTAAACTCTTCCCAATCTACCATACACCATCCTGCTCCAGACAAGCATAGGCATGCACTTGTGGCCCAGCTAGACCACAAACCCCTAGAAAAGATCTCCATCAAAGTGCCCTGTTACGGAGCCTGTTGGGTATAGCATTGCCAACTCAACGTGGAGCACAGCCCAGTGATAAAGCATTCCAAGAACACAACTCCCTGGCAGTGAGGGCTTAGAACATGGGTGCACTGGTGTATAATCTGGGAAATTTCATGGTTTCACCTTCATGCTCAACTTAATGTGGTCCCACTGCCACTGGGCCACGTCAGAACAAAATTCAATCCTTAGCAACAAAGGAGCGTGTAAATATCAATCCATCATTTATGCAATAGTTCAAAGAATCATAATCTCGATCCGCTCGCTCATTACGATCCAATCACAAATGGTCTCTTGGGTGTCTTTTGGTTGATTTTTCAATTTCAAATTTTATTCAATCCATGATACATTAATAGAAGAGGTCAAATCAAACCAGCCAACGCGTTTCGTCCTATATGGACATCATCAGGGTCTATCACAAATATAAAACTTGAATCTTCCATGTCTCAGCACTGAGACCGGCTGGCTGTTTAACTGCTGTCCGTAAAACCAACAAAACGGTCCTGGCTTGGTAGTTCGGGCTGGACTGTTCCCATGAGGCACAGGGTCAAGACTGATTTGCATATATCTGGGTCTGAACTAGGGTGGCGGAGTGAGCGAAAGAACGATAATGGATTCAACCCAGATCTGTGACTGTGGGTGAGTGTCTGAAAAGTTTCAGCACTCCATCCATCATCTCCTTGTGTTTGCCGTGATTCATAATTAGTCTGGCTCCCAAGTTCTGAATGTTGCACTTTGAATTTTGATAGACCTAAGCAAAAAGAGTCACTGTAGTCCAAAAGTAAGCCAGTAATGTCTGACATGGCTAGATCTTATCCTCATCCATTAGTAAGAGATAGTGGCAGGAATAGGTCATCTTGGAGGGCAAATTAAGATCCCAATCGACTTTGACACCCAGAGTCCTCATAACTTAGATCAAAGTGAGGCATTGGCCCGAAGCTACTGACCAAAAGGAGTCCAGGATTTTTGGGGCACTTAAGCATAGTTTGTGGATAGCATTTAGGCAACTGGGTACCTATTACACATAGGGTGCACTTTTCCTGTTTGCGCCATGGTGCACCCTTAAATAGGTGTGCGGTGCGTAAATATTGAAAGTGAGCCCTATTACAGTGAATGTGCTGCCCCCAGGGCAGCCATGAACTGGTGATGCCCTGGGGGCAGGGCATTCAAGTGAAATACGGTGCACAGACTGGGAGCCACTACCTGAAAGTGTGCATTCTAACGGAATAGCAACTCCAATCCTGAAGTCATTCAGGAAGATGAGGCATTAGGCAGTAGGCGTGGCCCACTCACAGGACGCGGATGCAGCAGCAGCCGCAGGAGAGTGGGGGGGTGGGAGAGCCTGAGCCCGCTGCAGATGACGGTTTCAGACCTCCCCCCCATCTTCAGTCAGCCACCCTTGAGACCTTTTTAGCTCACAGCTCCCAATTGCATCTAGGGCCTGGCAGTGGACTTGCCTAACACCTGCCCGTTGCCCGCTGGAGATCCACTGCAGCTCACTGGGGAGTGAGATGTGGGAGTGGCAATGGAGAGCGGACAGGCTGGCCACAGTATTGTGAGTTGTTTGGGCAGGAGCCAGGGAACCCGTGCCTGCCCCACGCCAGAGCAGGCGAGCTGTGGCTTAGATTGCTTCTCAGCATTTTGTTGAGCTTAGAACGATTAGCGGCATGAGACCCTGTAAGGGGGCCCGCACCAGGGAAGGCGCGCACGCAGCAGAGGTGGCCGGGCCAGGACTCGGTGCGGCTTACAGCTCCCGCACCTCCCTTTAGACTTACCTCTTGCACACCTCTGCAAGCCTTAGGCATGAAGTCTCTACACTAAGCTCAACTAGTTTAACTAGCCCAGTGCATGGGACGTCTATCTCGAGGGTGACGTCATGCCCTTTCAGGACATTATGGATACCTATGGCTTGCCTGCTGGCCAGTTCCTAACCTTTTACACTATACAACGTACGTTGCAGGCCACCTGGGGTGGTGAGGGGACTACCTCAGCAGTTTTGCATGTGCTGTTGACCTCCGGTGCATGCTATTACCAACCTCTACACGGCACTACATGGGACTTTATCGGACCGAGCAGGGGCGTGAGCACCAGGGCTGTATTACACAAAGTGTAAAATGTTGTATTTTTTATTTAACAAGGAGGGAGATGTAGTGTCTTGTGAGTTAACAATGACAGGTCCCTTTTGGTTCCTGATGGAGTCCGTAGAACTTTCACGTACATGTTCGGCAGTAGTGAATAGAGTTTGTGTTTAGAACGTTGGGTTGGCAGTCACATGCTGAAGAATAAAGACGTGTAATACTAAGCTCTGTGTATGGCATATTCATTTACGAGTACCCAGGCTGGGGAGGATGCTACAGTAATGTCACCTCAATTTGGATTTTTCATGGCAACAACCTGTATCCCAGACTCTTGGAGAGGATCAATTATCCAGGCAATCTTCAAGATGGGCTCGAAAGCTGCGAGTATCTCCTCACAGTGCAAAGCGATAATGATGCTAAACTATTTGCTAGCTTCTAGCTTGAGAACTTGAGAGCCTGGGCAGACAAAGCGAGGATCATCCCTAGAAATCACTGTGGTTTCATAGACAACTGCGGTACCACAACAAATCGGATGGCGCTGGCATTAATGCGTGACAAAGTCTACAGGAGCTGATCTGCACTCTACTCCTGCTTCACTGAGGCTCATTGTGGCATAAACTGCAGGACTGGGACCTCTCAGCTGATCAATTGAGTGCGATTGTGCAGCGGTATTCCAATACCTGGGTGCAGGTTGAAGTGGGTGAGGGCACGTGCATTTCAAGGAAGATTGCCACAAACTTGGGGCTAAAACAAGGTCGTGTACTCACCCCTATGCTCTTTAACCTATACATCGCTGACATGACAGAGGCCTTAGATAAAGTCAACTGTAATCCAAACTGGGAGGCCACCGTATTTACGCGGATTATCTTGTGCTGCTAAGTCAAACTAAAATTGACATTCAACGTCAGCTTTCCTGCTTGCACAATTATACCATCAGGAAGAGTTTCAAAATAAACCACAAGAAAACAATGACGATTATTTTTTGTAGGAAGGCGGCAGGTTGTAGAAGGTGGCACCTTAACAGAGAACGGCTTCTGCACAGCGCTGAATACAAATACCTGGGCATCCTTCTGGACAGTCAAGGGTTGTTTAAAGCTCACCTTCTTGAAAAATAAAAGCACCAGCTTCATGCTCACCCTTCAGACACTCACCCAGAATCTTAATGGTCCGAGTCTTGATCCCTTACTCCAGGTGATGAAAGCAAAGGGCACCCCCCCCCCCACTGTCCCATGGAAGCGAAATCACACTGGGCATTGAGGCTGCACTGTTGGACATGATCATCACCAAATTCTATAAAGCTGCACTGCATTTGCCAAAAATTCAATTACTCTTGGAAGGCTTAAACTCAAATTTTCAACTCACACACCAAGAAGCACCCAAATATTCCACTCCACTAGTATTGAAAGAGACGGGCAAGGCAATTCTAAGTAATCAAGTTTAATATTATATCCTTAGAAAAAGTTAATCATACAAATGTACACAGAATCACAATAAAGCAATTAAAAGCAATACATAAAAACTCTTATGTTTTTATGTATTGCTTTTAATTGCTTTATTGTGATACCTATTGGTGTATTTTGGGATCAACATTTGCCTGTCATGCACTTTGTACTTTCCCTATGTGTCCATGTTTTAAATAGTACCTGACCAACTATGAACATTTTCTGGTGCTGCTATGCATTTGACGAACATCGCCATCCTGCCCTGTCCTCAAGGCTTCTAATTACTCTCGGCAGGAGCCTAGTGGCCAAGTTCAATGTGCTACCTACCGCCCCCTATGCCATTTTTCAAACTGTTTTGGCTCATAGTGATGATCCCTACTTTATTCTCTTTAGGCCCTGGGCTTTCAGTGGCACATGGTATGCTTCTAGAAAGTATTTTAAGGTCTATTTTAATCTGATTATTCTGAATTGGTATTAACCAGATGTATTTTTGTAAAGGTTTTAATTAACTTTACAATAAACCTAAACTAAACTAGGTGAAATATGGAGCGGCTGTTTCAAGTTGCTCAGTGTTTCACTGTGCAGGCTGCAACCCTTCTTCACTTTGAAGAGGGATTAGAGAGCCATTTGAATGCAGGTGCAGTGTGTGACTGTGCCCGCCTGCAAGGGGATGTCTGGTGGGTCCATAGTATTCTCTTTCCCCCTCCAGAGGGGTGCCATCAGGAGCCACACTGACAGTGTGCCACCTTTTTGTGGTGCACTTTCAGGACGCATCATGACAGCTTCTTTGCCTTTGCGCCCACATCCACAAGGTGGCACGGGTGCAGAAGTGAAGAGATTCCCTCATTTGCACGGAGCAACCCTCTCATGCAAATGAGTGAGCACCATCTTGACATAGCGCTGGCACTACATGTGCACCAGCACTACCTGTATTACAGAAGGGGCCACACATTAGTCTGCACCCCCTGTAATACCAAAGTGCCCAAGGGGCGCACACAGCAGGTGCACATGCCCATTGCATCCCGAGGGCACTTTCTGTAATATGGCCCCTGTTGTGAGCAGTAGGGGCTTTGGGCAAAATTTTACACAAAGGAAAAGAAAATCAAATGGGCATGTAATACTTTCAGGATTCTGTTGTTTTGAACAATGGACAGGAGAGTAAAATATATGTATACTAGATTCGCGGGGAGCTGCGGGCATTGGAAACAGGAGCAGGTTCGGCTATGGCACAGGATCTATGATCAGGGGTGTAACGTAGACCCCTGTGGGGGGCCCAACCCTTAAGAGTGGCCACATTCAGCTTAAGGCCAATGAATATAGTTGAGATATAGGAAACTAAGGGCCCCTCTTCACATTCTGCAGGGGGACCCCACCATTTTGCTTGGTGCCATTGTCCATGAGGCGCTCAAACACTGGATCCAGGGGAGATGTGCCACAAGATTTAGGTAGAGCAAAGGCAGTGGATTCAGAGTGCGATGTTGAACTCACCTTGTGATGACATATGGTGCAAAGCAGAGCAGGAAGGTCCCGATATAGGTGCTAATTTTTTTGGTCGCTCTTTGCCTTCTTCGCTTTTGTTCCTCCAAACAGCGTTGCCGCACACTGCAACATGCAATCGAGAAAAGAGAAAGAGAGAGAGACTGATTACAACATTGCATGGGTTATACCGCTCTGCCACACACTAAAACATTGAATAGAGACAGGCGGAGATTACATTGCTGTATGTGTTGTACTTCACTGCCAATAGACTGAAATTAGGGCATGCCACGTGTGAGTGAGCACTGCCACACACAACAGCAACGAAGAGCTATACCTACACGGGCGGCAGTGCTTAATCTGAGCGGTGGTTTGCCGGTGCTCGGCATCACACTTAATTGTCAGCACCGGCATCTATGGCAGTCTGCCACTTGGTGGCGCTGTTTTTTTTATGTAGAGATGAGCACAACAACAGTTGTTTCTAAATTCATTATACATTGACAATTAATAATTCCTGCCACCAAGCCATTCTAATAGTTTTGGAGGCCTAGTCTGAATTCTCACACGTGTAGGACTGCATGACGTTTAGTAGGTGTGTCTGTAATGTCTTCAGCAGTGTTGGCAGGGGCAATGGGTGGGGTGACCTGAATTGAACCCTTGACCAGGGCCAGGCACTTATTTTATTTTACAAATTAAGCACAGAGTCGGGCGGGGCGGGTTTGCGTATGTACGTGTGTGTGTGCAAGTGTGTGTTTGTTTGTTGTTGTACACAACACTGAACGGCACTACAGCATCCAAGAGGCAAAAACAGATGGCGATTACTTCACTGCACGCCTTGTACAGCACTGCCAGCACACTGCATCAGTCAATGGAGAGAGGAAGGAGATATTTCAGTGAGCACTCCTATTGCACCTTGCCTGCTTCTGTGTACATTATTCTGCCTCCGTTTAGTGCACACTATGAACAGGGGCCTTGGCAATTACACGACTGCGCCAAGTCTCACGGCTCATGCGCATCTTATGACATATGATATTACCAGGACTTTCAGAGCTTAAAATCAGGGTGTAGGGATAAAGATCCTGGCACCAAACCCTATGGTTTGTCTTTTAATTACTCATACTTTGTTGCAGGTCTGCTTCTCTCCTTGTGAGATGTCCAAACAAAAGTCATAGATTCGTCATACCCCAGAGTAGATTTCCAAAAAACAACTCTTTCTTCATATCTCAGTATCCACACAGTTCAGTATATACACGGCCAACACGTGTTTTATTTACATTGAATTGTCCAACCTCCCCCCCCTCCCCCACCAAAGGCATCGGGAGATTTGATGATCCACGAAGTAGCCTGGAGCACACCCAGGGCCCAAGTCCTAAAAAGAGAAGTGGGGGGACGAACCAAGTAAGGCAGCATGCAATAGACATCATGGCGTCTGACTCCTACACATTGTAACCCACATTGTCTTATGTAACACATCCTGTACATTCATTCACACACCTGTACAATTTGTTTTTAATGTATAAGTATGATGTAAAGCGCTCTGACACCCTACATTGGGATGAGTAGCGCTATAAAAGAAATTAAAAAATTGTGTTTTCTAAAAATGTATTTTGTGTACATACTCGTAAAGTCCGATACATCTGACATCCTTCAGTTCTTGCTTATTTTTATATACAGGTATTTAACAAATTCAAAAGCTTGCCTCCAATCGTAGTTTCCCGTAAGTACTTGTGAAGAACATGCTGTGTGCCTCTGTTCCCGCTCTGTTGCATTGGCATCTAGGTGGGAGGCTCAGACAGCTACCAGCTAAGACCATACTGGGGGCAAAGGAGGGATAATTGCCCCTTAAATTTGGACTTTGTCTTGGGCCCAGCTGGAGGTGGAAATACAAAAAAGCCCCATGATTGCCTGCTCGTTGCTGCTCTGAGTGAAAGCAGACAATGTGCAGGCCTGTTGAATTCAGCATCTTTCCTTGGGGACCAACTTCTTGGCAGGGGAGACGGCGTCCACCCTTTTATAATAGTGGGTGGACGCCGTCTAACCGGGTGTACCCCCGACTTTTGTGCCCTGAGCACAACAAATAAAAGGTTAACGTCTAAAGTAATGAAGCCAGTAACTTATCAACCGTCCACAATATATGCAGTGGGTCAAGCTTTCCTTTTATTCACGTCCTCAAAAAATTGTGTTTCAATTCAACCAGAGTCCATTGCTGGTCTAGCAGCAAATATAACAGAGTTCATCTGTCGACAGAACCAGCCATGTAATGCTGCGACCAGATGTAGATGCAGTCAGAGAGTTCCCAAGAAACAGTTTATAATCCTCTGATCAGATGTATATAGCGACTTCTTAAAAGGATAATGCAACCGACGGGGGTTTTGTCTAAGAGACTTCTTCAAAGCGTCTGTATCACAAATGAGCAGACCAGGAGATGTGTTCATTGTAGAGCAGCCAATTCCACATCGATGCGCACCTCTCATGAGGTGCCGTGAAGGGAAGGCGGATATCGCATTTCAGAACAGTTGTTGCTTATGGGCGCTCCCACACAGTTCTTGGACGGGCCTGCAGCACAAGGTCACACCGTGCTGAGCTCAGAACACGACCTACCCTATTGACTCAGGTTACATGTGGTTGGGATTGAAAACGAAACATGCGTGGGCTGTATATATACTGTGCTGTTTGGATACTGAAATATGAATATTACATTGTTTTTGGAAATCCACACCGGAGAACAACACATTTATTCGTTTTAGTAGGGACAACTCTAAGTGAATAGAGAAATAGACCTCCATTAGAGATTTATTACCACTACTTTCCCATCTCCTCTATTCCGCTACCCACAGGGCCCCCACCTTTCTGAGATGTTGTTTTCTGATAGTAACACATATTTGATGGCATTGGGCTCTGGCTGATAAAAGAACAAGCACAAATACTTGCTTATGTTTATTGTCCACCATATGTAGAATTCGTACGTGTAAACAGACATCTGGACATGTAAATGTTTTTTTTAGCAGGATAAATCATTTTGGGTGAAGAAATGCTTTCGCCTACACGGAGGTGCTTCCTACCCGTTCTCAGACTGGGCCGCTCTCTCACTCTTCTTGCTTGCAGAGTCATTTTCTGTGTGCTCCCAGGATAGAACTGACATCAAAGGCACTTTTGATTACCCAGATTGTTATTGCTTTGTGGGTGGTAATACGCATTATCACCGCCCCCCCCCCACTACTCAACCCATCTTCCTCGTACATCGCTCTTCTCCTGTTTTTCCTGACACATACGTCCATTTACGCAGAACAGCTCTTTTCCTTATAATTAAGTAGATCTGCATGTATAAAAATCCACAAATCACGATTATTGAAATCAGGGTTTGTATTTTAAAAGCACAAATTCAGTTTTCTTTACACCCAAGTGAAAATTAGGTACACAAAAACTTTTAGTGAATTGTCACAGGGAGCAAGAGAGATTTCACTGATACGTATAATACAACACCTCTAATCAGTGCACTCTTCAAAGGAAAAAACAGAAGAAGCGGGAGACAGTACAACACAGTGCCTGTGAGGAAACACTGCCATTCACTGTGGCATCCAACTGAGAACTAGAGAGAACGGCAGAGAAAGTATAGCTAAGTGTGTGTTTAACAACATTTCGATCATTTTCAGCATTGGATGGAAAAGGGACAGATTCACCAAAGTCCATGAAAAAGTAAAAACCTGTACTACAGCAGGCTTGTGCTTACTTAGAAATTCTCAAACATTTTCCACCATGCTCCTGTAAGTCTGTCACAGATTCCTTGGAGCACTTTAATTACATAACGATGTGGGCAGATGAAAATGTACCAGGTGTATTTGTAACCTTTGTCTTTACTTTCCCTTCGTAGGTAAAATATTTTTTCCCCAGATAAAAACTACCTTCCACAACACTATATACATTTTTGGGGTTTCCATCGCCACTTCCACCCTGATAACACATTTATTCTAGTCCTTGACAAGATTAAGTATATATGCATACTTTGGATACAAAGCTACAGACTAAACGTTGGTGAATACTTACGTATTTGCGAGTTTGTGTAGGAACACCATCTTTTGGAGCCGGATCTACCTACAAATCCATGCCTGGTAGTAGAAAACCTACACCTGCTAGTAAATGGACTTACACTGAAAATCTACCATTAAGGCATCATTTTCATATGAGCAAATCCTAGTTGCCTGAGAAAATATCTCCAGCCATTGATCATATTGGCATTGCAATAAAAATTATTAATTGGCCCTCGGTATGGGAAATGCTGTAATGGTTTAAGATCATGTCCTAAGGGTGCGGGAACAACATTACAGCATGTGGTATAAAATGCCGCCCCATGACACCAACTCTCTTTATTTCTCTCCCTCTCCTTATTAAAATTTCTATGTTGGGCCACTGTTGGAAATTGGGTTACTTGTTGATAGGGGTGAAACCCTACTCAAGCAGCAACCATAATCTCTGTCACGGTGAAACACAAGCGAACCCCAAATTAATCTGTGCTTAACCCTATGGTAACTGGCACAAAAGCAGTCAGGCATAACTTAGAGGCAATGTGTGGAGTATTTATGCTCTGCTTTAAGCAGTAATAACGTGAAAACACAACACAAGAAAAATCTCACACCGATTTAGAAACACAGAGTAAAATGTAATAAATTATTTGACACCAAAATGACAAAAATCCAATTACTAGAACCAGAGATATACAATTTTAAAGTTTTAAGTAAAACCAGTGCCTAAAAGCACTAAGTGCCGACTGTGGTTATCTATTCGCGCCGGACTGAGACAAAGTCACAAGTTCAGGCCAAACCCGATGGAGCAGAGGTCGGATACATGGACCCAGTTAGGTCTGCTGAACAAGAGTACCTTAAATCCTGGTTGCGGAGCAATGCGAGATCCTGCGCCAAAGATACGTCGCACAGCAGAGGAGACAGGAGGCCCAGGTGTGGAGATGTGTTTAGCAGTAAAGGTTCTGGGAGGCGGGAAGTGGGGTCCTGCATCGATGTTGAGGATGCCGTCAATGAGAGGCTTCTAATGAAAAGTCCTATGTCGAAGATGCTTCATGCACCAGCTGGTTCCAAAGAAGTTGCAAGGCTAGCAATGCGGAGCCCTGCATCATCGCCAAGGACGCCATCGAGGGGCTTGCGATACAAAGGCCAGCCTCGAGGATGCATTGCTCAGAGGTGGTTCCGATGAGGCGGATGGCTGCGATGTAAAGTGCTGCGTCAGAGATGCGTTATGCACCTGTTCTTATGTGGAGTTTTGTGAGACGGTGCATCGGTTATGCTGGGACCAACGCTGGCCTGGCAGAGCACCTTCAGGCCCACTTCCAAGGTTCCAGGACTGGGGTGGCACCACTTGGTAGGGTAGGACTGACAGCAGACAGAGTACAGGTGTTGTTTTTTTATAACCAGTTTTTTATTGACTTTTTTCAATAACAACACAAACATGTCTGTCACACACCAATCAACACAATGAATGGTACCAGGTGCTGGGTTTAAGGTGGTTGGAGCCTTCTGTCCCTGAGCCTCTGGTCAGGAGGCCAGCCAACTAGCCCTTGGAGTCACTCTGGTGATCCTGGGTTCAAGATGCAGGTCCAGTCGTTCACCCAGGCAGCAGGGAACTTTGCCGTTCTGCTTAATCAATTTTAACGGAATCTTGGAAAAATACAGAAAACAAGGCAGGCTTCCATTATCCAACACCATCACCTTTCCATTCCATCAAAGTGTGAAAACGTTATAGAGGGTTCTCAAAATAGGAATGGACATGCCATAGGCAACTTCAGCCAACTAAAGAATAATTGAATGAACTTAAATTTAGACCTGAATTTAGTAATATGATAAATATAAGTCTAACATTGCCTTTATTATGCTAATATCATAATTAGGGCTCCTTTTTTTCCGTTTTTTACTGATTTTTACAGATAAATACAGACAGAAAACATTCATTTTCTTGTCTGTATTTATTTTTAAATGCGGATAAAAACGGAAATTGGGTTGCTTTTTGAGTCATTCTAAATACTGTCTGCCATGACTACCAGGCCAATAGATGTGTGGATTGATAGATAAGGGGGTTAAAAAAGAAAGGAATTTTAGTAAAGAGACTTAAACAGCAGTAGATATGCACAAGGTTGATACTGAAATTTTCATATAGGTGCACTGATTTATCTTCTGCTGGTGTTCACAGCACTGAAACCTGGCAGACATTTAAGCATGAGTGCATATTTATCGGTTAAATAAATGTGGAAATATACTAATTTCAGCTTAATTGTTCCACAAAACCCAAAATAAATATGGATAAATACAGATAAAATTAGCAAAAAATAAATATGGATAAATACAGACGGAAATGGTAAAAAAATAAATACCATAAAACCGGGAGCCCTAATCATAATGTTGCATAGCGCCCATCCTACAAAGCGTCACAAAGCAATGACGTCTGAGCCACAACACAAAAGCAAGTGACACACACTCAATATTGTGTTGCATCACAACACAAATCCAGAAACTTCCCCAGAAACACGAATCTTTGTAGAAGAATGCATGCATGGATAGACCATCTGTTGGAATCGGCACTGTCTGGATGGCCAAAGGGATTCCCCAGCCAGGCAAAAGGCACCAATTCCATCAAGGGCAGATGATTATAAACACTGGATCCCATGCTCACTCTTGGGTAGCTTGGCACTGAGCAATCAGGCGTCCTTCAGAAGCAATGTGTAAAGCAGGAGCACATCACGCGCACACAATAAATGTGCAACATGACATAAAAGAGATACTTCACACTTGACATTGAGAAATGCTGTTTATATTCATCGCACCCATTAAACAATGCAACATGAATATCATGGAATCTGGGGCATAAATCACACTTGGCAATCTTTCTAGCAGTACTAGGCCCAGTTCGTGTTGATCAGATCTCGATAGTATGCCCACGTGGGAAAATTTCTATTCTAATCCCCACACAGCAACCTTATGCGTTGGGACACGTTGTCAGCCCACAGGCCCACCCTCACAATCCTAATAATGCAATTTCAAACGGCTATAGGGTGCACCCTGGGCTACAACATTATCAGTAATATGTGCATACACAGAACTGTAACACTTTTAGCAGCACTCCAGGACGAGGCATGAGGGTAAACCCACCGTTGTAAAGTACTTTTGGCACAAGAATAATGTATAAACCAACACCGCCGAGCAGTGTCATGACGCACTAGCGGTCCACAGATGGTCACTCCCACACATTCACGCTCCCTTTGCACTGCTACGCAATGCGACAGGTACCAGCCCGGTCTGTATGAGCACTTGCGCACACATATGCACCCGACACCCTATTGTGCTGCCACTGATACCAAACAGGTCAATAGATAACACTCCACTGGCACCATGACTCCAAGCCTCCCACCACCCTCCAATTCACCGTCCCAGACACCCCAGATGGAAGTTCACCAGCCCCTCCCTCTGGACACAAGGACACTCATGACTGAGGTCACAACTCGTCTGGGTCCCCGGAAAGCAGGTGTGGATAGACAGTAAGCATAAATGAGATGTAATCATAAACTAAAGGGGTCTGGCGCCAGTCAGAACGTTCTCCAGCCAGTTGCGAAGCAGAAATGGGCTAAGAGCAACAATTTGTTACAAACAGGGGTCCACCAGGGCCTTCTGGCACCAGCCCCGTTCTACACAGCACATGGGGTCACGATGTCTCTTGACCTGCTCCCGAACCTTCTCGGAAGCGTCCCTCCTGCCTAGTCAATTCCTCTCACTTCTACGTGGCACCACAAAGTCTTCGGAAGGGCCAGATGGGGGAGGACAGTTGGTCCACCATGATGGGGCCAGTGAGGGAGCAAGCAGTGAATGGGCAACAACACACAGGGGAGCCTCGCGGCTTGAGGAGGCACCCCTTTGGTTACACGTAGATCCCGGCTGTGCCCCAGAAACCTGGGCACAGCGTCTGGTGCACGACGAGTTGCACCAGACACTTCAGGTAACACAAAGTAGAGTCCAGCAAACCTTGATGTTGGTTGCACCAGACATTTCTGGTCACACACACAGGCATATATTCTGCAAAGCCTCACGAGGAAGAATGAGACGCTGCAATGGGTGCATCCCCCACCTCCGAGGGTCGCAATCTGTGAATTGGACACCGCATGCAATGAGCATGCAGTCGGCGTGGTGAATGAAGCAGACCACTTTGGATCTGGCAACCAGTGAATTCCCTCACCACCAACAAGATGCTTACGCGTGCCAAAGTCCCTGCAGTACAGGAACCACTTCACCACAGATGTGGTCAACTTTTTGAGCTCCACACTAGGCACTCCGGTCTCCAGGCACGACTCTGTAATTCCAAGCTCACACAGCACTGTCCAGCTTCCAGCAGGAGATGTGAGCACTTAGAGGGCACAGCTTTCCAGATGTCACTGGTAGATGGTGTGGGCCCCTCGTAAGAGATCTTTGATATCCCTGAGGGTCAGAGAGAACAGCAGACCAGCCAACTGGTCCTTGGGGATCCACTTCAGGCTGCCACATCAGCAGGTCGACGGCCAAGGCCATCCACTTTTCAGAAAGGCACGCAGTCCTTTCCGCAGTCAGTTATCCTCAATGTGCACAACAAAGTCCTCCTGCAATGTGCACTATGCAGACCAGGTTCTCTGGTCCTGCGTCGCCACAAGTGTATCTTTCCTCTCAGTGGGGTGGCACTGGGCAGGTATACTCCGCGGGACCTTTGAAGTTGGGGGAAGGTTCAAAGGGTATTCCATTGAACCACAGATGTTTTCCCTAAATTTCTGTTCTGTCTGCCATGAGGCTGCGGAATACAGATTTCTATCTTTATGGGGGCCGTGATATGGCCCAAGAGGCCAGATGTCACAATCTCTGCCCCCCCCATATATTCCACCAGACCCACAAATTGCAGAAGTCAGCTATCTCAATTGCATGCCCAATGGTTTAAGGCTGTCGTTGGGGAATTTATTTATTTATTTATTCCTTTTTTTCTATAGCGCGAACATGATCCACAAGTGGATGTCAGAGCGCTTCACAATACAAAAGCATTCAATTTCCGTAGTTATACATGGCTTAAGTGGGTTACCACATTTAAATGAACATTCTAAAAGTGGCAATCAATTTGTTTTTACGATTAATATATATATTGATTATTGCTTGGTATCAGTTCTTGAAACAATATTATGTGATTAGACAAATACTTCTTGAGGCTATTTGGCCGAACTTGTCAATCAATGATAGTGACCTGGAGTAAGTTGCCCCGAAATTCCAATGTCAAAAAATGGCGGGACTATTATCCTGTACCATGTATCATACAGGATCAGCCAATAGACGAAGAACGAGAGATTGACTGTTGGATTCAATTTAACCCCTAGCAGATG
Organism: Calotriton arnoldi; assembly: GCA_963921515.1. Classification (NCBI taxonomy): domain Eukaryota; kingdom Metazoa; phylum Chordata; class Amphibia; order Caudata; family Salamandridae; genus Calotriton; species Calotriton arnoldi. The sequence continues at coordinate 632,980 of CAWUFW010008231.1, read as the reverse complement.
CGCTTCCCCTGCCTCGGTGTTGACTGGTGCCAAATACCATGGCACACAAAGAGTTTGAGGCATAGAAATGTCCAATCTTCATAAGTTCCATTTCAATGCAAGATATGGCAAGCCCACCATTACCATTGGAACAGGTTTGACCAGGTATCCATTGATAGGAAACATCATGAGGCTGCGCCACTGAAATCCATTATTGCAGCTTGAAATACAGGTGACCCCTTCCCCATGCTAACTTAAGAGAATAGCAAGACTCCTCAGTAGGGGAACCCTCATGGGTCTTCCTTACTACCTGGGCAGCGAACACCCATGGGTGCCTGCCCAACCCTTCACCTTCCATCCTAGTGAAGGCTAAAGGCCTTCTCCGGTTGGACCGTGTTTGCTACGGGCCAGCCAGAGTACGCGCGCAAGGGCGCACTCACAGACCTGCTGTGGCAAGTCGGACACATGTTTAAATGTGCAGTCCGTGCGAGTGCACACACTGGTCTGCAACATCAGATCGGACACATAGGTAAAACACACCAGCGGTGTAAGTGCACACACAGTCCACAATGGTAGGCCTGACCTACATTTACAAACATCATGTCCGCACCACTTCCTAACATGTGTCGGAAGGGTGCGTGAACTTTCCCACTGCAATACAGTGGAAAAGGGCCCGGAGCCTTAGGACTCCGCCTGAGAACTAGCACACGCACCAACTTGTCGTGGCAGGCCTATGGCCTGGGTCTCCAGGACACCCGTGGTGTCTGTGCGATATCCGGGTGACAATGGAGGTCCGGATTCACGCTAAGTACCTCCTTGGTGCCAACGCGCATGCCAACCCATCTTGGCAGGCTGGTGGTGGGGGCCTAGAAACATCACTGGTGCAAGGGCTCAAGCCGACTGGCACTAGCAATCTGGACACAGGCCCAGCACCACCTTGGTGCTAGCGCACCCACCACTTGTTATACATCATTTCACCAATTCACCCCCTCAGCTAAGCACCACTTCCTACGAGATGTAGGAAGGTTGTGTGCACTTCCACACTGCACCAACAGTGAGGAAGGGCTCCGGCCCTACGGCCGCAAAAGAGCCTCAACAACCTCGGGAGGTGTCCCATGGAGGGGAACTGACCTCCGAGGCACACCTAGGGGCTGTCCCCTGTTTGGGCAGAGGCCACATTCAGGCCACCACCCGGTATTCACCTACATCAAGCTTCACCCCTCGGGACATACCCTAGGGCCACTCCGGCAGTAGGGTATGCCCTCTCTGGTTTGGCTCACCCATGGAGACGCCAACCTGAGCAGGAAACATAATGGGCTGCGAATCCCGTGGGGCATGATCAGTGCCACGTCCTTTTACTCACCAATGCCGTACCCACCCTGGGTATATGGTGCACCTTTTCATACGGCACTCCTGGGGAAGACGCTTAACCCAATCATGCAAGTACCCTGCTCCTAACCTGAGTTGGAAGTCTGCTCGTCCCTTACCACTGCAGTACCGTGGGCACATGCTCCAAGTTCTATGGTCACGAACAGAGAGTAGGCGAAGACTAGGAGGACAAAAAAAGCAAAAAGTTTCAGGGATGTTCCCCTAAGAAGGCCATGTCCAACACCATCTCTAGGGATGCGATTGAGTACGTGCAAAAAAGGAACAATCTGAGAGCCTGCAACAGTCTGAGAGACAGAAAGCAGAAGAGAGAGACAGCAGGAATAAGGAAAATGTCCTTCATAGGTATGGATGTGGAAATTCTTATTGTTGAGGTGAAGAAACACAAAAACAAACTATTTATGAGTCCTACAATTAAGCTCATAGAATAGCTGCAATATGGAATGACATCCTGGCACAACATAATACAGTTGCACCTACAAAAAGAAATGGTGAAGAAATGAAAAACAATATGTTATGGCATGAAGTTTTGCATAAAAGAAGATCTGGCAAAAAACAGAAAGTCAGTGCAATCAACAGGTGGTAAGCAGGAAATAAAAAAAGGTTCAAATAAAGAACAGGTGACAGCCAAAATTGCTCCTGTAATGGTGAAAGCAATTAAAAGCAGAGCCAATGGAGTAGGAAACGCCATACACACTCCTAGGCATTACAAGCTTCATGATTCCATGTTTAGGTCGCTTGTCCAATCAGTTTCCAACTTTGTGTAGGCTGGCATTTGCAGGACTTCTCTGGTAAAAATATGAATGCCTTAGAAGATTAAAAAAAGGAGATGCAGTGGCTGAAAGGGAGTACCCAGAAGAGGGCGCAGATAGTGGAGATGCTATTCCATGTAATGGTGAACCCACAGACCTGCACATATTTAACATGACAGGTACCATACTGGGAAAGTAATAAACAACATGTTAAATGATGGCTAATATAATTGTGAGGAGCACATCAGTGATATGGTTGTATTTTGCTGGCACATAGGAGCCGAGCATGTTAATGACATGACGTATTATTGCACACCTTCAATACGACTGAGGCATGCATTGGGTAAGACCATGCACCCAATCATGGAAAATGGCACTGCGTCAGTGAGCTCATTGTCCTTTGTAGTGCTTTATGAATCTTTGCCCCCTGTGGTGCCTGGTGCTAATGTGTTACACTTTACAATGCTACTCCAGGGATTCATGTCAACCCAACCACTGTGCAGTGATTTTCACACTATGTTCTGTGATCTCATGTCTCCTCCCCATTCCATCCTGTGAGTCTCTGTCAATGTTGTGGTCCGTGAGCATGTCACCATCCTGAAGCACAACACTGCCTGGGTGATCATCGAGGGACATTCCACCTTCCATTGCTACACTGTGTAAAGAGTGACCACAAGCAACGAGCGGGAATCTCGCCAAGCGTCTCACCGAAGGAGCGGACTAGATACGCCCTCATGGTCTAAAGCTCAATAGGGAGAAAACAGATCTTACTATGTGGGAGGGCTAATAGTACTTGGAATAATGGCCAGCCTCTTTGGGCCCTGCCCCAAAGACTAAAAAGGCAGCTAAGAACTTATGCTTTTCGAATGAGGATTCACTTTTTAAGAAGGACCGGGTTAACACGGTGTGTGGGATTTGCTTTGGCACCATCCATTAACTGCGCAGAATTTTTAATTGGACCCAGACTCACTGGCGCAAAACTATAATACAGACACTCATTATTAGGCGGCTGGATGATGGTAATTTATTTGTATGTAGGGATGGCCGACTATCTCTTCACTCGCCTGCAAAGCATACAAAATATGGCTGCGCGAATGATCTGTAATCTCACTGCTAGGACCTCCGTATCAGCAAGCCTGGGTGCTCTTCCCTGGTTTCCCACGAGCAAGAGAGCCATTTTCAAACTACTCTGCCATGTGCATCAGGTAGTCTATTGCCATGTGCATCAGGTAGTCTATTGCCACGTGCATCAGGTAGTCTATTGCCACGTGCATCATGTAGTCTACTGCTAGGTGCATCAGGTAGTCTATTGCCATGTGCATCAGGTAGTCTATTGCCATGTGCATCAGGTAGTCTATTGCCACGTGCATCAGGTAGTCTACTGCTACGTGCATCAGGTAGTTTGTTGCCATGTGCTTCAGGTATTCTGTTGCCATGTGCATCAGGTAGTCTATTGCCACGTGCTTCAGGTAGTCTATTGCCACGTGCTTCAGGTAGTCTATTGCCACGTGCATCAGGTATTCTGTTGACACATGCATCAGGTATTCTGTTGCTACATGCATCAGGTAGTCTATTGCAATGTGCACCAGGTAGTCTATTGCCACGTGCATATAGTAGTCTATTGCTATGTGCATCAGGTAGTCTATTGCCACATGCATCAGGTAGTCTATTGCCATGTGCATCAGGGAGTCTATTGCCACGTGCATCAGGTAGTCTATTACAATGTAATCAGGTAGCCTATCACCACGTGCATCAGGCAGCCTATTGCCATGTGCATAAGGTAGTCTACTGCTACGTGCATCAGATAGCCTATTGCCACGTGCATCAGGGAGTCTATTGCCACGTGCATCAGGTAGCCTATTGCCATGTGCATCAGGTAATCTATTGGCTTATGCATCAGGTGGCCTATTGCCACGTGCATCATGTAGCCTATTGCCACGTGCATCAGGTAGCCTATTGCCATGTGCATCGGGTAGTCTATTGGCTTGTGCATCAGGTAGCCTATTGCCACGTGCATCAGGTAGCCTATTGCCATGTGCATCAGGTAGTCTATTGGCTTGTGCATCAGGTAGCCTATTGCCATGTGTATCAGGTAGTCTATTGCCACGTGCATCAGGTAGTCTATTACCATGTGCATCAGGTAGTCTATTGGCTTGTGCATCAGGTAGTCTATTGCCACGAGCATCAGGTAGTCTACTGCCACGTGCATCAGGTAGTCTATTGCCATGTGCATTAGGTAGCCTATTGCCATGTACATCAGGTAGTCTATTGGACGTACATCAGGTAGTCTACTGCCACGTGCATCATGTAGTGTGTTGCCACGTGCATCAGGTAGCCTATTGCCATGTGCATCAGGTGGTCTACTGCCATGTGCATTAGGTAGTCTATTGCCACGTGCATCAGGTATTCTATTGCCACATGCATCAGGTATTCTGTTGCTACGTGCATCAGGTAGTCTATTGCCATGTGCATCAGGTAGTCTATTGCCACGTGCATATAGTAGTCTATTGCTATGTGCATTAGGTAGCCTATTGCCATGTACATCAGGTAGTCTATTGGACGTACATCAGGTAGTCTACTGCCACGTGCATCATGTAGTGTGTTGCCACGTGCATCAGGTAGCCTATTGCCATGTGCATCAGGTAGTCTACTGCCACGTGCATCAGGTAGTCTATTGCCACGTGCATCAGGTAGTCTATTGCCACGTGCATCAGGTATTCTGTTGCTACGTGCATCAGGTAGTCTATTGCCATGTGCATCAGGTAGCCTATTGCCATGTGCATCAGGTAGTCTATTGGCTTGTGCATCAGGTAGCCTATTGCCATGTGTATCAGGTAGTCTATTGCCACGTGCATCAGGTAGTCTACTGCCACATGCATCAGGTAGTCTATTGCCATGTGCATCAGGTAGCCTATTGCCATGTACATCAGGTAGTCTATTGGACGTACATCAGGTAGTCTACTGCCACGTGCATCATGTAGTGTGTTGCCACGTGCATCAGGTAGCCTATTGCCATGTGCATCAGGTAGTCTACTGCCATGTGCATCAGGTAGTCTATTGCCACGTGCATCAGGTAGTCTATTGCCACGTGCATCAGGTATTCTGTTGCTGCGTGCATCAGGTAGTCTATTGCCATGTGCATCAGGTAGTCTATTGCCACATGCATATAGTAGTCTATTACAATGTGCATCAGGTAGCCTATCGCCACGTGCATCAGGCAGCCTATTGCCAGGTGCATCAGGTAGTCTACTGCTACGTGCATCAGGTAGCCTATTGCCATGTGCATCAGGTAGCCTATTGCCACGTGCATCAGGTAGCCTATTGCCACGTGCATCAGGTAGCCTATTGCCATGAGCAACAGGTAGTCTATTGCCATGTGCATTAGGTAGTCTATTGCCTTGTGCATCAGGTAGTCTGTTGCCACGTGCATCAGGTAGCCTATTGCCACGTGCATCAGGTAGTCTGCTGCCACGTGCATCAGGTAGTCTATTGGCATGTGCAGCAGATAGTCTATTGCCATGTGCATCAGGTAGTCTATTGCCATGTGCATCAGGTAGACTATTGGCATGTGCATCATGTAGTCTGTTGCTACGTGCATCAGGTAGTCTATTGCCACGTGAATCAGGTAGCCTATTGCCACGTGCATCAGGTAGTCTATTGCCACGTGCATCAGGTAGTCTATTGCCTGAGGCGTCATCCCTGCTGAGGCCAGACATAAACGGCTCCCACTAACAGCTGAGTACAGCCTGGAGATCTTATTTTCACGTGCGCTATGCGCTTTTAATCGCACGTCGCTTTAGTGCACATTGTGCTTCTAATTTTAAAACTGTCTATCATTTAAGCTGACTGCACTTTACTTTCTTAATACCTTGTTTGGACTCATCCTGCACTTCCTCTTTCCCGAACCGTCCCCGTTCCGCCGCGGCCTGTGCCGTTTGAGCGGAGGGACCTGCTCTGTGGAACTTGCTTCCCTACACAGGAAGTGAGTCTCCTGCCGGTTGGTGGGTTAGCGCTCCAGCTGTCGCCTTCACTTTCCCTCCTTCCTGCCTGCCTATTTAGAGCAGGAAAAGGCGCGGACGGGCAGCGGACGCGTGCAGCGGCGCGCCATAGGTGCGCCAAAGGCAAGCCCGTCTGCGCCTGACCGCCGCCAGCCACCAGAACCCCTGCCCTTTTTTTCTTTTTTTCCTTTACCATCTGTTCTTTCAAGAAAAGATTATACTGTCTTCCGCTAAATGGCAGTCTACCGATATTCGAGCGAAGAACTCATATGATTAAACAAACAATATAGGGGTAAATCGACACACTGCCCTGAGGCGCTTTCTATCCCAGCATCCATTTCTAAAATCATTTTGAAAAGCCCTCAACCTGAATCCATCCCTTATGTTAAACCATTGTCCACCAAAACTATAGGAGGGAACTCTGTCGATCAACCAAAACAACTAGCGGGGCTATACTTTAATGCACATTCAAACCTTAAACATGCACTCGAGGTATGGAGTTTGCTGGACTCGGAAAAGCCAGATATTTGCCTCATAACCGAGACCTGGCTTCACGAGGCCGCTCTACCCGATGTGGCAATTGCCTTCCCCCCTGAATATCAACTGTCCAGACTTGACAGAAGCTATAAGAGAGGGGGCGGCCTAGCAATAGCCTTTAGGGACAGATCAAAGGTCAACATATTGGAAACCATCAGCTTAGACTGGATCGAAATCTGTATCTTCAGGTTTGAAAAACAAACTAAGGGAACCTTGAGAGGCGCCCTAGTCTACAGACCTCCTGGCCCGAAACCTGCTTTTCTAATCGTTTGACGGAGATTATTGCCCCACACGTCCTAGCAGCCGATTATTTCTTTCTTATTGGAGATTTTAACTTCCATGCAGAACTCTCTTCTGACACCGACACTAACCTGCTGATTTCTAATCTCAGCACACTTGGACTAGAACAAAGGGTTACTGGTCCCACCCATCAGGCAGGCCACACTATGGACCTCCTGTTCACCAATGACCCCAACACCAAGGTTGAGCCTCCCACCCCTCTAATCTGGTCTGACCACAGTCTATTAAAGTTCTCTTTACAAATAGTTACTGTACATGAAAACTCTAGCAATGAACAGAAACTCACCAGACCTTGGAAGAAAGTTAGTTTAGAATCCTTCCTATCCAATTTCAGTCCCCCCTGTATAATAGGCTCTGAAAACATAGACCATGTAGTAGATACCTTTGAGAATGCAATTACACGGGCCCTTGATATTACTGCCGCTCTCTCAAAGGTAAAATACAAACAGAAAGCATCACCCTGGTTTACGGAATCCCTAAAATCCGATAAACTAGCTAGCAGGAAAGCCGAACGCAACTGGAGGACATCTAAGAGCGCGGAGGATAGACAGGCTTATAAACATATTCACAAATGCTACCTAGAAAATATTAAATTAGCCAAAAAAACTACTTTATCAATAGAATCGACAAGGCTGCTAACTCACACAAGGAACTTTGCAAGATTCTAAAAGAATTCACTAATCCCTCGTCATGCCAATCTGACAGCCCATTCACACAAGATTGGGTAGACACATTATCTACCTTTTTTGAGGAAAAGGTCAATAGTATCCATAACACCCTCCTTAATCAGAACGTTGAACAACAATATCCTGAGTCGGACGACACCCAGACACCACCCACAGCACTACTGAAAGAGTTTGCCGAACTTACTGAAGAAGAAGTTAACACTACACTTCTCAAAATTAAATCTGGTTCCCCGGTCGACCCTGTCTCGCCCCATATTATGACAAAGCTGGGTCCAGTACTTCTCAAAAGTCTCACTGACATTTTTAATATGTCCTTAACTCAAGCAACGGTCCCTATTAAATGGAAACAAGCAAGAGTCAAGCCAATTCTTTAAAAAAACCTCAGCTGATCCAAGGAGTCCAGCAACTATCGGCCCATCTCCTTACTCCCCTATTTTGGAAAGGTACTTGACTCACTTGTCAATAAACAGCTAACAAATTATCTGGAAAGCCACGAGCTGTTGGACCCCTCTCAGTCAGGCTTTAGGGCTGGTTACAGCACCGAAACGTCTCTGGTTGAGGTAGTCGACAATATAAGACTAGCCCAGGACACTGGACAGTCGGCCATACTTGTCCTGTTAGACTTGTCGGCCGCCTTCGATACCATCTCCCACAGTTTATTAGAACAACGACTGTGGGAGATGGGTATCAGAGGAACAGCATGGATATGCGGGTTGCACACCAACTTTTATTAGTTCTTACTCTTTCTGTCCGTCAATCTTTACCGTTGCGTGCTCACTGGTGACGTGCCTAGCCCAAACTGCACGTATAAACTAAACATCATCATTATTGGGGCGACATTTCGCCCCAACACCAATGGCACAGCTGAAACTGCTGCTGCACTTTTTTCTTTCTCACATCTTTTTTCACTGAACACCTTTTTTCTCCATTTATTCATCCCGGACTTTCCTTTTAAAACTGTTTAAATCCGCATGCAAGGTGATGCAATTTTCCCAAGCTTCTCATGTTTAAGATGTGCCCATCCGGACCTCTATTTAAAAACACATACAGACGCAGTGTTCATCAGAAAGCAGTTTAATAAAACCCAATGCATTTCGGGCTACTGGGGCCCTTCGTCAGGGGTAACTGAAAATAACCATGAAACAAGCATTAATGTTGCATTAGACAGTATGTGTACAAAGTCTCTCTCAACGAAACGTAAGTTTACAACTCATTTCTCCAAAATATAGATCTTGTCAAAAATCATGTTATGTGCCACAGTGCAACCACAAATAACCTCATAATACCTCTGGCAAAACTCGGTCCCTTCACTTTACTGTTATTTTTAACTCAATATTCACTCAGTCAGTGACTCCCCTATCAACTCCAACCCTGTGTATCTCCTCTTTTTCTTTCCCCCACTATCTGCATATCCCGTCTTCAACCACCATGTCTCTCCTCTCTTTCTTCCACGCTCTATCTGCGTGTCCCACCCATCACATCCTTCCCTTTCTACACATCAATTACTGCCGTTTGTATTCACCTCAATACCTCATCTCCCATCTGCTCCCGCCCATAATCACCACTTCATCCCTCCTATTGTTATGCACTACACGTCCTACTTTCTACAATCCCCCCACCACTGAAGCTGCCTGGCATGCTTGGCACACAAGCCTATCACATCCGCGTCTGACATGCCTATTCCTGGTGATGGGGCAAGTCCTGCCGCCAAGTAGAAAAAAATCGGATTGTAGCTTGCTGAGGTGACCCTTGGCATAATGTGGGCATTGGTGCCATGATGACATGGTACTTACTTCCGGCATACCTATGGCTGTGACATTATGGTGATAATGTTTGCCCTAACAGTGTTACTTCTTGACCTCAAGGTATCATTGGTGGCATGATGGTGCCCCGTCTCAGCGCGATGCTGCTGTGGCACACCAGAGGTATTATTCAGCATGCTGTGGGCAGACATTGCTTCATTAGATCTGCTGCTGGGCCTGGCGGTTGTATGACATTAGAACGCATTCTGTTGCAACCCATGCCTTTACAACGCGTTTGCGTTACAAAGTGAATGCAATTACCATGTATAACCTTTACCATGCATACCTTTACAACGGATTTCCTTGCAAAAGCGTGCATGTTAAGGGCATATTGGTAGTAAAGGTTTTTCCTGACCCCTGCCCCAAGTCCTAAAACCTGTCCCTTGCGCTCCCCCGTCCCTTTAAAAAAAAAAAAAAGGACCCCGCACCAAACCCTTCTAACAAATACCCCTGCCCTGAACCCTAAAAACGGATCCCTGTGTGACTCCCTCACCACCCCCAGGCCCTTCTTCAAAGTACCCCTCCCCTGAGCGCTAGAAGCAGACCCCTACCCACAGCCCTTCTAAAAAATGCCCCACCCTGAGTCCTAAAAGGGGACCCCTGCGCAACTCCTGCCTCTTTAAAATAAACTTAAAAACATTATTTATATTTTTATTAAAATAAATAAATGTAAACTTTTTAATTTAAAATCCCCCTTACCTCTCCATGACGTCACATCTTCAGCTCTTCTGAGACGCAACGCACCTCATACAGAGGAAGCGGAAGGGTCCGTTTCCTCTGACGCCAATAGACCACCCTTACTTTTTCCACACATAGCTTTACAACGTAATTCGTTGTAAAGGCATGCGTGGTAAAGGCTGTGTGTGGTAACGGTGCATGCGTAGTAATGCATACGTGGTTAAGTATATGCAGTGAAACAGCCGCGTTGTAATGGCTGTTTCCCGCTCCTGCCATAATAGTGTCAATTCTTGGCATTATGTCGACCCCATTGGCAAGATTGTGCCACCAATGGCATAATGCTGGCCCTGAAATCCCATGTATGAGTCAACCATTTTCTGGCACCTTCTAACGGTGGGTTCCTGAACACAGTGCTGCCCGACATAAAGCAAGACAATTCCTCTTCAGGGGTAGTAGGTGCTATATAAATGCAATTACAATACAATATATATAACACACTAATACCATAACACTCAGCGGCCGAATAGTTGATTGCAGTTCATACAGTCTACATACTAAATTCCTTACATTGCTTGACACTCTCACACAAGAAAAAACTGCTACTTGATGTTGACGATCGTGATCGAGGAAAAATCTCGCCGGGAGGTGTATTTTCCTCGCTCGCGCTCGCCAACTGGGGCGGAGTTTTTCGGATCTCCGCGAGCTTTGCGTAACGCGGAGTTCTGAAAACTCCGCAAACTCTGCGAGCAGAGTGGAGTTCACCACCCAGGCCTAGTCCTGGGCACAATTGGATATGAGCTAATTCTACCATGTTTAAGGAGAGAGCACAAGCACTTTAGCACTGGTTAGCAGTGGTAAAGTGTGCAGAGTTCAAAGGCCAGTAAAACCAAAGTCAGCAAAACAGGAGGCCCAAAGGTTTGGGGAAAATGTAATGGGTCATTAACTGACACCTAAGGTATTTTCTTTTCTGGCACACATATTTTGACGTTGTAGCAACCTGGCAGAGATGAATCTGTAGTCTCCAGAAGCCCTTGCACCGTGACTAGCAACCTGACAAACTGGTATTTTGAGTATAATTTTAGAAACACCTTTGAATATTAGTATCACACTCATATATTGAAAGCACGCGCACATATAGTAGCAGCATTGAATGAGGATTTAGATGGCCCTTTATTTGACACAGCAATAACGATAAGCAGTAAACCTTCAACAGTATTTACAACTTGCGTATTACGAGGGGGCGTGGCTTCGGCGTCACTCAAGATGGCAGCCTGACGAAGAGGATCCGCCACACCACGGACGAATCGCGGCATTTTGGCGATTGTTGGCGCCATCTCAATGGCCCAAATTCTAGGCACCACAGCAGGAGTCCACAGTGATGGAGGTGATGGAGCAAGGTTTCAAAAATGAAACTTGCTTGTATGCAATCCTCCTCATAGTATTAATTTATTAAACTTGTACCTTCAATACTAATATTGCATTCACGAACACAAAAGGGATAGACGCTTGCCTATGTGTTTTACTAATGAATAACGCTTGTCCATAACTCAAGATGGCCGCTAAAGCGCGGGAACCTCTCTGCGCATGTCGCAACTTGATCACATGGTGTGACGTCTTTCTTTGCTTGGTGGGAAACTTCTGCTTCTGCGCAGTGTGCACTAAAATGGCCGCTAAATGTCTTCACATGCTTAAGCTTGCTCTCATGTCATTATTAAATTGTCGTTTTCTTAACGCTACTAATGCAGGATAGTATTAAAATTAAATGGGAATAGAGTAGGGAAAGTGGGTATACAGTGAAACTTTTTATTTGTGATTTTAATATTTTCTTCTTGCACTTTTAGTAATCCGTAAACTTGGGCCTGGGTTGGTGTCTTGAAACTCGAGAAACAGATGGTTCTGCGCATGTGTCCTGTCTGCCTGCCAAGTGAAGTCAACTTGGACGTCTCGCAAGGCCACGACCTATTGGCCGAAGATGATGTACCCAAAGTTTCCGGCGGACAAAATTGTTACTTTTCTCCTGTAAAATGTATAACATTTGTCGTGAGACGGGTGGGAAATAAAGCGAATGTATTAATTTGAAGGGGCGGGAAGTTAAATACAATAGGCTTCACAATTTAGGCCAAAATTGACATGGTACGAGAATCCACCCCCTGTCCCTGCCCAATCAGAAGTAGTGGTCCCATATTTTAGCAACACTAAGGGGAGGTACATGGGCGTAGAAGGGTATAATAGAATATAGCATTAGTTAATTAGTCAGAACAGAAGATACCGAAGACAGAGCTAGATTCCACAGAAGAGAGAACATACAGAAGAGCTCCAGGCTGCCATGCTGATCGGTTGCTGACTGAATCCTTATCCGGAAGAGGTCCTGAGGAGGGGGCGGCGGAGTCCATTAGACGGGAGAATCGAGGAGAAATCGAGTGCCAGAGAGGGGAACGGCGCAGGCGTCGTTATAGAGAGGTCACCAGTCCTGTCCTGATCCTGAAGGAGGTCTTTGCTCTTCATCCTTCCAGGGTCCTATCTTTTCCAACTCCTTGGCTAAGGGGATTGGTTCTCGTATTAGGTAACTATAATGCAACCTTTAGTTGCGCTACTGTCTCTATCCTCTCTTATTTCTTAAAACACTGTCATTTATTAGCAAAATCATTTCTATGCTTTTTCTTGGGTATTACAATCAAGTACCGTGTTTCTCTGTATTTTACTCTGCTAAAACTTTAGATAAACATTTTAAAACTTCCTGACTCAGTGGTTATTTCAGGATTATGTACTATAGTGAATGTCACTCATTTTAAACTTCCCAATTAGCAAAGGATCCATTGGTAAGTTATTACTCTTCAATCAGAAGGTAATTGGTAGCAGGGACTTTGATAAAAGAGTACATCTGAAACCCAGCGTAAGTATTAGTGTAGTGTGAATGTATGGGCCCAAATGAGTATATGGTGTATGAATGCTGTTGGCTAATATTGCGCTGGATCAGTTTTCTGGTAGCAGAGGTTGGTTGTTGTTACTCTTTGTTAATTGGGTAATGAGAATTTTATTTGTATTTTTTATGAACTAACATCCGCTTATTTTTGAGTTTTTGTTATATGTTGTCCAGAATACCCCGGGGTAGGGAAAGAATAGTGGGTGGCAAGTGGAAGCCATACTGCAGTGAGGTTATCTGTCAGGCAGAAATAGTACTGAGAAGTTAAGCAGGACTTCAAGTACTCGTTATGGACTCTATGCGTGTGAGTAATAGCAAAAAGGGTACGCTGATAAAAATTTGATGTTATATCACCTAGTAAGGGTAACATTGGAGAAGTAACAGGTACTTCTGGAGCTTGTGTGAAGAGTAGACGGAAGTGTTTTACTCGTAGTGTATGTATTAGTAAACGGAAAGGTTTTACTAAAGTGTAGAAGAAATTATCTTTTTCGAAATTTGTGGAAACTGGCACGATAGCGAATGTTTTATGTTGTTACTGAAATTTAATTAAGATTTATAGAGAAAATAAGTTTGCGTAAAATTTTGTAAAGGGAGGGTCAGTTGCCAGAGAGGGAGCTGACGTCACAAAGCGCCGCGCTGTGGTAGGTTGAAGCAGCGGGTGTGGAGAGACTCTTGTAAAGGAGGGGTCAGTAGTCAGGAGTATTGCTGACATCACAGGTGCCGCGCTGGGATTGGTTAAACCAGCGAGAACAGAAAAAGAGTAGATTGTAAAGGAGGGGTTGACAGAGAAACGTCACCAAAAGGCCGCGCAAGGATTGGCTCGGAAATAAAAGATAGCAGGCATTTGATTGGTCGAAATTATAGAAGCAAAATTCTTAGTGGATAAGGATTGCATGTTAAAACGCGATCCGACTTTAACAGGAACTCGTCCAGATAGGAGATTCCTAGGTTTTGCAGAATATAATTTTGTACACAGAAGATTAGATAGAATGTACGGAGAAAGAAGAAAAATGTCATTCTTACAAAAGATTAAGAATTATTTTAAAAAGGACAAACCAATCAAAACTAGAGAAGGAATTATTATTCCACCAGCTAAAACGCCAGCATCATTCATGATGATGGAGAGAGGTTATCATACTTGTGTATGGATGGAGAATTGGATAGAATATACCAAAAATGATGGAGTATTAGCATTTCCCGAGAATGGCACTTTCAATGGGCGAATTCTTCAAAACTTGAGATTGAGGATGAATGATTTAGAACCCAGACCTAGATTAACCCAGTATGAAGCCCTAGAAGAATGGGAAACCGAGGCATTTCAACGAGATAGATCTAGAAGTAATAGGAGTTACCCAGGATTTTACCCCAGATATTTACGTGAGTCAAGAGAGGGTCAGATGAAACAATGGAGAAGGGCAATGATTACAGAGGGACTGTATCCATTATTCACAGAAGGAGAAAAATCAGGAGGCAAATGTACAGAAAAGACAAAACATTTAATAAGAAATGAGGATTCAGAAGACGAATTTATGGAAGAAATGTTAAGAAATCCACCACCATATCAGGAAGGGACAAGTGGATGCCCTCCTAGTGCACCACCACAAACTCCAATGGTACCAAAGGTAATGCATGAATTCACCCCGACTAGAATACTTCATGACAAAGAAAAGGAAGCTTTAGAAAAGACCAGAGCAGAATTAGTACGGAAAATAACTCAGATAAAAGTACATCCTGATTCATTGACTATTCCTGTAACAATTGGTCCAGTAGTTCCATTATATGGTACTCAAGGAAACTGCCCTCCATTGATACCTGTAACCACTCCTATGAATACTCCTGTGAGTAACCCCAAACCTGAAGCTCCAGTTATAATTGAGGATCAATTTAGTGATTGTGAATCCACAATATCACTCATGGATTTACCTATTCGAGGTTCTGTAAATAATACTCCAAGAAGAGATGTACCTGGAGGTTCAAAAGATGTAAGTTTAGTAACTTCATCAGGAGCAAAAAGTGCTACCATAGTAACACCTGAAGATCTAGAAAGATGGGTACAAGGGTCAGTTAAACAGTGCACACCTCCAAAAGTACTGGATATCCATAAATTAAAAGTTGAATTAGAAGAAATAATAGCAGGAAATGTAGGAATAGAACGCTTGAATACTTATGATGAAGAAGAATTATTGTTCCTGTGCAGAAGTATCACCAGAAATGTGAGGGTATTTCATGAAAAATTGTTCAATCTAGCACTACAGATGGGAATCGAAATAGGGAGATCAAAAGTACTACAGAAACCTTATAGAGCAGAATTTTCAGACAAAGATTTAGAAAATATGAATGCATCTGGAAGAAGACTGCAAATAAGAGAATTAATGTTAGTCTTACAAAAATGGGGAGATCTAGATAAATGGAGATCTAGGTGGGCCAAGAAAAAGGAAGAAGCACGAACAAGTAGAACAGCATCTGAATATATATTGAAGGAAGCAGGAAAAGCAGATCAAATGTATCCAATGCGAGAAGTAGCGGAAGGAGGATATGTACATGTCCCATGGAGCAGACAGGATATTTGATCATTTACGAATGATTTTCCAAAGCTGAGGGAAAAGCCAATTGAATGGTACAAGCAGGTTGAAAGGTTTGTGAAGGTGTCAAAGGTATTGTTAAAAGATTTGGATGGTCTGTTTGACATAGTGGTACCTGCCGATTTATGGACAGATTGTAAGATCACAGTAGATTGGCCTACTGATGAGTATCCCAGAGATCCAAAAACAGGTGCCCCGTCAAGTGATGTGATGAAAAAGTATCAGCAGGTGATAACATACCTGAAAGGAAAGATATCCCCGAAAGAAACGGATTGGGTGAAAATAGATCGAACAACCCAAGAAGCCAGTGAAACAGTACATTCTTACTATGAGCGTTTATTACAGGTGTTTAAACAGTATAGTGGATTTGAGGACATTGGAGACAAAAACATGAGTCAGTTTGTGTATCGGTTTGTTTACGGTCTGAAGCCAGAGATTTGTCAGATGATTAAACAACACATGCTGTGTTGGCAGGGAAAACCCATCGATGAAATTTTGAAATATGCAAAATATTGTGGAGACGATATTGAGGATAGACACAAGAAATTGCAGGAAAAGGTGATGTGGGCTCAGGTGAAAATGGCAGAGAAGCAGGGAATTAATTTGGAAAATCCGAGTGAGAATCAAGGAAAAGATTCTGGAACGAGTGGTGATACTGGGAATGGTGGAAAATTTAGAGGACGAATGAGTAGAGAAGAAGCTAAAAAGAAATTTCCTTGTCATGGATGCGGAAAATTGGGGCATTGGAAAGACGAGTGTAAAAAGATTCGAAATAATAATGGCCCAAATCAAAACTTAAATCAACAGACGCAGAATGACTCACAGCAGGGTGTAAATCCCCAGAGTCAGTTGCCACCTCCACTTGTTCAGAGTAATGTAAGCAGAGCAAAGCACGGTACAGACATCGGATACTCAGGAGGAAGTGGTAAGAATGATTATATGACATCACAATTTCTTTTGCAGGAAAATTTCAGTGAACACTACTCATGACGGTGCCTGGGAGAGGGAAAGAAGGAGTGCGTACTTGCCGCATCCTTACAGGTAGATCAGTCTGGTCCATATGTTGAAGGAAATGTGAAAGGTAATGATATTACTTTCCTTTTGGACACTGGTGCTACCAGGTCTACTGTGAGATCAGCAGACATCCCAGACCTTCCTCTCTCTGGTGAAGATATCCAAGTAGTAGGGGTAGCTAATCAAAGAATTAGAACACCTCTTACCAAACCAATGGAAGTTAAAATTGGAAACTTCAGAGAAATGCACCAATTCGTAGTGTGCGATTCTAGCCCAGTGAATTTATTAGGTAGAGACTTATTGTGCAAAATGAATTGTACAATTTTCTGCACGTCGGATGGTGTGGCAGTTCAGACACCAGATGAAGACCATGTATATAAAATTATGGTTGCAAAACAAGGTACAGAAATAGATGAAATGTTTTCATTAATAACAAAAGATAAGTTACCAGAAGAATTAAAATGTACAGTAAACCAAATAGTATGGGATTTCACTGGAAAAGAAGCAGGACTTATGGCAAAAATAGATCCAGTTCAAATTACTGTAAAAGAAGGTGCGATTTTCCCAAATACTAAACAATACAAAATGAGTGCAGAAGTAAAAGCAGGCGTCATAGAAGAAATCAATCGAATGGTAAAACAAAACATTCTAAAAGAAGTAATGAGTAGCCCATGCAATTCACCAATCATGGGACTTAAGAAACCTAGTGGAAAATATAGGATTGTTCAGGACCTGAGGAAAATAAATAAGATTGTAGAACCATGTTGTCCTATAGTACCAAATCCTGCAGTAATACTATATCAGATTCCTTGGAATGCAGGATGGTTCACAGTAATTGACTTGTGTCAAGCATTCTTTTCAATACCATTGCATCCAGACAGTCAGTATCTTTTCTCATTTAAATTTGAGAATAAAGTATATGTGTGGAATCGTGTTCCTCAGGGGTACACAGAAAGTCCTTCCATTTTCAACCAGATACTGAAAAAGTGCCTTGAAAAATTAGTGATGCCAGGAAGCTCAGTTTTAGTTCAATATATCGACGACTTATTAGTGGCGTCGACCACTAGAGAAGACTAGGTTGTTGATTCCATAGCATTATTAAATTTGTTGGCTGAGGAAGGGCATAAAGTCTCACCTGAAAAGTTACAGTTTTGCAGGACAGCAGTTAAATATCTGGGACACGAAATTGAGAGGGGAAAAAGAAGAATAACCTCTGAAAGAGTAGAATTAATAAAGAGAATGCAAATGCCTGTAACTCAAAGACAAGTGCAGGACGTCTGTCTAGTCCATGTCTCTGAGTTAGGACAGAAAGTGCACAATTTTCTCTCTCTTGACATAATAATGCGAATTCTCTTTTGTAATCAGGCATGCCTAAGGCAGGTGCTGAACAGAGTGCATTTCTCAATTTTACAAAAGCTTCTACACTTTCATCCTCCCACTCAACAGGGTCCTTTGCTTTCTTTTTCGTCATGTTAATTAAAGGTTTAGCCAACATGGAAAAATTTGGTATCCATTGTCGACAGTATCCTACTATTCCTAGGAACATTCGCACTTGTCTTTGAGTTACAGGCATTTGCATTCTCTTTATTAATTCTACTCTTTCAGAGGTTATTCTTCTTTTTCCCCTCTCAATTTCGTGTCCCAGATATTTAACTGCTGTCCTGCAAAACTGTAACTTTTCAGGTGAGACTTTATGCCCTTCCTCAGCCAACAAATTTAATAATGCTATGGAATCAACAACACAGTTTTCTCTAGTGGTCGACGCCACTAATAAGTCGTCGATATATTGAACTAAAACTGAGGAGTGCAGCGTGTTTCTCCTCGTTCTCTTGTCGTCACGGCCGTTTCCTCAGGAGTTGCCTCCATTTTGGATTTTGGCTTCATGGTACTTGCTCTCATGCATTCGTGCCTCACAAAGTAAGAATTGTGTATGCAGCAGGTCAGCATGCAGTGTCTAACAACCATATTCAGCGAGTTCACCAATGTCCTTTCCAATATATTTCAAGAGTCTCAATATCGTTTTTTAATGCGACTTCTTTTTTCGGGCTTAATTTTTTTAATTCTTTGCTCTACTGAGAGTTTGGGGCAATTTTATGCGGTACTTCCTTGGTGCAAGTTCAGTTGGAGAATGCAGAATTTGACAAGTATTTTTAACATATGGAAGTTCACCAATGCCCTTATAATGTGATTCAATATGACTCAATGTTAAATGTGTATTTTTATGCCTTTTTGCTTTGAAATATTTGTACTTTTGGAAGTTTGGGGTACTTTGAAGTGACATTTTCTTGGTGCAGGTTCAGCTAGAGGAACACTTGCGTAGTCATTGTCCTGGCATTGGTCCACTTTGCATGGGGAAATTAAGGAAACCGCAATTTATTTTTACACCCAAAGAAGGACCCTTTGCAGGTCTGAATAACGACTCCACATCTCTCTCATCAATAGAAAGTCAGTCTCTAGCTGCTGGAGAAATGGCTAACTCGGCCCCTACTCGCAGCTCCTCAACACACTCTGTCGTTAATAAGGCTTCGCCGCCCTCTTCTACATCGAAAAGGTTGAAACAAGATGCACCCTCGCCTGACAAATCAGGACCTCATATCTCCTTAGAGTTGTTGCTGGAGGAAATTCGGGCATTGCACCCTTTTGTAGAGGAAACTAATAATAGAATACAGCATCTAGATGACAAATGGTCATTAATGGAAAGTCGTGTATTGGTGATGGAGCAACAACTTCTGGTGGTTCAGGATGAGACTCGTAAAATTCACTCCTTGGAAAAAGAGGTGCGCAAGCTTCAACAAAGTACAGAGGATTTGGAAAACAGGAATAGAAGGAATAACCTATGTATTTATGGCCTGCCGGAAGCTTTGGAGGGAGATGACCTTGTCTCCTTTTTCACTTCTTTTCAGCCTAAACTACTGGATATGCCCTCTTCAACCTCGCTCAATATTCAGAGAGCCCAGAGACTTGGACCTCGTCCTTCGCTTTCTACATCTTCGGTTAAACCCAGAGGAGTTATTATTCTGTTTCTCAAGTTTACTGACTTGCTGTTGGTTCTTTCTGCAGCCAGGGTTAAGCATCAAGTCTCTTGGCTAGGTCAAAGGGTTTTCCTCTCTCAGGATGTTTATAAAGCCACCGCAACCAGAAGAAAAGAATTTCTCAATCTTCGAGCACCTCTTCGCTCACTAGGGGCAAGATATGGTCTTTTTCACCCCTGCATTTTTAAAGTAACTCTCCATAATAACACTACGTCATTTGAAGATCCAGTGGAACTTAAGAAGTTTATTCAATCTCACACTATGAGTAGTATGGATACTGTTGGCCCATCTAATGGTTGATTCTTCAGTCATTGTTTGCTATGGCTCACATTGTTTGATTTTTTCCAAAGAACTGAATTTAATTTTTCTTTGCGTTTCCTTAATATATCTCAGACTGTAATTCTTAGTATGTTCTATTGTATATGACATGTCTTATGTTGTTCTTTTGCCTTTTTCTTCTCCTTGCAAGTTAGTCTGAGGTAATTCAGTATGTTTGGTCCGTTTTCCTAAGTGTTCTTGGTCCTGGTGTGGCTTGGCCTTCCCTACCTCGGGCATGTCATCTTCTTATGTGTCATCACCACCCCTGTTCTATTTAGTTCTTGTTTTTTGCAGATATGTTTTTTTGGTCGTCCTTTATGGATTTGTACTATCTCTTCTTTTGGTCCTTTTTCTTTCCTTTTTGCCTTTCCTTTTTCTGTTCTTTGTTTCCTTTTCATCTCTTCCCTTTTTCCTCTCCTTTTTGTCTCATTTCTGTATTGCTCTTTTTCTTCCTTGTATTTTATGATGGAATTTTTGTATATGCCTCATTGCTTTCCAATAATATTTTTTCTCTCGTTCTATATAATTCAGAGTAATTTCATGGAATATTAAAGGTTCGCTTAATCCTATTAAATGACAGAGAGTGTTATCCCATCTAGGTAAATCTTATCCTGATCTAGTTCTTCTCCAAGAAACTCACCTGAAGCTTTGATATTTAAACAAGCCTGGGTTGGTTATGTGCTTGTTTCCCCATCGGTGAGTAAAAAGAATGAGGTGGTGATATTGTTTAGAAAATCCCTTAATGTTAATATGGTTTCTCAACAAATGGATGATATGGGCAGGTGGATTATAGTAAGCCTTATTATAGACAATGTCCCTCTTACTATTATGAATGTTTATGCCCCGACACAACCTGATACTGCTATTTGGCCCTCTATTGCACAAAAATGTACACAATTTCATGACTCTAACTTTATTCTTGGAGGAGACTGTAATCGAATAGTAGACCCATTTTTTGATAGACAATCCTCAGTTCACTTTTTGTCCCATAAAATACATAAACAATGTCACTCTGTTATTCATAAAGGAGCCTTGGTAGACTCTTGGAGACTGTCTAACCCTACTGCCAGTGAGTTTACTTTTTACTCTGCCTCTCATGGTTCACTTTCACGACTGGATCATATATTTCTTTCTAAATCCATTGCACAATTTATCACACAGTCAGATATTTCTCCAATTGTGCTTTCCGATCAAGCTATGGTCATTACAGGCTTGGATTTGGTTCCTCCTTGTCCTCCCTTGCATCGATGGAAATTCAACAATTACTTATTACAAGATGCTCAATTCTCTAAGTCATTTATTGTTTTTGTTTCTGATTTCTTTTCCTTCAATGACAATCAGGAAATTTCCCCTTCCTTGCTCTGGGATACATTCAAGGCCTCTGCAAGAGATTTCATTTTAAACTATGTCTGTTGGCAAAAGAAGTCACGACTAAAAGAACATACTAGTCTTCTCTCATCGATTAAACCTTTAGAAAAGAAGTACTTTTCCTCAAAACTGCCCTCTGATCTTAATGCCCTGCTCAAAGCCAAACTGCAATTTAATTCTATTTCCACTGAAGAAGCCTCTTCTGTGCTTCTTCGGAAAAATGTGTGTTATTATGGAGGGAGAAATAAAGCTGGCAAGTTATTAGCAAATTATCTCAAGGGAAGAAAAGAAAAGAGCGCCACATTATCGATTCAGTTTCCGCAGTGTCCGGTACCTCTAATACTAGTCATCAGGCTATTTTAGAAGAATCTGTTATGTTTTATAAGTCCCTTTATACACCTGAATCAATTCCTCTTTCTTCTGCAATTGTGGAGTATTTGCACCATACCCCTCACTCTGTTGCTCTTGATTTGGACTTTGAATCTTTAGAGAATGACCTTTCTACTGAAGAAATTGCGGCAGCCTTGCAAGCACTTAAATTAGGGAAAACGCCTGGTCCAGCCGGGTTTACAGTAGAATTCTGTCTTCATTTCTCCAACATCCTTCTACCTTATCTGTTTCGCTTATTTAATCAGTTTACTGCATCTTCTTCTGGCACTTTTCAAGAGGCTATAATATCTCTTATTCATAAGGATGGTAAAGACCCTCGGGAATGTAAAAATTATAGGCCTGTCTCTTTATTGAACGCCGATTATAAAATCTTTGCTAAGCTCTTAGCTCTTCGGTTAGAATCTTTTGTTCCTCACCTTATAGGTAAAGAACAATCAGGATTTATCAAAGGTAGGCTTATATCGGACAATGCAAGATTGTTTCAGAATGTTCTCAGTAAAGCTCCTTCTTTTAAATCTTCCCTTGCAGCCATAACAGTTGATGCTGAGAAAGCATTTGATAGAATAAATTGGGACCTATTTCATTCTTTAAAATGGCATGGGTTTGGGTCGAAAATTATAGCTCTTGTCTCCCTCTAATATCATGCGTCTTGAGCATCAGTAATGGTTAATGGCATGATTTCCTCTTATTTTCCTCTTAATAGGGTGGTTAGACAAGGTTGCCCACTTTCTCCTGTATTATTTGTTTTAGCTCTTGAGCCTTTTCTTTCTCGGATTCGTCTTAATTTGTCTATCTCTGGCTTCCCATATGGAGACCGCCATTAAACATTTTCTGCATATCCAGACGATATTCTATTCTTTATTTCTTCTCCTGAGGACTCGCTGCCTGCTCTATTGCAAGAAATGTCTCTATTTTCTACTATCTCTGGATATAAAATTAATAAGGATAAAACGGAAATTCTTCCACTTACTAAATACACATTCAGTAATTCTTATTCTCTTACTGGTTATCTGTGGTCCACTTCTGCAAAAATTTAATATTTGGGGGTATGGTTTACAAACTCCATCCCAGACCCAGTATAATTAATTTTACGGAACTTAGTATCAAAATTGATAAGATTTTTTCCTCCTGAAATCCTTTATTTTTATCATGGTGGGGCCGTTTAGACTCTATTAAAATGATGATCTCTCCCTTACTGTTACCCTTCTTTCTATGTTTTCAGTTCACATCCCCAAACAGTTTTTTTTTTTTTTTTTAAATCAACACACTACTTCTTAAATTTCTTTGGAAACATAAAATGTCAAGAGTAGCATTATCCACTTTACAAAAACCGAAATTAGTGGGAGGGGTTAATTTTCCTTCCTCATTTTTATGGTTATTATAGAGCTTTTGCTTTGAGTCAAGCGGCTCTTTGGACTCAGGATTTATCCTCGTCCTTTTCTCCATTATGGCTGGATATTGAACGTGCTTCCCTTCTCCCCTTTAGCTTCAAAGAAGTCTAACCTCTGACTGCTAAGACGTTGCTTCTTCATTCCCCTATCTTATGAAACACCGTATCGCTGCTCAAATCGACTTTTATTCCACTCACTCTGGATACAGCCCTGTTTTTGAAAATGCCAATATGGTACAACTCCTTGCTCAAGATAAATAACAGGCCCTTTTTTGGCGTACTTGGAAGGATATAGGCCTAATGTGGGTATCTCAACTTTTTTATAACGATTCCACTATCTCTTTTCCTCAATTTTGCCTTATTTATCACTGCCCTAGGTCTTTTTAAACTCGCTTTTTAGCATTAATGAACGTGGTTCTTGATGTTTATTTCTCCTTGCAAAACTCCCTTCTCTTCTGGCATTACTGAATTTCAGAAAACGGGCCCTAGGGTTTTGGCTATTTATAAATATTTCTCCCTTCTTGATCCCTCTAGAACCAAATCCAAATCTGAGCTTATATGGGAAAGGGATCTGGGATTTTCTTGGACAATCCCTTTTTGGAATAAGGTATGGGCACGCATATATAAAATCTTGCGGTCTGCTGGTATTACACAGTCTGCTGGTATTACACAGTCTCTGGAGAAGTGTGGCTCAATGGTTAGAGCGGCAGACCCTGATGCAGAGATCTGGCCCGGGACCAGGGTTCAATTCCCGCCTCGGCGGGTCTTGGGCTCAATTTCCTCGGACCTGATAATTCTCGCCTCGGTGCCTATTCTAATCATGGGTCCCACTCTGCAACTCTGGGCAATAGCTTGCTTAATCTCCACAACGGCCCCAACAGCGCTGGGATGCCTGGCTTCACCCTGGGGGTGCCCAGGAGTGGACATTTCACAGGGAAAAGCCAGGAAGGGTTCCACAGCGGTATGCGTACAGCGCCAGGACACCTCTTTGGGGGTATAAGTGCGCTTTACAAGTACGAATTTCATTTAATTTCATTTCATTAATTTCTCTATTTATTGTCTATCATCGCGTATATTTTACCCCCTTGCAGTGCTCCAAATTCTCCTATGTTACGCCTGCTAAATGTTGGTCTTGTGATTTTCCCAATGCAGATTTATTGCATATCTTATTCAATTGTCCCACTACCCTTAATTTCTGGTACAAAATTTGGGCTCAGATTAAAATGATTTTTAATTTTGATAGTTCTTTCAATATTGTTTATCTTTTTTTGAGAACACTGTCCAATTCGTTCACTCCATCTTTCCCTAATAATAAATTACTAGATATATTGTTAGCGATAGCTTTTTACCAGATTACTTTAAATTGGAAATCCTCAGATAAGTTATCCTATAAAGTATGGTGGGATTCAGTGTGTTCTCATCATAAGTTAGATACTATGTATGCTACACAATGTACTTGCGCATTTGTTATGGTTACCTCTTAGTTCACTTCTTAAACCAAGTTGATAGTAATGCATCAAGTACTGTGTCTGTATCTTCTGAAAATTTCCGCCCTGCATGAATTTCTCTCTCTGTCCTTATTCTATACTTGAGTATATTTTATGATATGTTTATAGATATATTGTTTATCATATAAGTTTAACTAGAAGCAATTTGTAGTTATTTCTATTAAGCACCTAGGAATTATTATAAGATCTCCTTTCCATCCTCCCTTCCCTCCCCTTCCCATCTTTTCTTCCCCTCCCACTTAAAATTATAAAGACTTTTATGGTTTTCTTGATAATCTTTAAATACTGCATACCTACTTCTGATTATTATGATTGATCTTATTGTATTGGTGCTATGTAGCATATACTGAATTTAATAAAGTATTTTAAACATCAAAACTTGCATATTTACCCCTGGTATTTGATGTGTGATTCATATTTTTTCTACTTATGCAGTGACACTCGGTACCAGGCCCAGTGATATGGCACAAATACTTGCGTGGTGTGTTGTGTTTCCATTGGGTGCACGTTGTTGTAATGGGGCATTAATTAAATTTCTTCAGCAGATAAATAATGTCCCTCTACATGACCCTTACGCTTTTCAAATATACTAAACTGCTTGTTAGACCTAAGGCATTTGGAGAGAACGTTTTGAAAACTGCACAATAAAAAATGATTGTTTATCATTACTCAAAGGTTTCTGAGAGGGAATCTCCTTTGCACCCCTTCCTGTCTCCCAGTTCCTTCTAAAGATGGCCAGGCTAGTTCTTTGTACTCACTTGAACCATGCAATATTAGCCCGATGTTTAAGCCCATCTAGTACATAGTTTATCCTCAACACATCTTAGTTAACATACAAAAATGCATATGAGACTTGTTTATCAAACATTTAACATTCAGGAATTATTAGTAGCAAACAAAAGTACAACTGTAGTACTTAAGAATGTGCAGCAATGAGGAGACCCTCTTTAACAACGAAAGAAGAGCATTCATCTGAGTAGTGAAAACTCGTATGATGATTAACCTGTAACCTCTATTATACAGAGTTCTATTCTTTCTTGTTACGTGACTGTATAAGTGGAAAGTCTTGCATCCAGCACTGACGACACGCAACCACACTTGCTGAGAAATGTGTACATCTGTAATCCCTCTTCCTGTTCACAAACGTGTCTCTCCAATGGACTTGAAAAGTTCTGCCACAAAATATTAGTCAGCAATTCCACACCAGTAATTACGCAGACCGCAAGGTACAGTAATTCCAAGGTACAGATTCCCCGGCTCATTATTACCATGGGTGGGTGACAAATTCTGCTCCGCAGGCAGAGGTTTGCCCACTCCTAGCAGAATTCCGCAAAGCTCCACAAATGCAGTGTGGAGCGGAGTTTTCCCTCTCGTGTGGCTTGCCAATGTTAAGTTGGCGAGTGCGAGCAAGAAAAATTGTACATTAGACCACCTCCCGGTGAGATTTCTCAATGCGAGCAGTCGCGGCAGGTCACTACTTCTCACGTTGAGAAACCTGCCACTCGCGTTGAGGAAGCTGTCGCTTGAGTAGAACATCTAATTGAGTGGCCGAAAGAAGCAGTGTCCTATTGTGCTGCGCGTGGTGCTGTTTGTGCTGATTTTACAGTGTGGGACAAACTCCTGCTGCTAAAAATGAGTGCAAGCAGAGCAACTTACTGCTCTCCGCAGCTCACAAAACTCCACGGAGCACATAGAGTGTTTTTCGCCACTTCGCAGAGTTCCGCGTAGCAGAACTCCGCGAACTCTGCCCAGGCATTTTTCCCCTCATGAATTGGGAGTTCCTGTGGAAATCGTTATTTACTCACTGATTCCTGCATGTTTTCCATCCCTTCTTACCCTTTTCAGGCTTTCACCAGTTTTTCCTGACAAATGCCACCTAAAAGGAATGTGGTGTGTGGTTTGACAGTGCAATTTATAATTCCGATTTAGGTGTAACACCAAGTTTACAAAGCTGAATCAGCATTACTGTAATTCCTATGATGAAGACCTAAAAGGATTGAAGGGCTTTTCCCCACTTTTCCTTCTTTCCTAGCAGTAGCCTGTCCGATGTGAAAAGAGGTAAGAGCGAGAACAAGTAGAGCTCTGAGAAGAAAGAATAATGCTTAATCCAATGTAGCACACCGGTAAGTAATCATCCTCTTTACAGTCCAGACCATTGAAGGAATTCACAGGTACTAATTCATTTTAAAACAAGGATGAGTTACAGAATCAGGGAGCTTGCATCAAGGGAGAACCAGAAGAGCATCCCCAAATCACAATGAACACTTCGACCGACAGTCAATGTTGCTGCAGGCCGATAGAGAGGTGGAGGATGCCCTGATGGTAAATGTCTTTTTTTGAAAGATACATCAGTGTCTTCATGGGAATTAATGCCAGGCAAGCCTATGGTACAAGTCCCTGCTCTAACCAAGACACAACCCTGTCTTGAAATATATTTCCATAAGGTTTGTGAGTGACCCAAGGACCGAGTTTCCCAAGGCACCTTACTAAGGGGATGATCAGCACAAATACTGCCTTAGCTGACAACATTGAAAAAGTGGAATCATCTAGTGCTTGACTGGATGTTGCTGAAGTCATGGGGTCATGGTACCTTGGTTGGGAATGGACTCAGAACTACCAGATGCACCTGGAAGCCGACAGAGATTGTGTCTTTGCTAGCAACAAATGCCGATGGTCTCTAGACTTAGTGCTGAAACTGGCCTCCGAAATGCACAGTGGCACTCAGCATAGGTAAAACATTGAAAGAGAAGGACTGTTGGCTGAGGCTTAATGCCTAAGGCTGCTTCTTCACAATCTCTTGTACACAAATGAAAGAACCTCCAACCAACCTGAAATTAAGACACCCAAGCCCTGCTTTAGAAAACAAACGACTTCTACCTATTCTTAAAAGACAGAACAAACCTGTGGTCATCAAAATATTACTTCAAAAGATCCTCCAATGCTGAACTAAACTGTTTTGGTCCTTGACTTCAGGTAAAAGAGCTGACGCCTTCATGCAGGCTCCTCCTACTAGGACCAAAGCTGAAGATGCTGTACATCAACACTGAAAATACCACGGCCGAGGACACATCACCCAAGATGTCACAGGTGATATCCGATAAAAACTGAGCCTGATGTTGCGTTGGCTCAAGTAATTCTTGGCAGTTTGTGCAAGATTACAGAGGCTATCAAGAGTACAGAAAAAACAACTCTCTTTACCCAGTACTGCATCTCCAACAATCACAACAAAAAACTAACCAGAATGTTCTTTTTTTTTTGATGATGCCTGCTTGGGTTATGAGGTTTATATTGGCCTCATTTACTGGTTGACCACCTTTAACCTCGCCCAACAGAATTTGAAATTCTCCAACCAGTGACTGTGCAGCACCGGATGCAAGGAGGCAAATGATTGGGTGTGCAAACAGAAATTTTATGTTTTTTGCCAACAATATCCTCACCATGTTTTACATATGGGCAAATAGTGTTGGTATATATATATATATATATATATATATATATATATATATATATATATATATATATATATATAAATACCTACGGGCGGACTTTGTTTCTATTCAAAAAGCGTTTTTCTTTTGCCAATATCTGTGGCACCGTTTGACGAATCTTCGTGAAATTTTCAAAACTAATGGCCCGCTCCGGTCAGCTCCTGTCTTAAAAGTTTCGGAGTGATTCGTCAAGCGGGGGCCGAGAAAAAAGGGGGGTCCCAAAACGCATTTTCCCCATGTTAATTTCCGTAGGAAACTTTAGACACGGCTACAGCCCGAACTGCTGAACGGAATTACACCAAATTTGGCAAAAAGGTAGCTCTTGGTTCAGAAAGCGACCTTTTTTTTAAATGGTGTCAATCCGTTCAGTAGTTTCTAAGAAATTCAAAAATAAAAAAATATCGATATCTGGCCGGAGCCTAACCACACATCTCATTGTGAGATTTGATTGGCTGTCAGCACTTCATCCTGGAATTGCTGGCAGCCATCTTGGGACCAATATACATGATAGTACCCCATTGAAATGCATTGTAGTAAAGAGAAGATTTTGAGGGTCACCAAAAGAAGAACTATAAAGGGTGATAACAGACTTTAGTTACATTAGAATTCATTTGTTGATGGTACCATACTAATATTAGGAATTGTGGTGTGTTCTAAGGTGATTTTACCCTGTGAAAAACCTTCTGCTGGGATATCATGAATCATGTTTGAGAGAAAACTATTTTTTCATGCTTGTCCCATAGAGGTTTGGAAGGTGCTCCAGAAGCTAAAATGAGAGCATATTTTCTGTAAATTCGCATTATCTTTCTCAGTCATGTGAGAATGAAGTCTGACATTCTCAGTAAAACATGTACATCCAACAAGGGCAGAGACTGTCAGTTGATTCCTTTGTGTTCTACTGCAGCTTCCCAGAGTGTTCTAAAGAACTACTAGAGCGCTAACAGCCCTACTTATGACAAAAGTATGGCACACCTGAAGCCATCTTGATTGGAATAAACTGGTAACACTTAAAACATTTAATTTAAAAAGGAACAAAATGATGGGGTTTATTTTGTCATAGAAATTATGGTTAGAGCTGTAGAAAGAAAAATTAGGACATGTTTTAAGTGAGATCTCAAATATCTTCCTGTTATATTTCAACAGGAGCAGCCTGTCAGTTTATTCCTTTGTGTTCTACTGCAGCTTCCCAGAGTGTTCTAAAGAACAACTAGAGCGCTAACAGTCTTACTTATGACAAAATTATGGCACACCTGAAGCCATCTTGATTGGAATAAACTGGTAACACTTAAAACATTTAATTTAAAAAGGAACAAAATGAGGGGGTTCATTTTGTCATAGAAATTATGGTTAGTGCTGTAGAAAGAAGAATTAGGACATGTTTTAAGTGAGATCTTAAATATCTTCCTGTTATATTTCAACAGGAGCAGCCTGTCAGTTGATTCCTTTGTGTTCTACTGCAGCTTCCTAGAGTGTTCTAAAGAACAACTAGAGCGCTAACAGTCTTACTTATGACAAAATTATGGCACACCTGAAGCCATCTTGATTGGAATAAACTGGTAACACTTAAAACATTTAATTTAAAAAGGAACAAAATGAGGGGGTTCATTTGGTCATAGAAATTATGGTTAGTGCTGCAGAAAGAAAAATTAGAGCATGTTTTAAGTGAGATCTCAAATCCTCTTCTATTTCATTAGAAAATTCTGACATGCAGACTGAAACAATCACTTTCAATACCAGCAGTAGACTTCCAGTTAACTCCCTGGTGAGCAGTAGCTTTACTACAGTGATCTAATGAGCAACTAGAGTGCTAACATTCTGAATTTATGGCAAATGTGTGACACATCTGAATGCCTTCTTGATGGAATCAAAGTAAAAAACTGAAATCATTTCCTACTGAGGAGACTGCAGTAAATGATGAAATTAGGAAACTTGATAACAAATAAGTCTCCCAAGATGGCCACCTGAGAAAAAGGATCCCAAATGTAGCACAAATATCACCCAGATGTAGCCCACATATAGCCCAATGACAGAAGTGTGCAGAACACTTTTTATTTTTTGTTTTTTTGCAGTTTTATATAGTGCAGACTGGTCAGATATTAGAGTGCTTTACATGAGCATTGGTTACATCATACAAGGACAAACTCATGACATCCTGAACCGGAGCAACATTTTACGTCTCTTCAAACACCTGGATTCCCTAGACAAGATACAAACAGGGGACCTAGAATGGGTGAAATTCGGGAGCACGAAGGGGGACACACATGGTGACTCATCAGTGGCGGGCCTGAAGAACAAAGAAATACAACAAGCCGTCATGAACAACTCCACCCTACTCGCTGAGTGGGGCATTGAAGTTCAGACGTTGCCGCATCCAAAATACCCACACGTCCTGGCCCCAGACACTGGGGGCAAGGCCACCTGGTCGGTCCTGCATGGGATAAACAGCTCAGGACCCTCGGACAGAAGCCAGACGGGCCAAAGGGACCTAATGGGTATCAGAATCTCATGCCAAAACAACCATCGGGTTATACGCACCACCTCCTCTATCTCTGATCAAATGGGACTCGCAAGAAGGAGGCCACAGCACTCCTAGCTGCGACAAAAGTCAGCCTGTCAGAGGAGACGCTGGGCCAGGATTAACCCACAAGCAGCAATTAACTATAATTTCCTGGAACATAGCAGGGATCAGTAAAATCTGCAAAAATGAAAATCTGAAGCAGTTCCTGGAAAGCGGGGACATAATCTGCTTCCAAGAAACATGGGCCTTGTCCAGCACTCCTTTGGCAGGGTACTACGAACATCAGGTCCCAGCCATAAAAAGGAATCTTTTTGGCCGTCCAGCTGGCGGTTTATCAGTTTTTATAAAACATGAATGTGCCCTCGCTGCCACAGCTATCACCTTGAACTCCCCTGGACTGCAAGCCCTACAGATCAGAGGTTTGAGTTTCAATAAACATCCAATGCGCCTCTTGGTAATAAACTGTTATATCAATCCCGTACAGACTCTCATGAAAGATCAGCTGGAGGCATTGGCACAGAACCTAGAAGACCTGCTAAACAAACACAAATCATATCAGGTTATTCTAGCTGGGGATTTCAATCTGAAGGATCTTTACAAAACAGAATCACCCCCTCGGGGATCAGGCAGGGCAGCCCCCCTGCATGTCCTTCTCAAAAATGATAAGCTTATATCAACCTACGTACTGAAAAAAGCTCCCTCGGCCTCCTGGCATCCTCAGCTCACTTTTCGGGACACTTCAAGAATCGATTACATCATGGCTAGCGAAGAGTTGGCGGCCAGAATGGAAGACTTTGAAGTCGAAGATCGGAAGGAAAGCGATCACAGGCCATTAAGTTTCATGCAACTCTGGGCAATAGCTTGCTTAATCTTCCCAATGGCCCCCAGCACCGAGATACCCCTTCAAGGGTGATTCGTGCGCTATACAAGTACTGGATTTACATTTACATTTAAGTTTAAGAGCAGCGTTTCAGCTGGACGTTCATCCAGCTACCATCTATCAACCCTTTGGGGAGACAAGTGGGGAGGAAAAACACAGCGCCCTGAGGAGGATCAAGTGGTCAGACAAGACCGGGAACACACTTCAAACATGGTTGGGCCAGAAACAGGAAGGGAGCCTGCTTCCAGAGCTCTCACCCATAAAAGGATGGGAGAACACTATTGAGGACCTACAAACCAAGCTCGGGAACTCCAGGTCCCAAAACCCGAGACCGAAAGGGCAATTGAGACCAGGAAGCACCTGTCCAAACAACGATATACGAGAACACAAAAGGCTGTTGCGTAAGGCCCTCGCAGAAAAGAAAAGAGGGGGTAGCCAAATAGAGAGACCATCAATTGCATCGCTGAGGGCATCTTTAAGGAGGAACTATGGGAAAACAAAAAATCCAATATGGAAAGCGAATGGCTCAAAGTCTGTTCCTTGCTCAAACAAAAGAATCCAGCACGACTCTGGAGACACATAAACCAGCTGAGCAATCGAGGACCCTCAAGAGAAAATGGAGTTGCAGAAAAAGATTGGATGCTACATGTGAAGCAGCTATATGTAACAGAGCCAACCAACAGAGACCTGACAAGTGGTAGGGCAGACCCAGCCGAGCAAGTCGAGCTAGCTAGCACAAAGTCAGGAGTCATGATCCCGAGCCCAGGCAAGGTCTCCATGGGTAACAGATCTCCGGCCAATGCTCATGGCACTTCACCAGTCCGGATAAACACCCAACATGTCATCAAAACTATCAAGAGCATGAAGAATGACGGGGCCCCTGGGCCCAAAGGGATTCCAGCACCGGTCTTTAAACTGGCACCGGAGTTCTGGGCATCACTCTTAACCCCGCTCTTCAATTACACTCTCTCAACTGCCATAACCCCTGAGTACTGGAGGGGTTCCATATTGGTCCCCATCTTCAAAAAAGGAGACCGCCTAAAGCCGTCGAATTATAGGCTTATTGCCCTGCTTGATCTGGAAGCCAAGGCATATGCCCGCCTACTATTGAAAGATCTGGAGAAGTGGGTCGAAGAGAGAAACATAATACCCTTGCACCAGACCGGCTTTAGGTCACAGGCATCAACCATGGACAATGTTCTGGCGCTAGCGCACCTTTCAGCCCAGGCAACCCTGAAGAACCATCCCCCGCTCTTCTGCTGTTTCGTGGACTATAGCACAGCCTTTGACAAAGTAGTCAGGAAAAGTCTGTGGTGGAAATTAGAAAACTGGGGCATTCCACCAAATCTCCTGAAGGCAATAAGATCATTATATGAGGACACCTGGGTGCGGGTCAAAACAAGTGCCCGCACAGTTTCCCCCAAAATAATCACAGAGAATGGGTTGAAGCA